>CM024762.1:87659195-87731106 GCA_014218235.1 Colocasia esculenta | reverse complement strand
CTATCATCTCAGCTACAAAGCTACAAAAAAGAAACAATAGTAGCATAGTCTAGTTCTTTATTCACAAGAAAGATCCTCTTTCATTGCCACTTTGTCACCCTTTAGTGAGGGCACGAAGATTCATACTATACCAAGTCTGTAATGTTACCATAGAGACCCACTCTGCAAGCCCATTGAACTGTCAACGTTTTCAATAGGCCACTGACTAGGTCTTGAACCTTATCTCTCATGAAAGATATAAGCCGGTTGAATGTGAGTCATCAAAGAACATACATGTTGATGGCGCAGTGCAATCTGTTATTGATGACCTTATTGCTGCACATGTCCTCGAGTTTGAATCTGTAAAAGGTTCTGGTTGTCTGTAGCCAAGCTTATGGATGATGGCACATGAAAACTAGCTAGGAAGAAACTTACCAATATAGAATGACTTACATACAACATTTTTACCCAAGACCTGATCATGCAGAGATCCAATCCTATCCCCTCTGATTTTGTAATAGGTTGCAGTTGCTCGTGTCAAGGTTCATGTATGACGGTGTAAGTAAACCCATTATCAGATTACTAGCACTGAACTATTGATCTATTGACACTTCTAGCATGAACAAGTACAAGTGCAACTCCATCCAATCCAATACTCAAATAAGGTGCATCTCCTTGAGCTCATCATATTGACTGATAGTTCCATCTCTGCTTTTATATATCCCATCATAAAATAGGCCGTAACAACCAGTTGTAGGTCTAACAGGAATGTTTATTTGCCTGGTGTTGCATAGATTAGATATGCATCCTTGCATTCTCGTGATACTGTTTATATTTATCCATGGGATTAGCTGTTCTGCATGTTATTGACATTTGATGCAAGACATTAGGCTGTAGATAAGCAGGTCACTCAAACGTATGCTTTTCCATCCATAATTTATTTCTGATCGATCAGTAGCTCTGGGAAGACATGAAGGACAAATGAGCCTGATGGTGGTGAAACAACATGCTGGGCAAAGCCGGGCAAATGCATTCATAGTTAAATTATAGAAAGGGTGCAACAATTGGCTTGGAGGTGGAGTACTTTGGGATAGTTGTAATTGAATATTTGTGCCTTGAATGCGCCGATCCCTGTAAGCAAAAGAGTTCATCACATGGTCTGATCTAGATGTGGTAAATAAATCTTGTGATATATAATGGCAATCTGTTGAACCATTCCTCACATCAATCATTGTCCAAGAAGTAAAGTGTGAACATTCACCTTGCTCAAGTTTAATGCCTTCTCGCTCCATCTGTAATAAGTACGGAAATTGCAGGCAAGTTAAAACATACAGTATTTTTTTTTTTTTTTGAAAAGTGGATAGAACCACTGATATTATAAAAGAAAAAGAAAGTATACATGAGGGGGAGAGCTCCCAAACTCCCCCAAACAAAAGACAGCAAGCCACAGCCTGCCTCAGGAGCAGAGAAAAAAAGACATAAAAACAAAGCTCACAAAGCCCTCCTCCAAGCACCCACCAACCCCAATAACACTCCACTGCTACTCAGATCCCCACCCTGAACATACAGCATTCAAAAACCTCAAAAGAACAGCAAAAGACACACCAAAACGCTATCCTCACTCCAAGTGCCACCTATACTTCAGTCTGCTGAGACACTTCTTTCCCAGTGGCCGCATCAATCTTTGTTTTTCTAGCATTACCAAAACGTTGAACTTTAATTAGGGGATTTAACCAAGCATGAAAAGAATTACTGCATGCCGATGTTAACAATTACCATCTAATCATGCATTATTATTTTATCCTTTTTAGTTGGTAGAGAATGCATCTCATATGGAAGTTTAATAGGAAGTTTGTTATGATGTAAGATTATAATGATTAAGTCCTTATTTCTTTTTAATTTTAACTTTTGTCCAGTTGTGAGAGTCCAAACTCCAATGGAATATGAAGAAGTCAATAGGTGTTGGTGTCTTTTGATATATAAAATCACCAATAAAAAATCCAAATTATTGAATGGAGAGGGCCAAAGCTGAGTTAGATGTCAAATGGCTTATGACCTAGTATGGGTCTAAATGGTTTTCACCAACACCATCTTTTACCATGTTATTAATACAGTCACTGAATGATCCATCCAGATATTAGATGAGCTAGTGAAAACAACTATCATATATCCTGAATTCAGAGCAAGCCCACATTTTATTAGATATTGAGAAAAGAAGATAAACTCAAATACCAATGAAGTGAATTGATCTGCAATGTCTGCATCATGCTGAAAATGAGAAAAAAAGTGTGGGTGAGAAAAAAGTTAAAGAAGGAAAAGATTAAGAAACACCGTAAACTGACTTGAAGTTGACCACCACTTACTTTGGTTGGAAGAAGAGCAAAATGGATGGTTGTTCATTGTCTCCAACTATAAGCCATGTTTATACCTCATGATTAGACTCCCATACTCACAGCAAACCAGTCTTCTCTTAGGCTCTCTATATATGGACATGAAACCTTTTCCTATAACAACAAATAATTGTTTAAATCAACTAGACAGTACATGAATTATATTCGAATATTGTATCATACATAAGATTATTAGAAGAAATACCCCCATGGAGAATTTTTGAATGTTTGTAACTCAGTATGTGTGGTTTTGTGTACATATCTGCTCCACGTATGGTCATCTTTGTACACACGATCTTCATTCATGGTTTGTTTGCTTCCCTCTGAATTTTCGGATTCTAAGAGCTTTGAACAAAGTTGAGAGGAACATAAGCATATTTTCTACCAAAATCTTCATCTATTTTGTTCTTTTGACAGTTTAGTGCATATCTGAAAATTAGGAATAGAGGGAGATCAAATCTTTCAAAAGATACGATGATTGATGTATAAGCTACCTTTCACTCAAATTTTTAATCTTTGAGAATCTTTTGAGAACAATATTATCAGGCTCTGTCACCAAATGAGGCATCGCAGGGAATGCTGCATGCAATGGAGTGTCTGCATAAATTGAAGTTTTAACATTGTCTAAATTTTCAGAGTTTTCCACAGCCCTCGTGCTCAGCCTTGTGTTCTTCAGATAATATTCAGAATCCCTCTTTACTGGAGATGTTGTATTTGCTTGTTGTGAAGAAACTTCAGACCACGAACGCACATTTTATGATTCTGAATGGTGAGTCAATCCCATAGTCGAAACATGATAGCATAATAATTGTTTTATATTTTGTGGACACTTTTCTTTCTCCAAACTGCTATGGATGGATAGGCTGGCATTTTTTAAATTTTGAGATGACAAAGACTGTCCTTTGTTGGATAAATTGCATTCTAGTTTGCTTAAACAATATTTCTTGCCTTTTTCAATAACTGACATATGCAAGTTTGCACATGTAATGTTTCCTACGATACCTTCATCTTTGCCATCCTTATTATCTGAGCAAGAGTGCATATTGGATTGTACCTTTTGAACATCCTCGAAAAGTTCTTCATTTACCTCTGTATGAGAGTGATTTGATTGACTATTGTTGGGATTTTTTTTAATGCAAACACAAAGTTAGAAATGACAAATACTTCCTTTGTCGGGCATATTGTAATATGGATCACCTAAACCATCTTTCTTGGCTTTTCCAACAATTGGTCTATCACCTTTTATATCCTTATTATTTGAGCAGAAGCGCATACTAGACTGTGCCTTTCGAACATCTTCAAAAACTTCTTCACCTACCTTCATCTGAGAGTTACTCAGTTGAGTGTTGCTGTGATTTTCTAAATGCAAATGTGATGCTGAAAATGGCAAATACTGCACTTTGCCAGACATATTGCCATCTAGATTACTCAAACCATCTATCTTGCCTTTTCCAATGAATAGCATGTAAACATTGCCACGTCCAATATTTCTTACCATACTTTCACCTTGTACATCCCTTTTATCCAAGCAAAAAGTGTGTGCTAGGCTGTGCCTTCTGCGCATCTTCACAAACTTCTTTGCTTACCTCAATATGTGAGTGACTTTGTTGGGCACGTCTTAAATGTAACATTTTGGCAGATTGCAATTGCTTAAGCAGCATATTGCTATTTTGTTGATGGCCATGATCGCACATTGTGTTCATTTGATGTGCAGTCAATTCCAACTGCTCGACTTTTGATCTCCTCATAAAAAACATTGAAGTTTGTTGATGATTTCTCCTGTCTTTTTTCAGTAAGAATTGAAGAAGTTTGTACATTGGGACATGAATATCTGAGATCTCTATCAAGATATGAAACACTCGATCCAACCTTCGATGCTTCAGAAGTAGAAATACCATCGAATTGTTTATAGTTTTGTAGGGATGCCATTTGGAGATCATGTCCTATAATACACTTTTCAAAATTATTTTGTTGCATGTTTGCCATGGCTTCTGGAATGACATGTTGAACATAAGACTGGGCAGTGGCATCAACTGCATGTTCTTGGAAATGAAGACATCGAAGAACTTGATTACCTGATATGTTCCTTCCATTTATAGAGAAGTTCATGTGGGGATGTGTCTGCAAAATTAGATTCATCACTTCACTTGTCCCTAACTTAGGATGTTTTAGGTCACCAAGACATTGATGCTTACTTTTGTCAGCTTCTGGCTGTGGTAGTAATTGAGTACCCTTCCACTGCAAGCCATGCTCAGACATAGTGCGTCGTTGATTCATAACTTGGTTATGAGGGCTTGATTCCAAATACTCAATCGTTTGACTCTTCAGTAAAGATTTCCAGGTTGGTTGGATATCATCGAACTCAGCACCCTGCCTTTTCCTCGGAAGAGTTTCAGAATTCATGCCAAGACATGAAACTCTCAAATCTTTCTCAACATGTAAAGTACCTGCACCAATCACATTTTTAGTAACAGTCACATATTTGATCTCTTGCTTATGGTCTATTTTGGGTGCCATTTTCGAACAAACTATTAAATCATTGTCCCAAAAATCCCGTGGGTGTAAGTCTAATTCTGTACCTTTAGTGGTATGCTTGGCACAAGGTGGACCAGAACTGTCTCCAGATGTACTACTTAATGTAGGACTCGTGAAATTTCCATTTCTTGATGTGCCACCACCACAAAGTACATTTGGGAATTTCTTGTTTATTGTCGATTCATGTTGGTGCTTAACATTTGGTCTCCCAAAAGGAATATGTAAATCAATCTACAAAATACCCGAGAAAATGAGTCATGGCTTTGTGCATGTGTTAATCTGGAAAGAGAAAACGATCATAATATTTCTAGTAAAATATTATACCCCATTTGAAATTGGAGATGCCCAAGCTCGACTCAATGATGGTGTGGGGTCCAAATGAAGAACTGGTTGCATCACCTTGATAATTCGAGCCTCAGCTTGCTAGATAGATAAAAACATAGGATGTTATAATGTATGGTTGGAAGAAAAGCATTGGTAGAACTGAATCGTACTGACCAGTAAGTCATTGTAGCTCCAAGAATCATTTGAAATTGATGGTAAATCTTTGATAACATTCTCCATACCCATTTTCAATTGTACTTTTTGGAAAAATGGGAACTCATCTGTAAGAGACCTAATTTCACCTGTTTTAGACTCGAAGGTCCGAAAATCCCACACCTGCACAGGGCATACATCACTTGATTCACTATGATATCATAGTATGGGTTCAAAAACTATCAATCCTAACAAGTCATGAGCCCAAGAAAATGAATAGATCGATCATAATGGTCTAATTGCATCTATCTAGTAACTCTAGCACCAAGGGTGAACAAGGATGGCAGTGTCGGTTTCGGTATCAGCCGGGTTCGAAACCGATTTGTTGTGCCTGTTTCGGCCATATCGGACGGCCTTAAAAGGGAAGTAAAACGGTTGGTTTCGGCCAATTTCAGTCAGCTTTGGTTTGGTTTCGACCGAAACCGGTCAAAACTGATTAAAATATTATTTTTTAATGGCATGGATCTGCTACAGCAGTTTCCGCCACTTTCGGGCAGAAACGATTTGGTTTAGGCCAAAACTGCCATCCATGAGGGTGAAAGGGGAAGAAAACTCCATGAAATTAGGATGGCCTAGCTTTGATTTTCACCTATCCGGCAGTACATGGGGACCTACCTTCAGAAGGAATCTCACTTATGAGGAGACGGGCGATCTAGAGCAACTTCTTTCCCTCCTCCTGGATTATCAGCCGGTTCATGATAGGAGGGATTCTTAGCATTGGCGATGGGAGAAGGACGGCAGGTTTTTAGTGAGCTCCACCAATAGTATCATTTTAGATGAGGGAGCTCCCATGCCCCTGTTGACATAAAAAAATAAAATTTAGTGTCAATCCCCCATTAATTTATTCCCAGAAATCCCCCTCCCCTAAACCAATGAAGGCACCATTGTTAGGGGGTTTTTTTCCCCTAACCGATGGGGCTACCATCGGTTAAGGGGGTTTTTTCCCCCTTACCGATGATGCTTCCATCGGTTGG
Source organism: Colocasia esculenta (assembly GCA_014218235.1). Taxonomy (NCBI): domain Eukaryota; kingdom Viridiplantae; phylum Streptophyta; class Magnoliopsida; order Alismatales; family Araceae; genus Colocasia; species Colocasia esculenta. The sequence continues at coordinate 87,724,691 of CM024762.1, read as the reverse complement.
AGGGGAGACCCCTCCAACCGATGGTGCTTCCATCGGTTAGAGGGGAACTCCCCTCTAACCGATGGAAGTTCCATCGGTTAGGGGAATCCCCTAGCCGATGGGGCTTCCATCGGTTAGGGGAGTCTCCCCCTCTAACCGATGGAGCACCATCGGTTAGGGGGGATTCCCCCTTTAACCGATGGATGTTCCATCGGTTAGGGGTCCCCTTCAAAAAAAAAAAAAACAGAAAACAAAAAAAAACAGGAAAAGGCACATCCCCTAACCGATGGTACCCCCATCGGTTAGAGGAGTGCCCCTCCCCCTAACCGATGGTACCCCCATCGTTAGAGGGATTTTAAAATCTCTAACCGATGGAACCCCCATCGGTTAGAAACCCCCCATCCCATGCAATGTAAGGGGTGCCTTCCCCTATAAAAGGCACCCCATCTCCCCATTTCAAGAGGTCGGCCCCGGAGATGCCGGCTCCCTGAAGAAATTGCTGCCCCCCTCTTTTTGAAATTCTGAAAGAATAGAAAATTTCCAAAAGTCTCCCGTCTCTCTCTCAATCTCATTTCTTGTGTGAGTGAAGGTACCAAATCTTCTTCCCCCGAGTGTTGAGAGGTATCCGTATGCGGCATCGGCAACTTCATCGGCCAAAAGTCCGCAATAGCGGCACCGGCCCTCACGGGCTATAGGTTCTAAATACCGTCCATTCCGGACATATGGTATTTTAGATACCTTGTAATTCATGCCACCTCCCATCGAGTTTTAAACTCTCCGGGATGGTGTGTTTGTGCTATATGCATATGTTTCTTAGAGGAGACTCTGCCCAAGTGGAGATTCTGCTCGAGAACGTATTCATATATTCACAGATTCGTATTTTTATATATGTTTCTTAGAGGAAACTCTGCCCAAGTGGAGATTCAACCTAAGAACATATCTATAATTTCAAATCTGTGTTTATATTTATATGTTTCTTAGAGGAGATTCTGCCCAAGGGGAGATTCTGCCCAAGAACATGTTTGTATATTCACAAATTTGTATTTTATATGCATGTTTCCTAGAGGAAACTCTGTCCAAGTGGAGATTCCACCTAAGAACATATCTATAAAATTCAAATTTGTGCCTATACACATGTGTTTCTTGAAAGGAAGCTCTGCCCATGTCAGAGTTTTCCCTCTAAAACATATCAATATAATCACAAACTTTGTATTCATATACATGTCTTCCCAAGAGGAAACTCTGCCCAATGGAGTCTCTGTCCACAAACATGTCTATATAATCATAAATTCGCAATTATGTGGTATGCCTCTCAAAAGGGATTCTGCATATGCAGATGGTACCTTTTGCCGGATACCATTCAAATAGAGAGACGGTGAGAAAATATGCGTAAACTGCAAATTTATGATCATACACACATACTTTCAAGGGCAAAATCCCTCCGGGCAAAGATTCTCTGGGGACACATGGATATAAGTACATGTTCATATGAATATATCTCCGTGAGGACATTCCGCATAGGCAGAAACTCTGCCAAAATAAATTTATGAAAATTGTGATGATATAACACATCCAAAGAAAAAGGGGACAGGACCCGAACTGTGACAGGACTCGAACTGTAACAGGACCCGAGCTGTGATAGGACCCGAACTGTGCTCAGTTACTCCAAAGAGCAGCATAAATGCATACTCACAAGAACTGCGTTCATGTGGACAGTTTTCAGAAAGGAGCTTCAAATTGACAAGAACGTCCATGGAATACGTACATACGTTCTTGAAAATCATACTCATACAAGCAAAGAAAAATGAATGATGAATAAATGAAACAATGAACGAGGAGAAAGGAAATTCTGCCTCAATTCAGACTTCATTTAAAAGAAGGATGTTGTAAAAGAATATCATGTCATAAAAAAATTAATGTAGCAACTCTTCTAATACAGAAATGCTACTTTGAATCACGACCTCCCCCAAGTTCAGAATCAAATGCACGGGTATATACCGTCTGCAATAATAATCCTCAAGTTTTCCAAAATAAAACCTTCAAACAACATCTTTCAAAAAAAAAAGGAGAGGAGGGAGACCCCAAATGGGTTCACGGAAATACATCTGTTCCCTTCTTAAAAGTCATATCTCGGACTCCACAAAGGGCAATCTTTTCAAAATGAAACACTCAAAGCAAAAGTATTTCAAAAATAACCAAAAGAAAAATGATACATCATGACCAGGATTTTCTAAAAAAGTGTGTATTTTCTCATCCCCTTTGCTATGAAAGGTATTCGGGTTAAAACTGGTGTTAAATAACACCAAGAGTCTTAACTCGATGTAAATGTAACATCGACTCCGGTCGATGGAGACAGAGGTCCAGCACATGCTACCTCAATCACCTGATGAGTATAGATACGGGACTCAAGGAGTTCAGATTAAAATACGGCGCACCCGTCCGTTCCTCGGACATCATACCCGTCCGTCCCTCGGACATCATACACGTCCGTCCCACGGACATCATACCCGTCCGTCCCGGACATCATACCCGTCCGTACCCGGACATCATACCCGTCCGTTCCACGGACACCATACCCGTCGTTCACGGACACCCACCCGTCCGTTCCATGGACACCCAAAAATACCTTCTCCGCATTGCGCGGACTCTTTCTTCTGTCTGTTAGACAGACTGGCACGCCCCGCAAATCACAATACACAAATCAAAGCATGTGAAATAAATGAATACCCAATGAAATGAATACGTGAACCAGATAAAATGAAATGGGCAAACAAAAACAAACGATATGTTAAAGTGATATCTTTCCGTGTCAACAACTGGCACGCCCGGTGGGACCTCTTCTCACCATTCATAGCAAAGGATGAGACATACGTATATTTTTCATGAAAGTCCTAATACTGATATTTTCCCTTGAAGGTACAAACAAAAAGGCAAATCATAAGCCGTTGAAGATGGCCGTCACTTATGGGCCACTCGCCATCAACAATCATGCCAGAGGGGGTTCCGACCTATGAAGAAGATGCTGCTCCAAACCCTGCTCAAAAGCCCTCTCCAACAAATCAACAAGGAAGACCACAAGAGTCATGGGCACGTCAAAGCTCGTCCTGCTATTATCAACAGGGGGCATCCGAATGCTCTCCAAAGGTAATACTAATAAAGGGGATCAACCTAACTCTGGCCAACAACATCTATTGGCTATGAGCCTGGGCAGGTCATGTCCAATCCAAATTCAAAACCATATCCAAACTCAAGTTCATGACCAACAAGCCATCAAGGCAGGTCATGTCCAATCCAAATTCAAAACCAAATCCAAACTCAAGCTCATGACCAGCAAGCCATCAAGGCAGGTCATGTCTAAATCCAAATTCAAACCATATCCAAACTCAAGCTCATGACCAACAAGCCATCAAGGCAGGTCATGTCTAATCCAAATTCAACGCCATATCCAAACTCAAGCTCATGACCAACAAGCCATCAAGCAGGTCATGTCTAAATCCAAATTCAAAACCATATCCAAACTCAAGCTCATGACCAGCAAGCCATCAAGGCAGGTCATGTCCAATCCAAATTCAAAACCATATCCAAACTCAAGTTCATGACCAGCAAGCCATCAAGGCCGGTCATGTCCAATCTCAAATTCAAATTCCAAACCATATGCAATCCCAAAATACATTAAAACCAAGCATCAAATATAGCCACAAACCGTCAGGGTAGGCTGAATCCGAAACCAAAATCCAAATTGAAATTCCAAAATCGTAGCCACCAAACCTCAATGGTAGGCTCCACCAAATTTTCATACCATATCTTTGACCCCCCAAAAAAAAAGGAGTAGCCATTTAGCAAAACTAAGTCAACCCAAATCTGGACTTTTTCAGTCCAGACAATTTCCTTCGAAATCATAGTTTCTGTCTCTACAACAAGGACAAAACAAATCATAAAAGTAAAAGGCTATCAGCTGCCACCTCAAGATCCGGCAAATCCATCATGATCAAAGGTCTGCAGGTACGGCTCGACGGAAGCCAACCTATCACCCTGCGGGATAGGTATGTTCCTACAATCCCAACCTCAAACCGCTTCTCAGTTTTGCGGCGGTTTCAAGGGAAATCAGGAGATCCTAAGAAGGAAGCCGATGTCAAGCAAAAGACCAGCACTCTCCCAGGTTCAAACAAATCTGGGTTCCCAAAAAAAAAAGGAAGCCATAAACTCAAGAAGACTCAAGCAAATATATCAAAGGTGTTTAGTAAGAGAAGCAACGCCAAATATGCTTCCCTTCAACATATTGAGCTCAAGCACCATCATGGGTAAAAAGAAAAAGAAATATACAAGAAGTCAATCTATACTTCTCAAGGCTCGGAGAATACCCGAATAGTCAAAGAAAATCCAACTCAGCAATTCAAATCTCGCATATCGGCCTTCAACCGTATACGGCGAGTTTCAATATTTGATGGGCTGGGGGCAATTCCTAATGCCAGTACCCTCCGTCAATAAGACGACGTGTTACTTGGGCAGCTGAGGAAAAACCCAAGCTTATAATCTTCTCATGCTATGCCGCCGGGAAGGACTCTGGCAAACCAGCTGAACAAATCGCTGAAGCCACTTCAAATAATCCTGCTGAAGCCATCAAGTAATTTTCCAGAAGAAACCGCCAGCCCGGCGGACAAGCTGAAGCACCTGGTCAAGTTCTCCCTCGTATCGATATTTACATGAGGGAATTCAAATCCCCTTCTTCGAAGAAACAAATATTCAAGTCGAAGAAGGTGGGCCTTCAACTTCAAACATCAATCCCGTCATCGACTTGCCGACAAAGGAAAATTTCCAGGCTATGTCAGATGACGACAAATATCAAGTGATGCAGCAATGCCAATCTCAAATGGTTGTGCTTCTAAATGAAATGAGGCAACTGGTAACTACAAGCCTCCCCATTCTGTGGAGCCAGTCTCTGCTCAAAATCAACAAAATCAACATCCAGATAGGGTCTGCCCCGGCAAATCATTCGGCAGTTTCTACAACTGGTCTTCTTCCTCAAACTACGGGTCAGGATATCATTGATCCGTCCAATGTTATGCATCCTCAAACAGAAACAATTCAAGGTATTCCCATTCAAAGGCATGAGATATAGAAAATTATTCAAAATATGTTCGCTCAGCAGAGTGAAGGCATGCAGATGACAGATCTATAATCTGTTCTATATCCAATATATCATCAATTCAAGAAGCTGCCAGAAACATGCCCTAAAGTCCCAAAACTATCAAAGTTTAATGGACATGGGTCACCACTGGAATATATGGCACCTATGTTATTGCCTTGGGCAAGCTCGCCATCGGCAAATCTTATATCCTCAGATATTTTGCAACTTCCTTGATTGAAGTTGCATTTCAAAGGTATTCAGAACTCAAGCCTGACTCAGTTGCTGATTGGGCGCATCTGCAAAAGAAATTTCTAGACCATCTCTAAACGGCTAAAGGAAGATATCTCTCTCGCCAAATTATGTTCCCTCAAACAACAGAAAGGGAGTCGGCAATCCACTTCATCAAGGGGTGGAGAGAGTTTAGCATGAAATGCAATAACCCTCCTGTTCAAGAAGATACAATCCCTATCTGCCAAAAAGGCCTCATATCAACAGTCAAGAGAAACTCTTGGGAGCAAATATCAAGAGCTTCGATCAATTGAATTCCATAGTGGCAGACATTGAGATGTTTCTAGCCGAGCAAATGACACATACATCTCATAAAGGCAAGCTCCCCAAAGAGCGCAATTAGCAAAAAAAAAAAAGTCAACATCATTGACTCCTCACCTGATGATGAAGCAAACGGGCAACAATCTCTCCTGCCCCAAAGAAGAAATCAGAAGCTAAAGCTCCACTGCCATCATTGATGGGGCGCATGAAGACTCCTTATTCTTTCAAAAAACAAGAAGCATATTAAAGAGGCTCTTTGATCTCTGCCTCGATAACAATTAATATCACTGCTAATACCAAAGAAGCCGGCAGATGTCAGCAAACCAATCAGCTTAATTTGCCCGTATCACCGTATGGTGGGGCATGTAATTGAAGATTGCTACATCTTCAAAATGAGGCCCAGAAGATCATTCAAATGGCCTCATATCTATGCAAAATGCTCTGGCTGACCCTCCTCAACTTCATGCTAGAGATCGACCAGAGCAATCTGTCAATGTCATTTATATGACGAGACTTCCAACAAATTCAAATCATCCCGAGGACGGTCATTCATGTAATCCTCCTCAAGATAATTCAGGAGCTCATTCTCTACCAAGATCAAGACATGATCCACATAGAATAATGAGGAAAGTCCAAAGGTAAATATACTCTTATTGCATACTCAAATATATTCAGAACTGCTCCTATGTCGCCATATGCAGACTCAATTGGGTGGCTATCCGAAGATCCTTCAACTCCTGTCGAGCCGGCAAGGTTATATTCTTTCCCTCGACATCTCACTTACTCACTTTTCCGGCTATGCCTTCAATCCGGATTGATGGATTACCGAGCTCCGGCAGAAATATTAGCCAATTACTGCCCATATCATCAAGTGATGGGTCATAGTATCAAAGATTGCATAAGATTCAAAATGATGTTCAAAAGCTAATTGACCTGAGTATTCATCGGGTCAACCAGCCTCATACTCAACAACCACCAAATGGACCAGCCAACCTAGATCCTATTTGTGAATGTCATTAATGCATCATCATCTTTTGGTCTTCCTCGGTCATCAGTGGGGGAGCATTCAAATCCATATTTATCTAGTCAATCGTATACAATGTGCATCTTCTACAATAAGCTTCTCATTTGCAACAAAGAGCACCAAGTTTATACTTGACAATCTCAGAAGGCAAAGTCTGGTTTCCATACTTGAACCAGCATCATATATCTTCAAGTGAAAGGAGATGTATGACTATTGTTTGGATCTCCATGATTGGATTGAAACTCATATCCGGGAAGGAAAATTGATCAATATGGGAATTCTTTGGCGCCAGCAAATAAGGTGTCATAACGAGCCTATGATTCAAGTCCAAAATCCCAAGCTCTATATCCAAAGATATGTGAATATTATCATCCGCCGGGCTATGGACAGTACAGAAGCAAAGCAGAAGAAGAACAATTCAAAATTGCTCTTTTTTCAATATACAAATGGAATATCAGAAGAAGCTGCGGCGAAGCCAATCTCCCAACAAGCAGAGGAGTTCGTGGATCATTATCACCAACTCCCATCTTCAATTATTCAAGAAGCAATTAATGCAACCTTTGAGAATGGGTCACTGTCGGCCCTCAAAATCAGCCACTTCCAAAAGAGTCAACAACTCTACAACTAAGAGGTGGCTCCAACAAGAGAAGCATCTCCAAATCATCTTCAGAGCAGAAAGTCATAAGCTTACTTAAAGCTCTTCAGGTATGAAATAAAATAATACATATATATAATAAACAGAACAAAACAAAACAAAAAAAACAACAAACAACAAACAAAAAAAACAACAAAAATAATAATAATATATAAAAGAAGAATGAAAAGAACAAATGTAGCGTGATGCTGCTGCTGAGGTACCTCAAGTATCAACTTTAAAAAAAAAATCATCAATCAATCAAAATTGAAGAATCAAATCACATATTTAACTCACCAATTTACAATATGGTGTCCAAACCTCAACCAAAGAGCTATAAATCTCTCCAAGTGATAATACCAAACAGGCTGAAGGTAAGCCAACAATGCTGACATATCAGCGTCGGCCAACAAATAATTCAAATCGTCGTCGCAAGAAAGGGCATGGTAAAGAGCAAAAAGTTGCATCTACTATTTTCAAGAAGCCTGATATCACAAAATCAAGCAAGTCATTCTCATTTAAGGCAAGGAGTCAAAGCCTCTGCCTGAAGCCGAAATACGGGCGGATTCTTATGTCTTCAACCCTTCAGATGAAGAAGAAGAGTTGTCCAATATGCCTCCTCATACAAAAGAAAGAGCCAAAGTCCCCATGCCTCATCAAATGAGCCGGACAACGCTCCTCTCTTTTCAAATGGAAGGATGTTGATTCCTCTCTCTCAAAAGAATCTGTCAAGCCAAAGAAGCCATCTGAGTCCTCGATAAAGGGATCTCCCTCATCGGACCAGATACGCATCAAGGCTGATGACAAAATCTTTCAGCAACTCAAACACTCCCCGTTAACCTTACTGTCTAGAAGGCAATTGCTTGGAGTGAGGACTTGAGGGAAACTCTCGTCAAAATACTCCAAGAACAGAAATATATGAAGCTCATATGGCTGATTTCCAAGCTCAAATATATGAAGCACTAGCAGCAGATGTCACCTTCACAGATAAAGGAATGCTACTATGTCACAATCGTCCTGAAGGGACAACCAATGGCAACAAATTGAGTCAGATCCTGGCCGATCTGGGGGCATCTATCATATAATGCCTTATAAAGCCCTTGAATCTCTACATCTCATGCCTCATGTGCAACAGGTAAAAGATGTACAAGCCACTGATTCTAAACCAAAATTTAGGAGAAGCCATTGGAAGAGTCACTGTCAACTTAATTCTTAGAAGCTTCACCACCGAGGTAGCCTTCTATATTATTGATGCTGATACAACATACAGAATATTACTTGGAAGATCTTGGCTATAAAATTTGGGTCATCCCATCGACACCCCATCAACGCATCAAGTATGCAAAAGAAGGGAAGCAGTATACAGTCTTTGCCAGTTAAGCCCCGTATCGGAAGATGAATGCAACTTGACTGCTGCTATTTTATATCTTGAAGGGCCATCCCTCACCCCTTGCCGGTCTAAAGGGAAGGGTAAGCAAATTAAATGCTCAGATAAGACAGTAAGGCTGACGAGCTTTTTGTGGTAAACAAATGTTTTACCAAATCACCTGCAAGGAATTCTCAAAGCAAATCTCGCCCAGAGCAGCAGAGTGTCAACTATGAAGCTGACCTCATAAGGGAGTATTCCTTTATCTCCCAGTTGCATGCAAGTTTACTCTCCAGGGCAAGATCAAAGTGTTCGACGATTAAAAAAAAAACATTCGTCTTCAAATATCGGGGAATGGAAATAGACCCCGACAGAATCAAGGCGATCTAGCAATCGCCACTTCCTCAAAATCTGACTGATCTAAGGTCATTTCAAGGAAACTGCCTATATTAGACATTTTATCTCAAATCTTTCAGGAATGCATGCTGTTCGGCGAACTAATGAAGAAGAATGCTCCCTTCATTGGGACCAAGAATGTCAGGATGCTTTTGAACAAATCAAAGAATATCTTCTCACTCCGCCAGTCCTGGGGGCACCAGTTGCTAGGAAGCCTCCTATACTCTATATTTCAGCTATGGATGCTTCTCTGGGAGCTCTATGGCACAAACAAATGAAGAAGATAAGAGCAAGTTTTATATTATCTTAGCAGAAAGCTAATTGATCCAGAACTCCGATATACTCCAATGGAAAAGTGTGCCTAGCACTGATATTTGCCGTGAAGAAATTGAGGCATTATCTTCTGGCTCATGAAATTAAATTCATCTCCAAATATGATCCAATCAAATATCTGCTAAGGCAACCCATATTGTCAGGAAAACTCGCGAAATGGGCTCTGCTCCTCATTGAGTTTGATGTCACATACATCCCACGAAGGGCAATCAAAGGGCAAGGCTTGGCCGAATTTTTGGCCGTACATCTAGTGCCAGAAGATTTCCCTTTATCTATAAACCTCCCAGAAGAAGAAACTCTTGCTTCTACAAGTGAAAATTCAATTCCCGAAGAGGTTGCCATGATTGAACTACCCTCTTGGGAATTATATTTGATAGAGCTTCTCGAACTCTCCACTATACAGATGGCTCTACCAGCCCCTCTATTGGAGCAGGTATTGTCCTGGTCGCCTCACAAGAAGGAATATTATATAACTCTTGTGCTCTCATGAAGCCGCTCAAAAATAATGAAGCTGAATATGAAGCTCTAATTATTGGGCTCCGGCTAGCTCTCGAAATAGGGGTCAAAAGTATACAAGTTTATGGTAACTCGCAACTGGTCATTTGACAGGTATTGGGCCAGTATAAAGTCCGAAAACCACAATCGCTTCCATACTATACCACAGTCATGAAGCTCAAAGAAAAAATTCAACTTCTTCAACATATCCCATGTGCCGAGAAGTGAAATTCTCAAGCTGATGCTCTAGCCAAACTGGCTTTTACCATAAAATTGCCTCCCGAAGGGGATTGGACATAAGTGTCCCTCAGAAAACTCATGCCCAGTATCCTTGACACTGAGTCTAATATCACAGTTGAGGAAGTATATAATACAGAGCTAGATACAACAAATGAATCTGAAGATTGGCGCAAGCCGCTCATCAAAATCAAGAAAGGTTGGTTGCCACCTAATCAAGCACAGAAAATTCAGCTCTTACGCAGGGCCACCTCATATCAATTAATAGCAGAACAACTATATAGGCTGGTCCATGAAAAAAAAAAGGGGCCAACCCTCCTCAGATGCTTATCTTTCAAAGAAGCCAAAACCATCATGAAAGAAGTTCACTCCGGACTGTGTGAAGTACACTGGGCAGGAGAGAAATGACAGTCAGTATCAAGCTAAAAGGCTTCTACTGGAACCACATTCAATATGCCTGTACATGTCATCAATGTCAAGCATTTGGCCCTGTACCGAGAAAATCACTAAATATATTACATCCCAGCACCAATCTGGCCCTTTGCCGAGTGGGGGTGGATATTGTGGGACCATTCCCACCCTTATCTCAAGGCCACAAGTTTATATTGGCTGCTACAGATTATTCCTCTCGATGGGCTGAAGCTATCCCATTGAGGGAGGTAACCGGAGATTAGTCGCCAAATTTGTCAAGCAAAACATAATATACAGATTTGGAACTCTCACAGAGTCATAGCCAATAATGGGTCACAATTCAGAAACAAAACATATATGCCTTAGCAGCGAAATTTCATATTGATTGGAGAACATCCTCAATATACAATCCACAGCTAAAGGGTTGGCAGAAGCCTTCAACAAAACCCTCTGCAAATTGCTTGCCAAGATAATTGGCAATCAAAAACGGGGATGGAGAGAAAAGGTTCATGAAGCCTTATGGGCTTATCAAATTGTGTATAAAATCCCTACCGGATGTTCGCCTTTCTCCTGGTATATGGAGCTGAAGTAATGATTCCTATAGAAATTAAAATGGCATCCTATCGGGTGGCAATCCAAAATGAATTTCAAAGTCAAGAGCAAGATCAAATGGAAAGAAGACTTGAAGGCTTTCCAATCTAGAAGGAAGGCGACTCGAAGCATATAAATCCCTCCAAGTATATCAAGTCAGAATGGTCTGCGCTTTTGACAAAATTGGCAAGACCAAGAGCATTCAAGCAAGGAACCTCGTTATGGTCAAATGCAGAAAAGTAACGACGATAAAGCCAAGCAGCAAATTGCAACCCATTTGGCTCGGCCCATACATCGTCACCTCGGCATATGAAAGGGGTGCATACATGTTGGTGGACCATAAAGGTAATACTCCTTCCTCCACTCAACACCTGAAACTATATCATGTCCTAGAACATGAGTTCCTCGGCCATATTCAAAATCCAAATCAAATCATGACTATAGCCAACAAACCACAAAGGTAGGCTATGTCAACCCAAATCAAATCATGACCATAGCCAATAAACCACAAAGGTAGGCTATGTCAAACCCAAATCAAATCATGAACATAGCCAACAAACCACAAGGTAGCTATGTCAAATCCAAATCAAATCATGAACATAGCCAACAAACCACAAGGTAGGCTATGTCAAACCAAAATCAAATCATGACCATAGCCAACAAACCAAAAGGTAGGCTATGCCAAATCCAAAATACCAAAACCATAGCCAACAACCAAAAAGGTAGGCTATACCAAATCCAAAATCCCAAAACCATAGCCAACAAACCAAAAAGGTAGGCTATGCCAATCCAAAATACCAAAACCATAGCCAACAAACCAAAGTAGGCTATAAAAATACCAAATCCAAAATACCAAAACTAGCCAACAAACCAAAAGGTAGGCTATGCCAAATCCAAAATACCAAAACCGTAGCTAGCAAACCAAAAAGGTAGGCTATGTCAAATCCAAATACCGAAACCAAGCAAACCACAAGATAGGCTATACCAAATCCAAATCCCAGTCATAGCCAGTAAACCACCAAGGTAGGACATATCAAAGCCAGTCCAAAACCTTGAAGTTCCACTGGCAACTACCATGATAAATGATGTTAAGCTCAATCCCAAGTTCATATCTCGAAGCCATCAAGGCAATTATACCCAAATACAATTCCAAGTTTATATTCAGCAGGCCATCAAGGCACATCATACCCAGATTTCATCCAAAACTAAAACCAAAACCAAAACCAAAATCAAAACTAAAACCAAGTCTAGAGACAAATCAACCTAAATCCTACATCCAAAATCCAAAAGCAAAATCAAAATCTCATATCCCATCCAGACTATCAGTCAGGTAAAAAAAAGGGGGTTGAAAATAGAGATACCCCGATGGACTTAAGTATATGATCCCTTGTATACTTAAGGGTAAAAAGATCAAAAAAATCCAGCTGAGGTGAAAACCCGAGAGGGCGCTTCAGGCAAAAATGGATAACCCCTCAACGTGAAAACCCGAAAGGGCGCGTTGGAAAAGCTAAAGGGGGCCAGTCTTGGTGAAAACCCGAAAGGGCGCTAAGGCTGGTAATGTGAAAAAAAAAAGAAAAAAAATGAAAAGGAGGGTTTCTCAGTCCTTCATTCATACATCCACAAAGTTACAAGTCACCACATTACAAACTTGCAGAGGGTGACAGATACCACATACAGAATAGAAAGAGATCAAGGCAACAAGCCCAATACAATTTTATGCTGTAAAACAAAGGCAGGAAGGTTTCTTCCTCTCCAACCGTTCAAATCCAAGTGCAAATCCCTTATCCCGGCACTAAGCCATCAAGGAGGGGCGAAATTCAAATCTCAAAGCCAAAATAAACACCATTCTAGAACCTATTCAAAATCAAGTCCAAAGCTAAATCATACCCAAAATCTCGTATCCATATCTAAACTCGGATTCAAATACCACAAAGGTAACCAACATGCTCATGTTCAAACCCAAATCCACATCCAATCCAAATTCCAAATCCGAATTTCCAATCATTGGCCAAATTCAAATCTCAAACCACATCCGAATACACCACTCATTCCACAACCAAACCCTTAGCCATTCAACTATCCAAGTCAGTCGAGTCCTCAACAGTCAAGTCAAAAAAAAAAGAAAGAAAGAAAAGGGGGTAAAAATAGAGATACCCTGATGGACTTAAGTATACGGCTCACTGTATGCTTGAGGGTAAAAAGATCAAAAAAAACCGGCTGAGGTGAAAACCTGAAAGGGCGCTTCAGGCAAAAATGGATAACCCCTCAACGTGAAAACCCGAAAGGACACGTTGGAAAAAGCTAAAGGGGGTTAGTCTTAGTGAAAACCCGAGAGGGTACTGGGATTGGTAATGTAAAAAAAAAGGGAGAAAGAAAAAGAAAAGAAAAAAAAGGAAGGAGGAAAATGAAAAGGAGAACCTTCATTGGCCTTCACCTTGTATTTACAAAGTCATAAGTCACATTTTGTACAAACATACAAAGAGTGGTGATTGCTACATGAAAGTCAAAAAAAAAGGGGGGGCAAGATAATGAGCTCAGCATGTAAATGTCATACTGAAAAGCAAAGGCAGGAGGGCTTTTTTCCTCTTCGACTGTTCAACTTCCTTAAATTTTGAGGCTGTCAACCGGCAGAAGTTCCTTCCGTTTCTTACATAGGCAGTTTCTTCTTCAGAATCTTTGGCCTCATCTCTGAGCTCCTGATTCAAAGAAGGCCTCTCTTCATCAAGCTCGCATTCCAGCCGTCGTTCTCCTTCCCGACAACCATGCTCAACACCATCGTCACTCACAGCATCGCCTACTTGAAAGGCAGAATAAGCTTGAAACTCCAAAAATGGGCTCCCTACATCTCCCCAAATGGAAAGAGAGGATTAGCCACAGATACAGAATATGAATCCATCATCCTCCAGAGAAGAGTTGATCACAGAAGACCTGGTCACCTGAATACAAGGAAGGAAAGTCAATATCAGAAAAGAAACATCATCTTTAAAGACTGTATATGAGCTCAGTAAAGGAAGTCACCTGCAGGAGTTGATTCCATGGCAGAATATTCCTTGACAGGCATCGGGATATAAGCCCCGACAGGAGCAAAAGAATACTATTCCGTCGAGACTCTCAGCTCACCAAATGCAGAGGCACCGTCATCCGTCACGGCTATCTCAAGAAAACAGACAGTCAGATGATGGTTCATTATCATCAATCTCAGGCATAAAATCGGCAAATGCCCGTAAGAAATTCTTACGCTCCACTTCACAAAGGAGAGAAGAACCTCCAGGTAAAGAGGCATTGTCGCCCGAAGCAATCGGACCGGCACCTTTCTTCACATGTCTCGTCATCTGAGGTAGATAAGTCGAAAAGGGAAAAAAGGATAAGTGGTGAATCAAGAAGAAGAGTCATGAATGACAATGATGAGAGAAGAAAAGAAAGGAAAAGAAAGTCACCGCCAGATGTGGTGGGATCCGCCACCCTCCTTTTTCCAGCTCTCTTGGGTTTGGAAGAAGACAAAATATTCAAATGAGCTTCAACACACCTGTCTCCAACAACTTCCGGAGCAAGGATGGTTGAGAACTCAAAACAGATACAAAAAAATGATGCATAAAGCAGAAGAGAAAGAAAAAGAAGAAAGATAACCGCAAAACCAAGAAGGTCAACCTCAGTAGCCGAATATCATGTCAAATCTCGGACAAAGCCGAGAAGAAAGATTCAAGAAAAAATGTCAAATCCAATCCAAGCAAATGCCAAAAAGGCAAAGCTCAGGAAAGTGGTATCAGATCCAACTGCAAATCAAGTCAGAATCACAAGTCAAAAAAAAAAAACTCTCTCAAATCAAGTTGTTGAGCAAAGTCAGAAAGACGAGTCTCACCAATTGAGTCCTCAATCAATCAAGTCCACAACAAAGCCAGAAAGGCAGATCTAAAAAAAATCCCTGAGATGAAATCCAGAAGGTAAAGACCCAGGCAAAGAAAGCCAAAGTCAGTATTGAATAAATCCAAGGAAGCGAAGCCGAACGCTCAGCACAAGAAGCATGACAAAGTTGATCATTGCCCGAGGTTGTTGACTTCACAGTGCAAGTGTTGAAGCATGTCAAAAGGGCTACAACTTTCGATCCAAGTTTATTGTCAAGTCATGAAGATCAGAAGCACGGCTTGAAGAACGCACGGGACGTCCCCCTCCGCCTTTGGCTTCGGCGCACTTCCCGTGGGGGGCATTTGTTGACATAAAAAAATAAAATTAGTGTCAATCCCCCATTAATTTATTCCCAGAAATCCCCCTCCCCTAAACCAATGAAGGCACCATCGGTTAGGGGGTTTTTTTTCCCCTAACCGATGGGGCTACCATCGGTTAAGGGGGTTTTTTTCCCCCCTTAACCGATGATGCTTCCATCGGTTGGAGGGGGAGACCCCTCCAACCGATGGTGCTTCCATCGGTTAGAGGGAACTCCCCTCTAACCGATGGAAGTTCCATCGGTTAAGGGGAATCCCCTAGCCGATGGGGCTTCCATCGGTTAGGGGAGTCTCCCCCTCTAACCGATGGAACCCCCATCGGTTAGGGGGGGATTCCCCCTTTAACCGATGGATGTTCCATCGGTTAGGGGTCCCCTTCAAAAAAAAAAAAAACAAAAAAAAAAAAAACAGGAAATAGGCACATCCCCTAACCGATGGTACCCCCATCGGTTAGAGGAGTGCCCCTCCCCCTAACCGATGGTACCCCCATCGGTTAGAGTTTTAAAATCCTCTAACCGATGGAACCCCCATCGGTTAGAAACCCCCCATCCCATGCAATGTAAGGGTGCCTTCCCCTATAAAAGGCACCCCATCTCCCCATTTCAAGAGTCGGCCCCGGGAGATGCCGGCTCCCTGAAGAATTGCTGCCCCCCTCTTTTCTGAAATTCTGAAAGAATAGAAAATTTCCAAAAGTCTCCCGTCTCTCTCTCAATCTCATTTCTTGTGTGAGTGAAGGTACCAAATCTTCTTCCCCCGAGTGTTGAGAGGTTATCCGTATGCGGCATCGGCAAACTTCATCGGCCAAAAGTCCGCAATAGCGGCACCGGCCCTCACGGGCTATAGGTTCTAAATACCGTCCATTCCGGACATATGGTATTTTAGATACCTTTGTAATTCATGCCACCTCCCATCGAGTTTTAAACTCTCCGGGATGGTGTGTTTGTGCTATATGCATATGTTTCTTAGAGGAGACTCTGCCCAAGTGGAGATTCTGCTCGAGAACGTATTCATATATTCACAGATTCGTATTTTTATATATATGTTTCTTAGAGGAAACTCTGCCCAAGTGGAGATTCAACCTAAGAACATATCTATAAATTTCAAATCTGTGTTTATATTTATATGTTTCTAGAGGAGATTCTGCCCAAGGGGAGATTCTGCCCAAGAACATGTTTGTATATTCACAAATTGTATTTTTATACGCATGTTTCCTAGAGGAAACTCTGCCCAAGTGGAGATTCCGCCTAAGAACATATCTATAAAATTCAAATTTGTGCCTATACACATGTGTTTCTTGAAAGGAAGCTCTGCCCATGTCAGAGTTTTTTCCCTCTAAAAACATATCAATATAATCACAAACTTTGTATTCATATACATGTCTTCCCAAGAGGAAACTCTGCCCAAATGGAGTCTCCGCCCACAAACATGTCTATATAATCATAAATTCGCAATTATGTGCGTATGCCTCTCAAAAGGGATTCTGCATATGCAGATGGTACCTTTTGCCGGATACTCCATTCAAATAGAGATCCGGTGAGAAAATATGCGTAAACTGCAAATTTATGATCATACACACATACTTTCTTAGGGCAAAATCCTCCGGGCAAAGATTCTCTGGGGACACATGGATATAAGTACATGTTCATATGAATATATCTCCGTGAGGACATTCCGCATAGGCAGAAACTCTGCCAATAAATTTATGAAAATTGTGATGATATATACACATCCAAAGAAAAAGGGACAGGACCCGAACTGTGACAGGACTCGAACTGTAACAGGACCGAACTGTGATAGGACCCGAACTGTGCTCAGTTACTCCCAAGAGCAGCATAAATGCATACTCACAAGAACTGCATTCATGTGGACAGTTTTCAGAAAGGAGCTTCAAATTGACAAGAACGTCCATGGAAATACGTACATACGTTCTTTGAAAATCATACTCATACAAGCAAAGAAAAATGAATGATGAATAAATGAACAATGAACGAGGAGAAAGGAAATTCTGCCTCAATTCAGACTTCATTTAAAAGAAGGATGTTGTAAAAGAATATCATGTCATAAAAAAATTAATGTAGCAACTCTTCTAATACAGAAATGCTACTTTGAATCACGACCTCCCCCAAGTTCAGAATCAAATGCACGGGTATATACCCGTCTGCAATAATAATCCTCAGGTTTTCCAAAATAAAACCTTCAAACAACATCTTTCTAAAAAAAAAAAGGAGAGGAGGGAGACCCCAAATGGGTTCACGGAAATACATATGTTCCCTTCTTAAAAGTCATATCTCGGACTCCACAAGGGCAGTCTTTTCAAAATGAAACACTCAAAGCAAAAGTATTTCAAAAATAACCAAAAGAAAAATGATACATCATGACCAAGATTTTCTAAAAAAGTGTGTATTTTCTCATCCCCTTTGCTATGAAAGGTATTCGGGTTAAAACTAGTGTTAAATAACACCAAGAGTCTTAACTCGATGTAAATGTAACATCGACTCCGGTCGATGGAGACAGAGGTCCAGCACATGCTACCTCAATCACCTGATGAGTATAGATACGGGACTCAAGGAGTTCAGATTAAAATACGGCGCACCCGTCCGTTCCTCGGACATCATACACGTCCGTCCCTCGGACATCATACCCGTCCATCCCACGGACATCATACCCGTCCGTCCCTCGGACATCATACCCGTCCGTTCCACGGACATCATACCCGTCCGTTCCACGGACACCATACTCGTCCGTTCACGGACACCACACCCGTCTTTTCCATGGACCACCCAAAAATACCTTCTCCGCATTGCGCGGACTCTTTTTCTGTCTGTAGACAGACTGGCACGCCCCGCAAATCACAATACACAATCAAAGCATGTGAAATAATGAATACCCAAATGAAATGAATACGTGAACCAGATAAAGAAATGGGCAAACAAAAACAACATATGTTAAAGTGATATCTTTCCCGTGTCAACAGCCCCCCCTCAAATGTCACTTGGGCAACCAAAAGCCCTCTCAAAGTTAAGGTGCTGGTGTAGAGGATCACCCGTGGTAGGCTGCCTACTTGTGACAAGTTACATCCATTTCTTCGTCACATCGCTACTATGTGTAGCTTGTGCAGGGAAGAAGAGGAAGACTTGGATCAGGTATGTGGGAGAGAATTGGGTAGTGCCTTCAGCAATCTCTGCCTCATTGCGAGACGGTTCTGTAACTGCTATCCAAGTGGCAGAGGTCACGGACTCAGAAGGGCAACAAAGCTATTTAGTGGCTAATCCTGCATGCCGCTCTTTGGGCTTTGTAGACTGAAAGGAACAATAGGCTTTTCAGGAGGGTAGTGAGGATGGAAGATAGTTTATTTTCTTTCCTTTGGGAAAGAGTTTCTTTTTGGGCTAGACATTTTTGCACAGAGGATGTCTATTACTCCTCGCTTTGTTTTTTGCTTTTGGGGAGTTAAGGAGGTCCACCAGCTTGGTGTGGTTTCTTTTTGTAAAGGGGTATTTTGAGATATCTGTCTACACATGTAAATCATTTTTCTTCTATAATATAATCAGTGGTACGATCCTCGTTTCCAAAAAAGACAACTAGTTCTTAAAGGTCTTAAATGGGGATCCAGGGAGCTGCTCACCCTTTTAAATGCAGAATTGGAAATTCTCTAAAAGAAAGAGAAATCAAACATAAAAATTTCCAAGGTCAGGTTGCAGAAAGCAATGACCCTTATCCATTGCAATATGGAGATGGTTACCAACAAAAGAAAGGGGCAATTATAAAGACTGATCTAACATAACCAACTCATAGAAATCCTTAACAACATGAGTAAATGAAAATAATCCCTTCATGCCTTTTAAGACCTCTAGATGCAGCTCTTTGTGTCAAGAGGGTTTTAATCCTTGATATAGGATTTTTTTGAGCTTTTTCTATAACATAAATATTTGTTCACAGAAGAATGAACTTTTCATGGTTAGGGATTATCTTTTTTCTGCCCTAGAAAAGGAAGCTACGACTTTCCATTGTTTGCATATTCTATGTATATGTGGTGTCTCGACTTTTTCCGTTGATTAATATCATTAAAATTTGTAAATTATCATCATTTATAACAATATCATAGTCAACCTTTGCACGAACCATTGCATCCATGCATACCATCCCCACCATGATTCGCCTGTAGACTTGTTACAGGGGGATCATGAAGATGCTTCCTTCAATATCTCTTTCCATTCACTTGTTCTAGCCTCTCCTCCTGCGGATAATGGATATAGTTTCCCATCACTCACAAAAAAGTTCGAGATCATCCTAACCATTTTTATTATGATTGACTTAGGGTTATCACTGCCACTACCATTCTTATAAGCATTCACTCTGTAGCATCTCAAATCTACAATGAGATAGTTCAATACCCTCAATGCAAAAGGAGCTTCATGCTCATCAACAGACTCATGTTTGCCATCGTGTACCCTTTTTGGCATGCAAAGTAACCTCATCAACTACAAGGGGATTTACAATTGCAAGATCCTCTGCCTTTTCCTTCACCACTTGGAATTTTGGTAATACCACAAGTTTTATTAAGTTGGAAGGACAAGAATTATACATGTATGGAGGAATGCACCTAAGTTGGTGCATGAGTATCCAAGCTGGAACAAAGCTGGCCATGGGTATTATAGAATTCTTAGTGTTAATTCAGGAGCACAGTAAGATTTAAGTGACATTGACAATTTGATGGAAGATGGTCATTATACACACTTTATATCTTTTAATGTAATTTTCAGTGTGATTTCTTGTACCGTTTATTTTTACTTGTGCCTTTTGATCATGATTAGTCTAATATCCATAAATACCATAGAAAGTCTTCTTTCTTAATTAAAGATGATTATTGACTTCAAATTTTTTAGTATTTGTTGGAAGAGAAATGCTAACCTCCTATCTTGGATGGCTAAGAAAGTCTACCGTTCAGGATGGGCTTGATCCTTTGGGTGGTGCATGGTTCCCATCATAAAGTAGCATTAAATGCCTTTCATCCCTCATAGTTCCACTTAGTAAACTATTTGTTCCACTTAACAAATAATGTTCCACCTAGGCTTTAAATGCTTTTCATCCCTCATAAAGTGAATTTATTCCACTTAGCAAACTCTTTGTTCCACTGGAATAATTAGGTTGGTAAGTGGAACAAATAGTTTGCTAAGTGGAATAAATTCACCTTATGGGGGATGAAAGGCATTTAATGGTACTTTATGCCATCCAAAAAGACCAATCCCATCTTGAACGGTAAACTTCTTTAGCCATCCAGGATGGGAGGTAAGCATTTCTCTTGTTAGAAAGCATGCCCATCACTGCCACCCTCTTTCTTCACCTATTTTGACTTCCCCATCGCCTCCACCCTCTCTCTCTCTCTCTCTCTCTCTCTTTATCTCTCTCCACAAAAATAGCGCTTGCTGCCTGTCACTGAGCGCCCTCCTCCAACCACCCCACACAGCACGCCGCCCGTCCTCGACCGCCGGCCACCATACAGCTCCTGCAAGGATTGCCGCAATCCATTCCGCACAGCACAACATCAGAACCCCCTCGTGCACAACCGACGATGCATGGCCACCACATCACATGCCGCCCACCATGATGCCAGCCACCCACGTGGTCCCCCAGCTGCGTCGGCAAGCACTCCATCAGGACACCCCCGCCTGTGTAACCAGCCTGCACTTCTCGTCTGCACGATTCACCCTCTGTTTGTTCTCTGTTCCCGTCATCTCCCTTTCTCCCTACCTTTGCGCCAGCCGTAGCATCTGAACTCCCCTCTCTCATATCTCAATTTCGTTATTTTCTCCTACCGTCGTTCCCTTCCCTTCTCTCCCTGTTATTTCCTTTTTATACTTCTCCAATTCCTTAACCACAACAACTCACATACACCCATG
Organism: Colocasia esculenta; assembly: GCA_014218235.1. Taxonomy (NCBI): domain Eukaryota; kingdom Viridiplantae; phylum Streptophyta; class Magnoliopsida; order Alismatales; family Araceae; genus Colocasia; species Colocasia esculenta. Next base: position 87,703,431 of record CM024762.1, on the reverse strand, counting down.
GTGGGCGTATTGGGACTTTATGGTTTCAGACACGGTCGGTTCGATAATTTGTTTCATATTTTAATTTATTAATATTAAAATTTAAATATGAACCGGACTATACCAGTACATTTTGATTCGTACTGGTATTTGGAGAATCCAGTCCTATCCGCTTCACCAGTCTAGTTTGAAATTATGATGCGAAAAAATTTCCATTTTACATAGATATTTCTCATCAACTACACTTCTTCACTCTTTCTCCAAAAATCCTCTTCTACCATGGAATAGAAGTACTTGCTTATTCTTGATTTTGCAGATAAACCTGCAACTGATAGGACTGATACCAATGCATAGTGATACAAGATCCTGAATCTAAGCCCTTTGAAGAGCCTTAAGCTCCGCTGACATACTATGCTGCTATTCTAGGTCTCCTTACAGCCTAGTGATAGGCATGAAGTTTCTTATGGATAATGACAGCTGCAAAGAAAGCATGAATCTGCACAGAATAGAAGCTAACCATAAGAAAGCCAAAGCGAGGAGGATGTGGAACACCACTCAAAATTGTCAAGGACTAATGCCTGAGCATCAAAAGACTGTAAGTAAAGTCATTCGGACGATTATAGACCCAAGTAGGAAATTTTTCAGCAAAAGAGGAAAAAACAGTAGGAAAATTCTCAGCAAAGAAAGGAAAAAATGATGGAAATTTTATAGAAGGCAGAGGAACCAAGTGAACACAGAAGGGAAGACCATAAATAAGAAACAAGACCACATAGGAACAGAGAACATCAAAGGGAGAAGTTGGGGGGGGGGGGGGGAAGGAAATGCACAATCTGAAGGTGGCGAGCTGGAGGATCATAAAAATGGTACCATTTGTGCTCAAAATCGCACCCAATAAGGATGCACCTAACAACAAGATAAAAGAAATTGGATAACCTATCCACTCTCTTGAATCATGATCTTTCTAGAAACTTACCATGGGCATGCAAAAATCTATAAGCTTATCTCATACAAAAGTTGTGACCTCGCTACTAGATTGAAAGCTATAAAAGTTAAGGACCATCAACCACAAGTAGATACTTTTCTTGTTCCTAGGAAAATGAATAGATTATGAACAACAAATTTCTTGAGGCACCAAGTCTGTATACACTCTTCTAACATTTAAAGCATCACGAGCCTTTTCAAAATTAGTAAAAGAAGTACAAGATTATGCATAAAGAACTTGGCAGACATTATTTTAAAGACATGAAATCATGACAGAAATTTTTTTGGAAGGAAAATAATGCTAGATAAAACAAGACAAAGAAATCCTATGTATAGGAAAATAAATACTACATATAACAAATAAATAAATCCTATAGATGGGAAGAATATTACCTCACAGATGATGCTTCCATTATGATACTTGCAAGGTAGGTCGTCTAAGAGGTCACCAGGAAGCCAGCCAGTTTTGATTCCCTACGGAGAAACAAAGATACACATCCTTCAGCAAGATCGAACCATGTTACAAATATGAAGTAGCTAATACCATGCAAACTAAATAGAAAATATAGAAAACCTGGAAGGGAACAAGTTATGTATCTATGTGTGCATATATTATATGTAAAATATGTATGCATACTTTCCTTGTCTGACCCTACCAGAATGGAAACAGTTCTTCACATATTTCGATTTCACTATCCTACTTTATGAGTCTTATCATATCTATGAACAATGTAATACACGATTATTTTGACTATTTGGATTTTTTTTGTCTATTCATTTTCAGGATTTCAGACAAGCCAAACACAAAGTATTGGAAACATGATAGGGAATAAGGAGACACGCACACACATATGCAACTGATAATGTGTGATATAGTTCATTTCCCAGTTCCCTGCCAGGATGGATACCTAGGCACGACAATAGACCTGGCTACATCTATTCAACTTACCTGATTATTAGACTGGAATGACACTTCTTCAAGGTATCTTGGCATTTTGAATTAATTATTCTACTTTATTGGCTTGATTACATCTATGAACAAGGTAGTTTCCTATTATTTTTTACTACATTCACCACAAAATCATTCCCAATACTGAGTCCTTTTCCATTAACTTACAGGAATTATTTAACTTTGCAAACAAAGAAGACAATTTTCCTTGAGTCTTCTCTTTGGAGGCATGTTTTGCCAATCAAGTGAGCTAAAGTCAAAAATGTTGAACTGGGACATGGAAATTCAATACTGAAAATTAAAAATAAAGAAAATAGAAGTGTAAGGAAGAGGAACTTTGGAGAAAGGCTTACAACATAAGAATTTTTGTAGTTTTCTAGACGGATGGGACTGATTCATGCATATTTAAAGACAATTTATCAATTTTCTTGTTCTCCATTAAAATATGGGAATTGGGTTCCCTGCTGATTTGTATTATTGGCTTCATAGCTATGCTGTTGTTTACTACCATAGTGATCCTGGAACTAGTGAATCAGGACTAAAATCCAAGATATAATTCCTTGTTATGCAGAAGCTATTGATCTATGATCAACAATACATGTAACATTTTGGATATAGCATTTTTTCAGTCTATAGGTGCGAGCATTCCTTGTTCAATCAAGAGGTGTGTACAACAAAAACCCCAATTTAGTTTGCTATCAATTTGCCTTTCTTGAATGCTCCAAGCATACCAAGGCCCATTATCATTTTGGTCATGAGATTATGATGTTGGTTGCATCTCTCACATCATATTCCTCCTTGTGTGCAACTAGCCATCTCTTTGCTAAATCCATTGAACACAGTTACTTTTTCTTCCCAGTAGACAAACAAAACAACCAGAGCTCTGGAACTCACTTGCACTCTGCATTGTATTTTGCTTCTTGTTTCTCAGAGTGCATTTCTTGCTTCACCTTAATTTACAATTCAGAATGTTACCAAACAAAATCCTTAATTCTCTTCATTAATTTCCCTGTCATTTCCCATATTGGTAACTGTGAGGCAAACCAACACTTTGGGTACTAAACAATGGTATATGTTCATTGAATTAGTGTTAACATACATCTTATCTAGGGAACCCTCCATATCGCCACTTTCCTCCTATCAAGTGGACATAGTTGAGGCAATGTCCGCAATCTTGATTTCATAATTTTGCTCTCTGCATAATTAATGCCCCAGAACAGATTAAATGTACCTTTAGCATGTATATAGCAAGAACCATTAGTCGAAAAGGAATTATGAAGAATACTCATTCAATAAGCTAGACCATAATTAGTATAAGAATGCATTTCAAAGAAAAAAGGTGTCATTCAGGATCAAAGTAGATATCTTTTACAAAGATGGCTAACATTCTCACCACATCTCTAATGAATTGAAATCTAGATACCCAACATATCCACTTAAAAAGAATAGTTTAATACTTACATCAAAAAGAGTCATAGCTGTCCGGTCGTAAGGATGCAGCACCTTGGGTGCATCCTGCACCAAAGGCAAAAGCATACCCTAAAAAAAAGAGAAAGTCAAATAAACATAATCGATAAAGAATCACGAACATATGGCACTGATTAACAGGAAGGCAAAGAAATAGAAATTTTGCAAAGAACCTCAGCAGGTTTTCCAATAGAAAAGCCATCAGCATATAAATTGATAGAGAAAGATGCCTCATGCTCTTCTGCACAGAATGTCTAGAATAGAAAAGATAAAGGCATACATTAGTTCCAAAAGAGAGTTGAATGCAGTTACCTTCGTTGCAAACTATATACAAATAGCTATAAAGAATCAGCTAATATAGAGATGAGAAAAAGTTTCATAAAAAAGTTATCTTCATAGAAGTAAACATATTCATCTGCAGAGTGAAACTCACACACAGATACATCTTTTTCTCCCAAAATCATTGATTAATCCAATTCACTTGAAGAAGCATAACAAAGATTCTAAGACAAACCATTAAAACTGCAATAGAATGTTCAGTCAGTTTGTCAAACCCATGATAATCTGTTTTGCATAAGATGAATGCAGGGTGATCCACAAGACTATTAGAGATTCACCAGAGCAGCTGGTTGATTCCCAAATGGAGAATCACTATCAGACATATTCTATGAGAAACAGCCTCTTAACTCATGTAAGTCAAACCTATCCCCATGAGGAAGACTTTCCACACATTTTTGGAAGGGTGGGTACTGCCTGCCCCAAGCACATGTGGATTGGTGTGGGGCCCAGCGGGCCCCTGTTGGAACAGAAAATATTTTAGTTAGCCTAATGAAAGGAGGATGGCTACCTAACCGGGAGCTGGCAACCACCAGTAAAATGTTGACCTCACCTAACTGGTTTAACGGCTTGATTAAGGGGACAAAGCGGTTATGATTAGGGTAACCCCAAGGTTACTTAAAGTCATAACTTAATCCAAGTTTCTTGTCAAGCACCCCAAGCAAGTGGGGATGCCGAGGAGAATAAATCTCCGTATAAAATACGGCACGGAAGAATTCCGGCATCACAAGGTCTACAAGACCAAATGTGAAGAGTAAATACAGGAACAAGTCCGCCACGAAGGCTCCAAAGACTTGCAATTCAACGTCTGAGAATCCTCCAAGAGGCGCAGAATTCCCGACAGTTCAAAGAGGCAGAGTGGCAGAGCAAGTGGGCAGAACTCCTCCAAATGAAGAGAAGGACATGCCTATTTATAGAAGAAAATCCTCACCCTTAACTGATGGAAGTACCATCGGTTAAGGGATTTTTTCCCCCTAACCGATGGGGCTGCCATCGGTTAAGGGGGTTCTCTCCCCTAACCGATGGGAGCACCATCGGTTGGGGGGATAAACCCCTTCAACCGATGGCACTACCATCGGTTAGAGGGGAACTCCCCTCTAACCGATGGGAGCCCATCGGTTTAAGGGGACCTCCCCTCTAACCGATGGAGACTCTATCGGTTGAGGGGATTGTCCCCTCTAACCGATGGGAACTCCATCGGTTGAGGGGACTGTCCCCTTAAACCGATGGGGAGTTCCATCGGTTAAGGGGGGATTCCCCTCCAACCGATGGGAGCTCCATCGGTTAAAGGGGATCTCCCCTCTAACCGATGGAACTACCATCGGTTAGAGGTTCCCACACCATGTAAGGGGAGGGGGGCCCTTCCTCTATAAAAGGCACCCCCCATCCCCCTGAAAAAACAAAAAAAAGAGGAGAAGAGGAGAAGAAGGCCCCATTACTGTCCCCCCTTTCCTGAAATTCCAAGAAATAGAAAATCCCAAATTCTCCGTCTCATCCCCAATCTCCTTTCTTGTGGGTGAAGGTATCAAATCCAGGGATCATCCTCGTACGATATCTGCGAGCTTCATCGTCATAAGTCCGTAATAACGGCACCGGCCCACATGGGCTATAGGTTTTAAATACCGTCCACCTTTGGACATATGGTGTTTAAATACCTTTGTAAATTCGTGCTCTGAATGCTACGCATCCAGATGCATATACGCCACCTCCCATCGAGTTCTACGTCTCTGGGATGGTGTGTTTGTGCTTATATGCATATGTTTCTTAGGGGAAACTCTGCCAAGCGGAGATTCTGTCCGAGAACGTATTCGTATATCCACAAATTTGTGTTTTCATGAATATGTTTCTTAAAAGAAACTCTGCTCAGGTGGAGATTCTGCCTAAGAACATATCTATAAAACTCAAATTTGTGCATATACATATATGTCTCTTGGAAGGAAACTCTGCCCATGTCAAAGTTCCTTCTAAAAAATATATTCATGTAACCATAAACTCGTTTTTATATGCATATGTTTCTTAGTGGAGACTCTGCCCAAGCGGAGATTCTGCTCAAGAACGTACTTGCATGTTCGCAAATTCACATTCATATGTATATGTTTTTAAAGGAAGTTCTGCCGGGACAGAAATTCCTTTTCCAGAGGAAACTCTGGGGAGCTCCCGCCTCAGCGGGAATATAGCTCGGAAGCATATCCATAAGGCAATGGGAATTTTGCGTTTATGCATATATGTTCTTTAGCAAGATTCCCATTTGAGTAGGATCTTTACTCAAAAGAAACATATCCATATAATACGAATATATGCTTAGATGCGTACGTATTCTTGGGGAACTCTGTCCAAGTGGGATTCTGTCAAAAAACACTCTTGCATAACCATGAGATTTCAATTCATTGACAGAAACTCTGTTTAAACGGAGATTCCATTTAAGAGGATATTTTTAAAAAAAAGGAGGGATCTGAAAATGCATAGAAGTACTGCCCAGGTTCTCAATGCGCTTAAAACCCAAGAATAACCTGCGGGTGTATACCCATTCCAAACAAAGTTCAAATCATACAATTCAAACCTCAAACGGGTTCATGGGTGTATACCCATTCCATACGTTCAAAAAAAAGGTCATATTTTACGCCCAAAGAAAATGGGCAATCACACCATTTCATACTATTCAAAATGAAACAAACTCGAACATTTCTTAAAAGAATAAAGTGTATTTTCAATTAAAAAAAAGGGGGGGGGGGAAACATCATATTAGGACTTTCTAAATTCTTCACACATATATGTTCTCATCCTTGCTATGAATGGTATTCGAGTTAAGACCGGTGCCAAATAACACCAAAGATTTTAACTTGATGTAAATGTAACATCGATTTCGATCGATGGAGACAGAGATCCAGCACATGCTACTCCAATCATCTGATGAGTATAGATACGGGACTCAAGAAGTTCAGATAAATTACGGCGCACCCGTCCGTTTCCCGAACACCTTTCATTGTCTATTTTACAGACACTTCCTTCGTCCATTTCAAGGACGCCAAAACCTTTCCTCCGCATTGCGCGGACTCCGTCCTTTTTTTTTTTTTGTCTACCAGACAGATTGGCACGCCCCGCGAATACCGAAATTTAAAATATGTGAAAGGAATGAATACCTTGAACCCAAAACCATCAATGAAATGAACCGAAACGGAATAAAAGTTCCGACCAGAAATAAAAACGAAAGAACCGAATGAGAAAATTCTCGTGTCCACAGCCCCACCCCTATGTATCTGGGGCAGCTAGCACCTGCCCACCCCAAAACATGGCGAAAGTATTTCTCATCCCCCATTGACGGTGTTAGGTGGTTTAAGTTTTCAAGAAACAAAGGGATGGCTGGATCATGATTGGCAACTGACTGACATTATGAAATTGTAAAGAAACCCATAGTTAGCAAAATGTCAAAAAAGTCCCTTGCATTAGTAAAATCCTACACTAAGATGTGGAGCCAGAAATTCAACTATACAGTGTGCACATCTTCCATTTCCGGCAAAATTAAAGAGAAACAATTTAATCCATTTACATACGAAGGTGTCCTAAAAACTGCAAATTTTCCTTGTTTCCTAAATAAGCATACGAATCCATAGGCCGAGAAAAATGGTGCCTACATAAAGATGCTTTTGAAAAGAATCTTTACATATCTTAGAATGCTATTTGTAAGAAAACTTTCGAGAAACATAGCTTGCAATTACAATATAGAACTAGTTATCACCCATATGCTATCACAATTCAGATCAATGTCTTGACAAATTAGGTGTAATGATTATTTCAATGGACATTCACTTAACTAGAGCATGTAACTTTTATTAAGCAAGCAAAACATTGCAAGTAACAGCATACACTAGGCTTATGTTTCTTCATCTTTACAGGCTAGAGCAGAGCAAGGAAAATGAGAGGAAATCTAAACATTGAGATAAAACCAAAATCAACACAAAAAGCTACTCCTTTAGAATCACTATATCTCATAAAAAACATCTTATGCAGACAACATGATTTTCATCTAAAATTAAGTCCATTTGAATTGCTAAACATAAAACTAGCCCAAAATACTCTCTGAGCTATCTCGATTTATAAATGGATGTAACTAGAACCAAGAAAGGAGATCCAAAATGATTATTAAACCTACTGCCTTAGATGCTGTACATATATATGCATGATTGTTCTGGAAGTTATGATCCAATTGAATGCCAGACTATAAACTATAGAAGACAATAAACAATTAGGCCTAATGTTGATCTGTAACAATTTTGGACGTGAAAGCGAGAGTGCAAGTTGCATACAAGCGAACATATTAAATGGCCACATGCCTTTTGAATAATTGTACTATATGGATATTAAGTTGAGTTATTGTAAAAGACAAGTTGTCAAGCAAGAGAAAAGATACACATAACAAAGTAGAATGAATCATCAGGGGAAATAGGAGTTAAACATTTTTTTAAAAAGAGAAAATAGGCGGCCATATCATTGACAGAGAAGACAGATAGATGAGCATTCATGTATAACATATACCATGGTAAGATCCTTTTCCTTTTTCTTGCCTAGTTATGCTCTCTAAACAATCTAAACATAGCATCCATGAGGAGCAAGCCTTATGCCTCAAGCCTCAGGCAAAGGCCTAGGACATTTGAGGTGACATTTTACTCGAAAAATTAAGAAAATCAGGCATACTTCAGATGCATAAAATCTTTGTTATTTTATTCACAAAAAAGGAGAAGGCCTGGGCCATTTGAGGTTAGATTTTACTATAAAACAAAAAAAAAACAGGGATATTTCAGGTACATAAAATATATGTTATTTTATTCACAAAAAGGAGAAGGCATACGGCATTTGAGGTGACATTTTACTAGAAAATTAAAAAAAAATCAGGGATATTTCAGAAACATAAAATATATGCTATTCTATTCACAAGAAAAGAGAAGGCCTAGGGCATTTTGAGGTGACATTTTACTAGAAAATAAAAAATAAGGGATATTTCAGATACATAAAATATATGCTATTTCACAAAAAGAAGAAAGTCGGGGGCATTTGACGTGACATTTTACTAGAAAATAAGAAAATCAGGGATATTTCAGATACATAAAATATATGCTATTTTGTTCAAGAAAACCAAAATACATACATAAAAACCTATAAACTGCCTACATTTATTCATCCAACCATGCCATGCCATGCCAAGCCTAGTTTTTCGAGGGGTAGGCAACTACCAAGATCGCCTAAGGTGATTTGCACCGAAGTGAGATGCCAGCAGTCGGTCATGTCGCCATGACCGCCTTCGATAACATAGCTTAAATTCCAGCTGAATGCTTACTAGTATTGGACAAAAAGGGAAAAAAATCTTCTTTTCTCTATTTTTCTGGGTCAATACTTCTTCTTTTCTCTGTTATCAGCAAGATAAAGTGCTTGCAGATAAGAAAAGTTAGTCAAGTATGGAAACACAAATCCACGACATATCAACCAAACAGAAAGATTCGAGGGGTAACGATGCATGGCACCTAAGCCATCCGAACAGGAACTCCTGTGACCGTTACATTTGTCTGCTGAGCAAGTCAGAAAACTATGTTCGAATACATACTTTTACTACAAGAGGATCTGGCACATAATCTTTGGTCAGTAAAAAGACCAGTGAGATGGGGAGAGGAATGAGGAAATCTTAAAAAGAGGAGGAAATGAAAAGAAACTCTTTTTTTGTATTTCCATTATTTTCCCCTTTATTTTTCTTTCGCTTCCTCCTCATCTAAACACAAATCACAAACAAGCAAAAACTAGTTTAAAAACAAAGGAAAAAAGAAGAGAAGTTACTGGAAGAAAGAAAAGAGGAGCAATGAAACGGAAGCATGACCATCGCAGCTGACAAGCTCAAAAGTCCGATACAGGAATCTCTCCCATCCAAACAACTGAATCGGACGGAGCAGTGTCAGAACAGAGGAGTAACAGCCATTTCCTCTGTTCTTGTCAGTGAGGGACAAAAAAGGTTAAATCTTGCAGAATGACCAACGCACAACAACAAACCAGGCACCATATCCAGTTCGACCACGGACGGAAAACGAGCAGCCAGCATTTCCTCCAGCATCGGCGGCGAAGCCAACCACAGAGCTAAACCGAGAGAACAGAGCGAAGAAGAAAACAACGAACACAGTTTACGCGCTCGCTCGCTAACAAGAAAAAAACCACAAAAGGGAACGCAAAAAGGAGATCGACAACAAGAAGTAGAAGACGATGACGACGATGACTCGTGCTCGCCAAAGAAGACCGATGAAGTGCCTTCACATGAAGTACGGGGGGAGAGGAAAGAAATGAAACGGAAACGGAGCGCCGCCCACCTCCGGTTCTTCCTTCACCATCACCGAGTCCCCAGCGGGAGCTGCCACCTGCGCACCTTCGCCACCATCGTTGGGGACGGGGGGTGGCGTCGTCGCAGGGTCCGCGGAGCTGCAGCTCTCCGCAGGGACCTTAGGACGGTACCTCCAACCATTCCTCGACACCTTAAACGAAACCCCCATCTCTTCCCAGCCCACCCCACCCACCGCAAAGCAACGGAAGAAGAGGCAGAGCCCTAGAATGCGCGAGCAGGCACTCTGAGCTCGCTCGCCGCCACGCCGAGAGCACGCACGCAGGGCAAGCAAGCGAGAGACAGAGAGGAGCCGAGGCGGTCGAAGCAGAGCGGGGAGGAAAGTTTGCGGGGGGGGGGGGGGGGGCACTCTGGGTTTTGAACGCATGCAAGCGTTGGAGTTGCCCGAAGTGGCCGCGAAAAGTGTCGCGGGGTGGTCGCGCCTGGTTGCGCTCGACGAACACGACGCAGCGGGACGGCGTGGGTGGTGGTGCCAGCTCAGTGGCGCCACCGTAAATTTCTGCCTTCCCCCCCCCCCAACTCTCCTTTAAGTGGCGTATCTTTACCTGGCCGCCCATTTACTGCTACTGTCACCCCTTTCTTCTCTGCGCGCGTTTTTGTACCGGAAGGTAACCCCACTCTGCGTCAAAAATGGCGGGACGTCGAGGGGGCGTTACGAACGGGGTTGTGGCCATGGCTGGGAGTGTTAATGGATTCGGGGAGATAGGATCGCTTATGCAGTGCACGTTACTGCTCCGGATTCGGGGCGGGGCGGAGCGGACGAGGGCAGCGAGTTGCTTGCCCACGGAGGGTTCGCTGTGCATCGGGAGACGAGAGAAGTGAAACGCCGAGTGCACTCCCGCGATTGTGACAAGTATATATGTCCACGAGAAACAGTTTTGTAATATTATTTGGTAATATTATTTGATAATATTATTATTAAAATTATGTCACATCAATAATTAAAATAAAAAAGTTAAAAACATCTCATAAATAATAAAATTGTTGTGCATTTTGATTGGTGTGTTATTTTAATGTGTTACCAAACGGTATTACTAAACCATTTTCTATGTCCACTCTTGCATTGCATTGAATTGTGGCCGTTATATATGGATTTTGGATGTTGAACTTTTCTATTTAAAAAAAAAAATTGGGAAAGTCCGAATTCGCACAGAGATTGAACTGATAGATAAACACCACCAACGATAGTTATGTGGGATTTTTTTAGATAATATTATTTTAAAAAATGTTTACATAAATATACTCAAATCTAATATATCATTTATAAATCTATATCTCTCACTTACATTCATTCAATATAACTTACATATTTCACTACAATTCATTTTTTTTTTCTACCGTTTACATTAATTTAAGGTAATTTACACATTTTTATATGTGTAAGTTATACTGAATAGTATAAGTTACACTAAAATTATGTACATTGCAGAAAAAATATGTAAACTACAAAAACAATTTGTAAGTTACTCTAAATCAGTGAAAATGAGAGATATAGATTTATAAATATGTTAGATCCGAACATATATATGTAAATATTTTTAAAATAAAATTATTTAAAAAAAACCCTAGATATATCTGACATAATAGTGATATGTCATTAGTCACATAAGTGGCCATTGGTGCATGCATGTCCATAACCATGCAACTAAACTATTTTGTTAATGGCTAGCACTTTAGAGAGTAGAGTAGTCAATATTTCAATTTTAGTCGTCGAACAGTTCAATGGGAATAAATGTGCATAGTTATATATGTTTGAAATTTTGAATACTCAGTACAATAATTTTCTTGTCTATTAAAGCTCTTTTATGACGACATAATTCAGTTCATCATTCCGTTTGGTTCGGGGGTTTGTGGGGGCGGCCAAGCAGGCTTTGAAACATTTAAACTCATGGATACGGCTCATCAGTTGCATCGGACAAACATGACTTGAGTACTCATTAGTATTAAAAGAACTGGATACGACAGGCCACAACTAACTGCAGTTAAATAAGAGAAGACCAATATTTATCATGATTAAAGTTTTTTCTTTTTTTCCATATTTGATGACCGTAACATTTTGACTAAAAGAAATACTAATTATTCACGAAAAATAAATAGTGAAGATAAGATAGAATCTCATCTACAGCCAGCAAATGAAAGGAGTCTTTCACTATCGTGTCGCCGCCACTTTCCACTCTTTTATCCACCGTCCGTATATTCTTTGTATTTCCCCTTACCATAGTATTTTTATAATTACTTAGTACATAAAATATATAAGCACGAAAGTCTCTTCTTTTCCATAAACACCTCAAAGGCCACGTTTCTCCTCCTCATTCATATTGGAGAGGGCTGGGTAAGTGTAGAAGTAAGCAAAAATGGAAAGCATTTAAACCCAAAGATATGTACCGTAGATTACGTCCACCATGTATTAATGAATACATAACACCATGTATTAAGCAAGTAAAATTCACCACTAGGAAGATTTTTCCTCTTTATGATAATGATACGTTCACCGGTAATATATAGGACGGGAAAAGTGGATGCTGTACTTTGTGGAAGGCCAAAAATACATCTTTGTTTCATGAAAAAAACTATAATGGATAAGTAAGACTTCAACAATAAGGAAATAAAGAGCAACCATGATTATGGAAGACTGTTAGTTGTATACTATATTAACGTAGACTAAAACATGTTTTATGACACAATCCACCTTTACCGAATTTCAAAAAATTTATTAATTGAACCCAACAATTTTTACATAAATATACTTCTCAAGTTAAAAATTGATAAATATCCATCTACTTTTGCATTTTTGTCATGACCCTCATTTTAACAACGAAATCAATCGAGAGACGGGACGAACAAGTGAGCATTCAGAAGTCATAGATAAAATAACTACTACATGTGTAATCACAGGGATGTGACCCTCAAAACATGGAAGAAAAGATCGCTATATGAAGAGGAAGGGGATGTGATCGCCACCTAGTGTGTTGCCTAAAAATGTAAATGAAAGTAAATGACTAACTTACTAGGAAAGGGAAGAGAGAAGGCTACTTACTTATGTCGCGATCGAGAGACCCGTCGCGATAAGAAGCATGTCGCGACCTTGATGTCACGACTAGGGGTGCCGACGCCTTCTCAGCAAAGATGCAGGAGTGTAGATGGACCTCCTTCCCTTCCTCCGGCCGGCCAAAGGAGGAGAGCTCTTTGTTTACTTTTCTTGGCGTACCTGCCAAAACAAAGAAACAAGAAAAGAAAATCCTATTAAACAACCCTTTTAAGTGAGGTATCTACACAATATAGAAGAGAAAAAGGAAAACATGGAGGGAATGAACCTGAGGTGTTTTGGAAACCCTTAGGGTTGTGAAAAACATGGGTATGTGGATGCAATTATCTAGAAGAAATAAACAAAATTGATGGGAAGAAAAGGAGAAAGAAAGAAGGATGAAGAGCCCCAAAGGGGTGACTCCTTTATTGAAAGTGTGATCCCCGGGTCGTGCAACAACCTCGTAGACGTGGAGGAGTCACCTCTTGGCTGCCATGCTCCAGATGTGGAAGAAAATGAGATGTTTTGATGAAGAAAATGAAAGGAAGAGGAGGAAAATGGGAGAGCTACGAGCTAAGGGGAGGCTCTGGAGTGATTTGGGCAGCACTTCATGGTAGCATCTGAGGTCTACCTCATTCTGAAGAGGGTGGGTTGGTTTTATAGAGAAGAGAGAAGGTACCTCGTGCATGAAAGATAATGACCCGTAAAAATGAGATAAACTCAAGTAAATTTGCATGGGAAGAATCCTAGGAGAGTTTTAGGGCTGGATAGAACCTCAATCTACGGCTGGGGACGTTCCAAGTTTGTTGAAGATGGAGATGGAACTTGTTAGGATAGGAGAGAGGTGGTTACGTGGCCAGCCCATGCAGAAGCATGCTGCGACGGATCGTGGGGGCACGACAAAGACTGTCGCGACGGCCATGATGGTCACGACTGATGATACGTAGATAGATATGCATGGGTTGTCGCGACAGCCTTATTGGTCGCGACAAGGATCATCAATCAGTATAGAAGGGCATCAATCGATACTAATGCAACGCTACTGTCTGTCACGTTAAGGTTGGTCATCAATCGATAGCCATGGTCATCAATCGATAGTCATGGTCATCAATCAATTGTCATTAACACGTCGCCATAGGCCATTGCGTTAATGTCGATCTATACCATCACGTTAATGCCAATCGATTCCCATGGTCAACAATCGATGCTAACACATCGCCCAAGGCCATCGCGTCAATGACTGATATTTGAAACCCTAGAAAATAGACAGAACAAAGACTCTTAAGTGATATTTGGACGAAATAAGTTGGGAATTGGACTTAATGAGCTCAAGAAAAGGCCAACAAATGGGCTCAAGAGAGTGACCAACTTGGGGCTCATCAAGAGAACAAGAAATATGGTTTGTCTTGTAGGCCAGAATTATGTGTCTATAGATTGCCCCCCCTTGGCTTCTACATTGCAAGGGAATGGAGTGGACGTGTAACGGAGGTGTCATGGAGTGATGGTGAAGTGAAAGTGAAATGGAGTAGACTACAAAGATGGGAGTGGACTACAAAGATGGGAGCCAAGGTAAAGAGACACTCGATTTGACCAACGAGTGACATGAATCTTCTTGAAAGCCATGAGTTAGTTACCTGAACAAGAAGTAAGGAAGACACGAGTCTGGACGAGAGGAAGGAGATAAAAGGAATGATCAACCCCTTGATTGAGAGGTACCCTAGCCGATTAGCCTGTAGGTTTCGCCTTGGAAGGACATGTGCGTGCCAGGCAGGTCATAATGACTCAAGACTTGGGAGCGGTTCGCAACCAAAACAGATCAAAAGGAATTTGGATGAAAGTTGGATAGAGAAATTTCGACAGAGAAATACTTGACAAACTAGCAGGAGCAACTTGCTCAGAGGCAAACTTTCTGATTTAGAGTGGAATGGAATTTCTTGTTCCGATTATAAAGAACAGTTGGGCATTCCTCGAGAACTCGTCATTAGGATGAGTCATGACAGCTCAAAAATCTACATAATGCATGGTGGGCTAAAAGGAAAAGAAATCATAAAACCAAATTCAAATAAAAAATAGAAAATAAATCAAGGATAATATTTTCAAGCTGAACAAGAATGGGTAGAGAATCTTCCTCTAACCATTGTGCAGGACAGATCCGTCATTCCCATACTCATTCAACTTAACGGCCTATCCAACGATTAACAATGTGCACCTAAATCATCACTGTTTTTGGTGAAGGGAAACTTATGTAACGGCCCTAGATATTTATGCCCAATAAGGCTCCATATCCAAGTCTGCCTCCCTCGATCAGACCAAAGTCTCACAAGGGATAGCTTGCACAAGTGTCCAGTAGGAATATAAAAGACAACCATAACTACATAAGACACAAGAAAGTACATGTGCTCATACCTGTATACAACAATGTACAACTGTCCCAATACATTATTGCATGTCCAAGAGAAAAGTACAACTACCTAGGGCATACTCCGAGTGTAAGGCCCTCGAATTTTGTTCACATTATGTATATTTAATTTTGTGTATATTATAAGTATTTATTTACTTATGCGCATATAGTATTTAATTATTGTTGTGCATATTGTATGCATTTATTCTGTGTAGGTAGGTTTAATTGATATTTCTGTGTTCTACCCGAAATCCCAATTAACGTCAACATCCCTTGACGTTAAGGGCAGGTTGACGACAACATGTGTGCCATTGATTGTAAGGTCGGAGGATATAAACATCCAGATCGATTGACGTTTACTTCCTGTTAACGGCAGCAAAGTGGTCGTTTACTTCTCCGGCTGCGTTTGGGATTCCAGATCTGAAACAATTGCATTTTCTCTGGAACCCATTTAGGAAACCCATCCCAACGGTAGAAAAACCTAATCCTAAGCGCACCCCGACTCATAGCCCTATAAAACCTAGTGATTTCGGCTAGATTTAGTCCTTTGGTTCGAAGGGAAAAGCTAGGGTTTGTGGTGAGAAAATCAGACTTCTGCAAGGCTTGATTCGGTGGTTGAGAGCTTCTTTCGGTGATCTACTTCAACTGGGAGGTGCTCCTGGCATTGAAGAATCTTCCCCGACTCCGGAGGACCGATTGCACAAGTAGGAAGACCAGATTTGGGGTTGCAAATCTCATCTTCTTAGCTTGGCTGAGGAGAGATTCTTCGATAAATTGAACCCTTTAGAGATTTTATTTCAGGCAAGTAATCAAGGGGTATCATCCCTAGACATCTCCCCTAGGGTTAGAGTATTTTTCTGGATTTTAATTCGTGTCCTGGAACCCCAATTCTCCTTTTTATTTGAGTTCGGTCTGCACTTTCTGCAGACAGGAGGTTGATGGCAACCTTGTTGCCACCAAGTTCCTGAGTTGACGGCAGAATCCTGTGTCGTTAACCCATGTTGACGGCAAGGCCCTTGCCGCTAAGTTTTTCAGTTTTTTCAGAACTATGGTCTTGATCTCTGTGCTATGATTTTTGAACTTCTGGTTGTCTGTACATACTGTAAAAATTGTGGTTGGTCAGGCATGGTCTTTAGGTCATATCATGAGATTTTGTTTAATTTCTAAGCATGATTTTATTTAATATAATTTATGTCATGATGAAATATGCATGAATTGACAGGTTTAATCTGAATAAATAGATTTACTGCATGTTAATGTTTCATAGAATTTTCATGATCTTAAGGTTACTTTTTGCATGTGTTAGAACTATTAGAACTGACGGTTTTGCTGTATATCATGTTTAAGTGAATATTTTACTAAAGTGCATGGAATCTGTTTAAATTGTTAAAAATAGTTTTATAGTTGCGAAAAATCTGAAAAATTATACATGTGACATATTTCTTGTATAAAGTATGTGGTTAAAATTTGATACTATTTTGACTTTCGTGGGTAGTGTTTGCTTTTAACAAGAGTAATTAGGCCATGTTAAGTATCTTTATTTTGGATAATGTAAATTTCAATGTGTAGCAGCATGATTAGGTATGATTATGATAAATTTGCCACTGTGAAATATTCATATTAAGTTCTGTAAACTAAATCATGTATGTTTTAATAAAGTGCATGTGAATGAATTAAATTGAGCATATAAGTGAATGAAACCATGTGATTAAGTGAAAGATTGTGTTTAAAGTGATCATGTGCCAAAATTGACACTGCTACCATAGAAGGCTGTGGAGTCGTACTGTAGAAAAGTCCCTATGGGAAGGCTCATTGTGTATGTGATATCCTGTGGGCATCAGGATGAAATCCTGGAGGTGGACAAGTACCACTAGTTAGGGTGGAGAGGGCTTCTTCCGATTTTGCGCAGTTACCAAGATTCGTCACTATATTGCCTAGGTGACGGGTATGTGTTATGTGAATGTGTGTCCTTCTTTATGGTGGTTCGGATTATGTGTCACGGCAATTAAGTGTAAAAGTGTGAACATTGTGAATATGTGCAATGTGAACATGTGTTAGTGTTATGTGAATGTGATATCATGTGAAAAGATGTGAAACCATGTGAATGAGAGTTATTTATGTTACAACAGCAAGCTAAAGATGTGAATATGTGTTATAAAAGCATGAGAAAAATGTTAGATATCATGCTAGGATTGTTAGTTACTATGTACATAATTCCATGATCAAATTGTTTAGATTTATGACATGATATGAATTGAGATTAACACCATGAATCAAGTTAATCATCATGTGTAGAAAGCCTGTGTAAGATGTTCATGTATAATTCCTTAATTGATTTGAATCATGTGAAATATATATATTCCTCTCATTGTTTAAAAGAATAGCATGTGTGTGATATGTGTAAGGATGTGCCTTTAGGTTGCTTGCTGGGTCTTTTGGAAGACTCATACTTGCTTTAACATACAGGTGAGACAGGTGTCCCAATGCTAGAGGAGGACACAGTGAGGAACGACTCCGAGTGAGAGGAGTAGCTGCATTTGTGGAGATTGCTGTTTAGACTACATATCTTTCATTAGTATGTGAGCAATGACAACGTTATTCATATGGACTTGTATAATTGTGGACAATTGTTATTTTCATTGTTGCTATATAGACTGTGGAATATGTGAATAATGATGGAATATGATTTATTTTCTATTTCCGCTGTACTCTCTCTTTGTTATTTATGTACATCTCGATCTATTGTGTTGTGTTGGATCAATGTCCCACTGTGACGGCGCCCTTTGTATTGATGTGGATTGGTATAATCGTATCGGTATAAAGAGGGTCGTTACACTGAGGGAGTACAATCTCACACAAACACAATTAATTCTACTGCTGGTGGTACAAGTCTTCCACAACGCCACAACGAGCCAACACTCGGCTAACACCTGAAAGGAACTGTAAGGGATTGAGCCTCAAAAAGTCACTGGCTCAGTAGGGACCTCCCAAAAACAACACCTAAAAGAAAGAGACCACAACCCCAAAGGGGTCTCACTGGCTACACCGGGAGCCAAACCACAAAGTGCTCACAACAAACGTGATTAAACTATAATTAAAATATAATTACACCAGCTAACACAGTCCTCAAAAAGTAAGAAGAAACAACAGGACTAGCACAGCACCGCTAGTCCGCCCAACAACTAAAATGCCTAGGCCATAGCCTCACAGATAAACCACCACAACAACTGAATGCCTAAGCCACAAGTCTCACAGGCAAACCACCACAACAACTGAACGCCTAAGCCATAAGCCTCACAAGCAAACCACTGCATAGGCTACAAGCTTCATAGGCAACCTACCCATGTAGGGTAATAAGATTGGCATCAGCAAGCCAATCCACAACACACTAAAACCACAATCGGAAGCTTACCCAAAGAAGGGTAAGATACTACAAGTGGTAGGTCACACCACACGACCTCCACGGAACACAAGTTCACCTCAACACCTGAAGAGGCTGGTACACGACGTATCACAACACAAAGCTACCCATGAAGGGTACAGGTACATACCTCCACGAGATACCACCATGGAACCACAACCAGAACTGTGCCACCACCAGGGCACACCACAACGGGTAAAACCTCAACCAGCGAGTCACTACACGCAAACCACAACCAGTGGCAAAGCACGAGTCAGAAAGGAACGACGCCACCACACGGGAATGAACTACTGGTTCATGACGCCAGTATCCAACCCGGACAACACATCACAAGAACTGTTGACTAGGTTGCAAGCTCAGAGAGGGGGTGAATGGATTGCTAAAAATTTCTTTTAAGAATATTCCTGTAAATAAAACACGCTTTGACAAAAGTAATAAATTCGATGGTTAGAGTTAGTAAGTAACAAAGACAGAAAAAGATCAATCACAAGAACAATAGAAATTTTATCCTGGTTCAGATCTCCTAACACAAGGAGTCCTACATCCAGTCCCCAAGCAACAACTTGGGATTTCACTAACCAAGGGTACAGTCCCCCTTAAGGACACTTACACATCCAGCCGCAGCTGGCCTTCTCTTCACTACACAAAGAGGCACTACACCACCTAATATAATAGGTCTTCCTTCTTACCAAAGCGAACAACCACCCACTCCACAGTAGGTCTTCTCTTCATAGATGAAGAGGATCTCTTAATAAGAGTAAAAGAGATGATGGCCCCTAGACCAAGCTTATAGAGATTGCTTGATCTGAGGCGAAATCTGAGTGACAAAAAGATCCACACAGAAGGAAGGTCTCTCAGATCTACAACAAGCTCTCAAAGAGTAGGAAACAATTGATGTGGTGAGCTAAGAGCAGAAAATGACTTTTGAATGAAGGAACGAGCTCTTCTTTCTTTTTCTTCAAGGTGTCAAGTTGTATCTTCATGGAGTCAACAATCTTCTATTTATCTTCTCTTGAAAGAATTAACCGTTGAAGTATCCGTTGTCTCTCATCTTCAAGCATGTTAGATGTGTCTGGTCCGATGTAGGAATCAAGAAAACATGTAGCCATTAAATGTTGGGATAGACACATACAGAGAGAAAGATTATCTGAATCTCTTCTTGCTTCTGTCAGGGTGACAGGTCCAACCGTTGCAACGTGTGAGACCACCGGAAACCTGCACACAATTAATGCTGAAGGATAGATAACTTAAATGTGTCTAAACTGTCAGTCAACGTTAGTAGTCGTGCTTTAGGAAGATATACTAAAGAGGAGGTTCCATTTTGTCATCCTTTAAAGTTTTACTTTACTTGACATGAATATGGTAACCTGAAGATATGTCATGCAGAGATATTGTACCAGATACAATAAATGTTTGAGTGCACAAGATACAACATGGTTCACGGGAAAGTTTGAAATCCACAGTGATTTGAAAAATATATTTGAATATCATGAAGGATAGAATATATTCAAGACTTTCTAGAATGATTATAATAATATCCATCAACTGTTTCAAATAATAATCATTGTAAAAAGAAAGTCGATGTTTAGAGACAGTCTATGCAAAAAGGCAGTCTATATTCAAACACAACTAATGTTCAAGAGAAGTCGTTATGAGTGTAATCGTTGTTGGAATAAAATCGATGTTAAGATATAATCATAGTCTATGTGGAGATGTAATCCATGTTGACATGAAGTCGATGTGAGCATAATCCATGTAAAAATGTAATTGATGTTAAAGCAAAATCGATGTTGTAGTGAAATCGATGTTCTAGATGAAATCATTGTTGAACTAAACTCGATGTTTAACTGAAGTTGATGTTCAAGTTAAATCGATGTTCTAAGTAAAGTCGTTGTTATACTGAAATCGATGTTTAAGTGAAATCAATGTTCTAAGTGAAGTCATTGTTGTACTGAAATCGATGTTCAAGTGAAATAGTTGCTGTACTGAAATCGATGTTTGATCGAAGTCGATGTTTAAGATAAAATCAATATTGAATTGAAATCGATGTTTAAGTGAAAGTCGATGTTCAGGATGAGAAATCGATGTTTAAGTGAAGTCAATGTTCAGGATGAAATCGATGTTGAATCGAAATCGATGTTTAAGTAAAGTCGATGTTCTAACTGAAATCAATGTTTAAGTGAAATCGATGCAGAAACGAAATTGATGTTTGAACCGAAATCGATGTTTAAGTGAAGTCGATATAGAACTTAAATCGATGTTCTTACATGAAGTTGATACTTAAGTAAAATCGATGTTCTTTCAGAAATCGATGTTTTAATACAGAAGTCATTGTTTAAGTGAAATCGATGTAGAAACAAGATAGTAATCGTTGTGATTTTTTAATAGAAGTCGATGCATACTTAGACAAATCATATGCAATAGACTTCAAAGAACATGAGTGTAGATAACTTACTGAGTTTGTTTTATTTGAGACATGTTGACAAACTTTAGAAAACAATGTTAGTCAATAATTTTCAGAATTTTGTTAATTACCAAAAATATATATAATAATTAATAAATTATATGGAGATGGACTGATCATGTATCTCCTCCTTTTTGGTGATGATAAAACATTAAAAGTTGCATATATGAAAGAGCTGAAATAAATTTTCTGAAAATGTCTAAAGTATGTATTTCAGAATGTTTTCTCCCCCTTTTTGTCATTAAGCAAAAAGGATAAATTTGTAGAAGATAAAATGGGAAGAAGAGACAAAGATAAATGGGAGCCAAGAGTGCAAATCTTATTAATTAGTGAGGGTTAGAAATATAGAAGGCAAGAGACAGAAGTGAAGCATGGAGAGAAATGATCTGCCAAGCTTGGACTTCCTGCTCTTCAAAAAAGTTCTTAAAGACACCCCAGCTAATGTTGTAGGAAGGCCCCATTTCTGGACTGAGTCTCTTGATGTGAAGCTGACGTTGATCTTCAATAAACTGGGTGTATTCTTTAGCACTAAGAAACAATCTGTAGAATCCAACAGTCCCAAAACTGGCATGCTGAAGGAACTTTTCCATAGAGATAGGATAATCTAGCTTGTGAGCATCCAATTCCTTCTTCAGAGCGTCAAAAATCTTGAATCTCTCAACCCAAATAGAATAGGGATCTGACACTAAGTTGATGGAGTTGAGATCCATAAACTGTTCAGGAGTAAGGATAGGTTGATTTGACTTGACCAAGGAGGAATTGAGCTGATCCAACTGAAGAGCAGCTGATGGTAGACCTTGCACCAATCAGAGTTTAAGAATCTCTCTGATTCTGCTAGCAGAGGAGCTAAAACAGAAGACTTAATGTAGCCCCTATGATATTCTCTGAAGAGAAAACGATGGAAAGCTAGAGAGACTGTGACGGCCCTCATTATACCGGTACGGTTATACCAACCCACGTCGGTATAGCGGGAGTCCTCACAGTGGGACATTTACCCAAACGATACATACAACTGAGATACACGCGAATATACAACAGAGTAGCGGAAGTAAAAGACAACTGTCTCCATTCATTCATCATCCACATTTAACATACATGAAGTTTACAATTAACAATAAGGAACTAAAAGTTCTCATAATTTAAATTGCTGAAATAGAAATACATAATGTCCACACTTATACATTCTTTTCATGATACTCTAATACAACGTTCAAAATTACATACTATGAAAATGCACAAGTCACAAGGAAACTCCAAAGTCTAATCTCCGCGCTCGGAGTCCGTCTCCACTGTCTCCTCCAACGGTACCACGTCACCAACTACACCTGTACGCCGAAGCAAGGAGTGAGTCCAAAGACTCAGCAAGCAACACTACTCATAACATACACGTATAAGTCATAGTGGTTTCTACATGCACATTCAAAATTTCCAACACATGGCATGCTAGACATTTGAAAGTTTCAACCTATTATGAAAGTTTTACAATTTAATACCTGGATCATGCTTTCAGATTTCTAAGAATAAAACTTTACCTATCACATGCTCTCTATTCAATTTACTCATGAAACTTTGTCTTTAAAGGACCAAGACATGAGAGCTACCAACATGAATATTGTGCATATATGAAAGGAAAACATGACTAGTATGGATCTTACGTGTTTTTAAACACATACATAGACATTTTCGTATGCCTTAAGTTGCTGGTTTCACATGGTTTAATGGCTGTAAACCTATACATGAGAGCTACAATGTTGCTTAAAACAAATCATGTGAACAACCAATCATGCTACTTGCATACGTGCTCCTCAATTATCCTTAACATGGATTCTAGACATTTTTGCACATATAAACATGATGATAACAACATAAGATTTCTGATTTCACATGGTTTCAGATTTGTCTCACATGGATTTCAATATCATATCCTCACATTTAGAATTTCACATTTTCTTTACACAAGTTTCCTCTTTCACATGGTTGCACTTTACACATACACATTCACATTGTTCAATTACACATTTACACATGAACACATACACATTACACATTTCACATTACACATTTTAGGTGTCGTGACACATAGTCCAAACCACCAAAGAAGGACATATACACATCACATTACACATAGACGCCATCTAGGCATTCCAATGGCGACTCTTGGACTGCGCAGACCGGAGAACAAGTCTCCACCCTAACCAGTGGTACTTGTCCACCTCCAGGATTTCCCCCTAATGCCCTTAGGGTCACTTACACACTGAACTTTCTCAGGGGGACTTTTCCCTGATACAGTTCCATTGCCCTCTACGGAAGCAGTGTCACATTGGCACAGTTACACATTTACACATTTTACCGGTTTGCACATGGTTTTACACATAGCACTTTTCATCTCATTCACTTTATCACTCATATGCATTTCTCTGTTTTTCCTGACATGGCACTACAGATTTCAGGAGTTTAACACACAGTCAATTTCACCAATCAAGTTGGGTTTAAGCAATATCTAATCACATTACGATAACATACATAGATTACTATATTTCATATGGAAAATACATAACTTCTTATGTACTGGTCCAAATGACCTGAAATTTTAACCACATGCTGTTTTCGGGTTCTAGATCATACATTCAATTTTTCAGATTTTTCTGAGCTAATTGGGATTTACAGTAAATAAAACACCTATTTAGCATGCCATTCATAATTTAAGTTGATATGGACTTATACACACAGTCAAAATTCTAGCAAGCTACTGTCTGAACAGAGATTACTATTATATGCATGATTTGATAATACAAAATTACCCTAAATCATACAGCCATAGATCAATCATCACAATCCTTCTTGCATGCCTTTTTATTTACCGAACCGAATTATTAGCAACTCATGCAAGCATGGACAAATTATCAAAAATTGAGTATACATACACTGACCCACTAATCCTCATGATCTGACAAAACTGAGGCATTCAGACTAGTTCAAATCATAAAGCATAGATTGGCAAGATTATTTACAAATCATGCTTACAATTCATGAGATACAATATTCTAACATTCACCACCACACATCACACTCATCCACACACCACATTTGACAGTACACATAGTGTATAGGGTTACCATATATCCTCATCACGGAAACCATACCGAAAATAGTGTATAGGAAGGGCATAACAGGTCACTGTTCTGTCCAGAGGAACTTGGCGGCGGTCTCTGGCCGCTGACTCAGGGTCAGCGGCATGGTCGCGATGGACGCCAAGCATGATATCAGCGTCCATTGACCTTGCCGTCAATGCAGGTCTGTGCAGAAACACAGACCCGAGCTCTCAAGTTTGGGTGAATGTGAGGGTCTAGGACTCGAGGGAAAATTCATAAAAATAGTAGAAACGACCTAGACACATACGGGGACATTATGGTTAGGTCACTTGCCTTTTAAAAATTGCTCCAATGGGTCTAGGGTGTTGGTGAAGCCCTCCTTGGGCAGTCCCAAGAAGGTGCAGAAACGCCTCCTAGATCTTCTTCCTCCGGGATCCTGGATGATCTCCACAGCAAGGGGATGTCGAGGAAGCCTCCTCCTTTGCTCCAGCTATCCTCTTGTCGTGGAAGATGGCCGGATCTAGCTCCAGGAAGCCGGATCTTTGGGTGCAAAGAGTGGGGTTTCTCAGTTTTTCTTCTAGGGTTTTCTTTCTCTCTTTTCTCCTCTTGCAAGGGTGAAGAGAGGAGTGGGAAGAGGCAAATCCAGGTTCAGACAAGGGGAGGCCTCTCTCCCACTCACAAGGTGACATGACAGCTCTCAGAGCCGTGGGGACAGCCCCCCAATGGTTGAGCTTTCTTGTTTCAGAGTTTCTGGCTCTGCTGCGCATGCAGGCCAGAGAAATAGGCGTCCATATCACTCGACGCCAGGATTAGTGTTGGCGTCCATGTCTGGACGCTGACACTACCTCAATGGCTAGGGGTTAACGCCAAGGTGGCCTTCGGCCAGAACTCTAAAATATGCAGAAAACTATGCATACCATGCATATATACATGCAATATGTATATGGTAGTGTATCCATACTATCACCATTCAATACATGCATTATTTACATCTAATATAAACATATGCACATGTAATTATACTAATCAATACGTACGTAAATATATATATACATACACAAGCACAAATATACACACGCAAATACAAATAATGTGACGGAAATTCGAGGGCCTTACAGAGACTCCTTTTTGAACAAAGATTCGGGCCTTGACTCTGGCATACCTCTCATAAATGGCTGGACCCACATCAGAGTCCATCAGCAGGAAATGCAGCTGAGGAAGAAGCTTGAAGACATGCATCTGCAGAGTGGCAAAATCAACTTGAAGGGGTACATTTTGTGGGCATTCTGTTCGAAGATCAAGGATAGCAGACCTGAACTGAGCAAGCTGGACTTCAGGAAGGCCATTGACATGGCAGTAGTCATTATACATTTGAAACTACCTGATCAACTTGATTTCCTTCTAAATAAGGGGACCCCAAGAGTATGTGTGCTGACTGACAAACCATTCAGACAGAGTGAGAGGATGATCTGAAGGAGGAAATCTGTTAGCCTTGGAAACCTCAAATTTTTTGTAGAGGGCTTTATTTGACCTAGCCCACTGATCCTCAGTGTTGGACTCAACCGAAGAAATGATTTTGGATTGTTCGGGCTTGGGCACAAGAGAAATAGGAAGAATGAGAGTAAGATGTTCTGAAAGATTTAGATAAGGGAGGCTAAAGACTGCAACAAATGTACATTTTTTGATGTATTTAGTATAAAGAGATTTGCTTCTGTGGACAACTGAAAGAGAGTACCACAGAGGAGGAAAGAGAGCTTGAGAGGATTGGGAAACAAGCTCTTTTGAGAATTTTCTTTTCTTGGAGGCAGGACTGGGAGAAGACTGAGAATCAGTCCTGTGGATATGAGAAGAGACAGAGAGGACTGTTCAGAGGATGGCCTCTTCAAATTCATCTTTGATATGTTTAATAGTGTGGCCAATGATGCTAGCACCCTCAGGAATGAGAGTGATGAAGGAGGGTGGAGTAGGAGGATGAAGAGAGAAGAAAGATGAATGAGGACGAGGTTGAGTGGAGGGTCCAGCAGAGGAGGGACCAGAAGAGGATGGACCAGAGGAAGAGGCTGGAGGTACCTCAGAAGAGGGAGGAGGAATGGATGATGAGGGAGTAGGTGAGGAAGAGGATTCAGCAGGGAAGGGAGTAGGAGAAGAAATATGTTTGGGCAGGGGTTTCTTTGAAGGTTCAGGAGCAGGTGGGGTAGTGAAAGAGGCAAGTGGGGAGGAAGGAGCTGAAGTCTGAAGGACTGAAGGATCAAAAGGCCTTGGTGGCACAACAACTTCCTCTTCAGGTTCTTGAGGCCCAGATGACCCAATCACTGCTTCTTCTTCTTGCTCAGATGGCCCTGATGGCTCAGCTATAACTCCTTCTACCTCAGATGGCTCTGATGGCCCAGCTGTATATGCTTCTAGCTCAGATGGCCCTGCAATTGACTCAACTGGCACTAACAGGTCTGGCTGTTCTGATTGAGGAGGCCCTGATGGCCCTGCAACAGCTTCTGGTATAGATTCAGATGGAGCAGGAGGGGCTTGAGCTGAGGAGGGAGCTACAGAAAAGTGCTCCTTCACAAACTTCGCTAGATCAGATACCAAGCTCTTTAAGCTGCCCAACTCACTGCACATATCATGGAGCTCAGATTGAACTTCACTAAGAGCTTTAGCTTGAGAGCTCTGACTAAGAAAGATGGAAGTCACATCTGCCTGAAGAGAACATAAAAGCTCTCATTAAGCATTCAATCGAGCAACCACCAGGTCCAAATGAACGCAAAGCTTCTTTTTCTTTGATCTATTATGTGCCCTTCTAGTGATCATAGGAATACTGCTGGCAACACCTTTTCCTTTTCCTCCAGAACCACTAGCTGGCACATATGCATTGTTGTAAATGTGGTGTGTTGCTGAGCACAATCATCATCATTATCCTTAGAGGCATCTTCCACTAAGCCTTCTTGATATGGATCTACATGAATATCAACAGCAGGCTCCCCCTGAGCAGCAGGCTCCCCCTGAGCAGGAGCATCTTCCAAAAGCACTTCTTCAGATTGTCCTGGTGCCACAGCATCTAGAATGACTTCTTCATGATCACTTCCAACAATAGTTTCTTCAATTGGAGCACTAGGAGTTTCTTCAATATGAGTGTATACATGCTCCCCCTCAGTGTGTGCAACACTCTCCATAGGATCAGCAACTGATTCTTAGACAACAGGAGGTACAAGAGGAGAAATCACACTTCTAGAAGATTGCCCAAAAGGTTCAATAAGATCAGGTGCAATATCTTCTATCCTCCTTTCAGGTAAAGTGGATGTAGCAGGTTCATCAATCCTTCCTGCAGCTTCAGGCTCTTGAATAGATGGAGCATCAGTTGTAGAGGCCTCTCCTATAATGGCTTCTCCTTCAGCCACAGAAGTCTTAGTCCAAACATTTCCTACCAAAGAAAACCACTTTTCTTCAAGTTTCTAGTGCGAATTGGCTGACCCATTTTCTCCATCAGTTCACCTTCCAAATAATTTCAAAGTGTCTGAAGATCCTGATAAGCAAGTTAGCATAGGGAAGAGATACTGCCAACTTGTTCTTCTTATCCCAAATGACCTATAAGGCCCTCAAATTTTGTTCATATTATGTTTATTTAATTCTGTGCATATGGTATTTATTTATTTTTTGTACATAGTATGTTTATTTATTTCTGTGCATGTGTGCTTGTTGATGTTTTAAGTTCTGTCTGAAATCCCTGGTTAACGTCAACATCACCTGACGTTAACAACAGGTTGACGGTAACATGTGTGCCGTTGACTGCATGGCCAGAGGATATAGACGTCCAGATCGATTCATGTCTACTTCCTGTTAATGGCAGCAAAGTGGCCGTTTACTTCTCCAACTGCGTTTGGGATTCTAGATCTGAAACGACTACATTTTCTCCGGGATCTAATTAGGAAACCCAATCCCAATGGTCAGGAATCCTAATGCTAGGCGCACCCCGACTCTTAACCCTATATAACTTAGAGATTTCGGTTAGATTAGGTCCTTTGGTTGAGAGGAATAACTAGGGTTCATTTGAGAGAAGTTAAAACTTTGCGTGGCTTGATCCGGCATTTGGGTGGTTTTTCTAGCGTTCTTCTTCGATTGGGAGGTACTCTTGGTGGTGAAGAAGCTTCCCCGACTCCGGAGAACCATATGCACAAATGGGAAGACCGGATTTGGGCTGGAGATTTGCACCTTCTTGGCTTGGCCGAGGAGGGCTTCACCGCCAAATTGAACCCTTAGAGATTTTATTCTAGGCAAGTAGCTTATGGGTATTATCCCTAGACATGTCCTCTAGGTTCTAGATATTTTACGGATTTTATTTCGTGTCCTGGAACCCCCAATTCTCTCTTTTTATGGAGTTCGGTCTGCACTTTCTGCAGATAGGAGGTTGACGGCAACCTTATTGCCGCCAAGTTCCTGAGTTGATGACAACAAAGTGTGTCGTTAACCCACCTTGACGGCAAAGCCCTTGCCGCCAAGTTCTTCATGTTTCACAGAACTGTGTTTGTCATGTCTGTGTGATAAATTCTGGATTTCTGGATGTCTGTCATGCTGTAAAAATTATGGTTGGTCAGGTATGGTCTTTAGGTCAGATCATGAGTTTCTGTCAAATTTCTGAGCATGATTTTATTTAATAAAATTTTTGTTATGGTGAAATATACATGTTTTGACAGTGTTTAATTCTGAATAAATAGTTTTACTAGATGTTATGGTTACATAGAATTTTCATGATCTCAGGGTTATTATTTGCATATTTTAGACCTATCAACATCGACTGTTTTACTGTCTACCATGTTAAGTGAATATTTTACTGAAATTACATGAAATCTATACTAATTGTTAAAAATAGTTCTACTGTTGCGAAAATTCTGGAAAATTGGTCATATGACATATTACATGTATAAAGTCTATGGTTAAAATTTGATACTGTTTGGATATCAAGAGGTACTGTTTGTATTTAAAAGGGGCAAGTAAACCATGTTAAGCATGTTTGATTTAGATATTGTAAATTTCAGTGATTAGCAGCATGTTTAGGTACTGTTATGACTTAAATTATCTCTGTGAAATAGTCATGTTAAGATTTGTAACCTGAAGTATGTACGATTAAATGAAGTGCATGTGAATGAATCAAATAGTGCATGTAAATAATGTAAATCATGTGGATAAGTGAGAAAATTGTGTTTAAGTGTATCATGTGCCGAAAATGACACTGCTACCATAGAAGGCTGTGAAGCCGTACTATAGAAAAGTCCCTATGGGAAGGCTCATTGTATATGAGATATCCTGTGGGTATGAGGATGAAATCCTGGAGTGGTTAGGGTGGAAAGGGCTTCTCCAGTTCTGCACAGTTACCAAGATTCATCACTGTATTGCCTAGGTGATGGGTATGTGTTATGTGAATGTGTGTCCTTCTTTATGGTGGTTCGGACTATGTGTCACGGCAATTAAAGTGTAAAAGTGTGAAAGGTGGGAAATTGTGCAATGTGATCATGTGATAGTGTTGTGTAAATGTGATATCATGTGAAAAGATGTGAAACCATGTGAACGTGGTTTAATTATGTTAAAACAGCAAGCAAAAGATGTGGATATATGTTATAAGAACATGTGAAAATTGCTAGACATCATGCTAGGATTGCTAGTTACCTTGTGCTAAATTCCATGATCTAATTATTTAGAAATATAAATGATATGAAATGAAATTGGCACCATGAATCAAGTTAATTATCATGTGTAGAAAGCATGTATAGGTTATTTATGTGTATTTACATATTTGACATAAATCATGTGTCATGTATTTCTTTCATTGTTTAAAAGAATAGCGTGTATGTGATATGTGTAAGGATGTGCCTTTAGGTTTCTTGCTGGGTCTTTTTGGAAGACTCATACTTGCTTAAACATACATGTGAGACAGGTGTTCCCGTGCTAGAGGAGGACATAGTGAGGTGCGACTCCGAGTGCGAAGAGTAGTTGTACTTGAGGAGATCACTTGTTTAGTCTACTTTTCATTTGCTAGTATGTGGACAATGTTATTCATATGGACTTGTATAATTGTGGAGATTGTTATTTACATTGTTACTATATAGATTGTGGAATGTGTGAATGATGATGGAATAAGATTTATCTTTTATTTCCACTGTACTCTCTTGTTATTTATGTACATCTCGACCTATTGTGTTGTGTTGGGTAAATGTCCCACTGTGACAACGCCCTTTGTATCGATGTGGATTGGTATAATCGTACCGGTATAAAGAGGGTCGTTGCAGAGATTGGTATCAGAGCGATAGGTTGAGATTGTACATGAATAAACCATCATCTACACAATATTTCAATGTCTTTATAGAAATAGTCCATATATGTGAAAATATCTAATAATAAATCAAAGATAGTTAAGAAAATGGTTAGGACTAAGTAACTTAGATTCTAACTCAAAAAATTATTTTACAAGTTATGGCGAGTCGTGGTAGGCGTGGTGCTCAGGCTCGGGATGACGAGCAGAGGCGTGAGGAGAGGGGTGAGCAGCAGGCCCCAGCACCCCAGGGTCCTACAGTACTTCCTCCACCACCACCTATGGATTATGGCGTGTTCATGCAAGGCTTGGTTCAGGCAATGCAGACCCAGGCGTAGACTCAGGCGGCACTGTAGGCTCAGTTGCAGCCTCATGTTAGAGTTGTTAAATAGGAGTAGTCTGTTTTGTTGAATGCATGATTGTTTATGTGTTGCTTATGTATTGTTTAATGTCTCAGGCTCAAGCTCCAGCTCCAGTTCCTCAGGAGCATGGCCATGGTGGTCCGTCCATCATGGAGAGGTTTAAGAGGATGACTCCGCCTTCTTTTAAGGGGGAGAGTCAACCACTCTTGGCAGAGAGCTAGATGAGGGAAGTGGAGAAGATCTTCCAGGCTATCAGATGTGTAGAGGAAGACAAAGTCAGCCTAGCTACTTACATGCTACAGGTACTTAGAGTATATGTACTTGTGTAAGGTTAAGGTTTTATTTAGATGGTGCTTATGGGTTGTGTTTTGTAGGAGAGAGCTGATGTTTGGTGGGCCTCCAAACTACATACCAGGTTTGAGGATGGTGCCATTGAGGTGACTTGGGCCGAGTTCACGAGACTATTTCGGGCCAAGTTCATCTTCGAGCACATCTAGGACAAGATGGAGCAGGAGTTTCTTTCTCTCACTCAGGGCTCCATGACTGTCTTGGAGTATGAGGCCAGGTTTGCCGAGCTTTCCAAATATGCTCCTCATATAGTGGCTGACGAGCGCAGGAAGGCCAAGAAGTTTGTGATGGGGCTCAAACCATCACTTAGGTCGAGGCTCGTTGCTTTTGACCACTGCACTTTGGACGAGGCTCTCAGCACAACGTGTGGGCAGGAGAGTGAGATGGACCAATACTTGGAAGAGAAGAGGGCAGCTCAGAAGAGGTCCGCGCCACCTTTCCAGAGGTAGGACAGGAAGAAGGCAGTGTAGTAGTCACCGCAGCATTCAGTAGCAGCATCGAGTCAGCAGGCGGTTACGCCACCGTCACCCAGCTTCAGGCCCAGTGACAAGAAGATGTGTCCTCACTGCGGAAGGGCACACGGAGGCACTGAGTGTTGGAAGCTAGTGGGGAAGTGTTTGAAGTGTGGCAGCACCGAGCACCAGATCCGATATTGTCCCAGATTTCAGTAGAGTGCTGAGTGAGGAGCACTAGCCCCGACAGCAGCAGCAGCGCCAGTGACAGGGAGACCAGGAAGGCCCTGGGCTCAAGCCCGAGTGTTTGCACTAGCTCGAGAGGACGTAGAGCAGGCCTAGAATGTCACGAAAGGTACAGTTCTAGTTATGGGTGTGCATGCTCAGGTGTTGTTTGATACGGGTGCTACACACTCGTTCATTTCTGAGCGGTTTGCCAAGCAGTTAGCGGCAGAGTCTGGAGTCGAGGCAGAGGAGTTAGAAGTCCCTTTGTCTGTGCACACACTGATGACCAAACTTTCCCCATATAAATTAATTCACTTATTTATATATTAAAATTTGATGATTAACAAAATAGTACTAATGAATTTCTTGAGCTTTGAGAACAGGAAATAAAAGAAAAATGAAAGTTCAGGACAATCAGGTAAGTCTCATCTCACATTCTGTCCAAGTCTTTGTATCGATTCTTCATACTTCACATCGACTTCTTTGATAAGCAGAACGATTTCCTCTCTGACCGAAAAGTTCAAAACAAATCGATATCGCAATGATTCTTTAAGACATCGCAACGATTTCTTTAGAACCCGTAACGACTTGACTGTCATAAACGATTCTTTAGATCTCGTAACGATTTCTTTAGAACCCGTAACGACTTGACTGACGTAACGATTTCTTTAGACCTCGTAACGATTTCTTTAGAACTCGCAACGACTCTCTAGGCGTAACAATTTCTTTAGACCTCGTAACGATTTCTTTAGAACTCGCAACGACTCTCTAGCCGTAACGATTTCTTCAGTTCTCGTAACGATTTCTTTGAAACTCGTAACGACTTGATACATGTAACGATTTCTTCAGTTCTCATAACGATTTCTTTGAAACTCGTAACGACTTGATAGCTGTAACGATTTCTTCAGTTCTCATAACGATTTCATCATTATAATTTGATAATGCTCTGTCATAACGATTTATCGTTTATCGTATAACGATTTCATAAGTCATCGGGAGTGTTCATATCAACTTTCCTGTTGTATCAGTATAATGTTTTTTTTTATAGCGTTGAAAAGTCAAAGTCATATCTCGTCTGTTGACTGCTACGCATTAAATGCTCTCTGATCGTATCTCCCATGCATGCAGACAATATCTTCCATTTTTATGCTACTCTGTCTACGTCCTTTTTAGACAGAAAGGAGCTTTGCCATATATTGCAATATCTGTTCCATCTGCAACTAACAATCGATGACAGTCCTAGATGTCCTCTATTTATTGTTGATATGCTCACAGATATCTGACAAGACTCATCTGTACAACGTTGGATACAAGATACAAGATTCTAAAACATTTTTCTGGCGTGTACTAAAGAATAAATGACTGAAGATCAGAAGCTTCCTTGTGACCAGTCTAACGTACACCTGGATGAGAGACAACGGTTCTCTTAACGTTCAAATTTCAAGAAGAAGCTTAAATACAAGACTCAAGACTGAGAAGAAATACAGATATAGAAAAGAGACAACATCATTCAAAAAAGTGTGCATCACCAATTCTTCTAGTCTTCTGTTTTTCAAGCAAGAGAAAAGCGTCCATTTCCAATTGTTTTTCTGTAGCTCTTCTGCTCTCAGTGTTCATAGAAGAAATTCTTGTGAGAGCCTGTGTAGTCTTTGGAGAGAAACCAGTGTCAAATTCTTTTTCTCTCTTGAGGCTTGTTTGCTTTAGCTTGCAGCTGATTAAGCTAGTGTCTGAAGCTTGTTCTTAAACTTCGTTTCTTTGGTTTGTACCCTTCTGGACGAAGGAAGACCTGGTGGTATCCAGGGTGGTTGTTTTCCCCAGGTTGAAGGAAGACCAGTTGAGGCTGGGTGTAAGGATCTGTGAGGGGGATAGTACCCTTGTTAGTGAAATCCTGAGGCATTGCTCAGGGACTGGACGTAGGTCTCCTGTGGAGAGGAGTTCCGAACCAGGATAAAAACCCTTGTGTCTTGTGGTTGTGCTTATGTGCGTTTGCTGTCTTATTTTGTCCAACTCTAACGTTTGTTTAAGTTGTGTGTAATCCTTTTAGTGAACATGTTTTAATCAAAGATCAAATTTTTAATAACCCATTCACCCCCCCCCCCCCCTCTAGGCTAGCTAGCTGGGCAACACACACCAGTAGGTATGGTATCGACTAGGAACTACATTCCATCTTTACCTGTGTGCATTGAGGACCGAGGCTTGTTCGGGTGCTTCTACTTGCTCAAGATGAAGGACTATGATGCCATACTTGGTCTGGATTGGCTTGAGGAGCACTATGCCTTGGTGGATTGTAGAGGGAAGAAGATTACTTTCCGTATTCCTGGTGAGGATGAGTTCTCACATCCGTTGCCAAGGAACTTAGTGGGAAAGTTTGTGATCTCCGCCATGAAGCTAATGTGGATGGTGAATAAGGGTTGTGACGCATTTCTTGCCAGTGTGGTCTTAGTCCCTAAGGTCGATCAGTCACCTATCCTTGAAGAGATTGAGGTAGTGTAGGAATTTCCAGACATGTTCCCTGATGATTTGTCTAGATTGCCACTAGCTAGGGAGATAGAGTTCACTATAGAGTTGCTTCCAGGCACCTCTCCCATCTCTAAGGCTCCATATCGGATGGTACCTATGGAGTTAGCCGAGCTGAGGAAGCAGTTGCAGGATTTGCTGGATAAGGGATTCATTCGTCCTAGTGTGTCACCATGGGGTGCACCTGTATTGTTTGTGAAGAAGAAAGATGGTTCCCTCAGGCTGTGTATTGATTATAGGAAGCTCAACCAGGTGACAGTGAAGAACAAATATCCTTTTTCCACAGATTGATGATTTGTTCGATCAGCTGTAGAATGCATCGGTGTTTTCCAAGATAGATCTGTAGTCCGACTACCACCAGTTGAGGATTAAGGGAGAAGATGTGTCCAAGATTGCTTTCAGGACTTGTTATGGACACTATGAGTTCCTTGTGCTTCCATTTGGTCTGACTAACGCCCCTGCAGCATTCATGGATCTCAAGAACATGGTGTTTAGACCATATTTGGATAGCTTTGTAGTGGTGTTTATAGATGACGTGTTAGTCTATTCTCCTAATGAGGCTACACACCGTGAGCATCTAAGGATTGTTCTGGAGGTTCTCCGAGAGCATAAGTTGTATGCTAAGTTCAGCAAGTGAGACTTTTGGATGCACAAGGTTCATTTCCTTGGGCATGTTATCTCAGGCGCTGAAGTTGTTGTTGATCCGGCGAAGGTTCAGGCGGTGTTAGAGTAGGAGACTCCAAGGACACCCTCGGAGATCAGGAGTTTTCTTGGCGTAGCAGGCTATTACAGGAGATTCATTGAAGGCTTTGCCTCTATCGCCGCACCTTTGACTTAGCTAACCAGGAAGGGTGTGAAGTATGTGTGGTCTGATGATTACGAGAGTAGTTTCCAGTTGCTGAAGATGAGGCTTACATCTGCACCCGTGTTGATCTTGCCTAGTGGTGCAGAGGGTTTTGCTATCTACTCTGATGCTTCTCAGATAGTTGTGTGTTGATGCAGTATGGTAAGGTAGTTGCATATGCTTTTCGCTAGTTAAAGGAGCATGAGCGTAACTATCTGACCCAAGATTTGGAGTTAGCAACTATGGTTCATGCCTTGAAGATCTGGAGACACTATCTTTATGGTGTCAAGTTCGAGGTGTTCACTGACCACAAGAGTCTGAGGTATCTTTTCTCTTAGAAGGAGTTGAACCTGCGGCAGAGAAGGTGTAACGACCCTCCTTATACCGGTACGATTATACTAATCCACGTCGGTATAACAGACGTCATCACAGTGGGACATTGACCCAACACTAAACACTAAGCTGAGATGTACACAAATACAACACAAATACAACAGAATAATAAGAAGTTTATTCTCATTCCATCATCATCATTAAATATCCACAGTCCATATAGCATTGAAAAGAAAAGCTAAAGTCCACATAATTGCAATTTTAAATCAAATTTACATTGTCTAAATGAGATACATCACTTATTCATTAGATACTTATGAAAATAAAAGTACAATGTAGAAGTCTCCACAACACAAGCTACTCTTCGCGCTCGGAGTCGCTCCTAACTATCTCCTCCTCGGAAGTGGAGACACATGTCACACCTGTACGCCGAAGCAAGTATGAATCTAATAGACTCAGCAAGTAATCCATGTACAACATCCATACACACATCATACGCACATGCTGACTTTTAAATGTAAGACGTAACACATGTTGCATGCTCTATACAATCTAAACTAATATACATGGAAAGACTTGTAGCAATAGAATAAATGTTACATACTTATAACATTAAACAATATAACTCACATTCCTATACATGCTCCCTATGTATAACATGTACATGATTTAACAATTCAATATTATCTATTTTATAGTACAATTCTACTAATCTAGAACATGGAATTAAGCACAGGGTGATTAGCAACCTAGCATGGATTCTAATCAATTTCACATACACTTTTCACATTCATTTACACATTTAACTTGCTGTTTTAATGTAAATAATTCACAATTATGCATGATGTCACCTTTTATCATACATGAATTGAATGTTAAAACATATTCAAGTTGGTTTGCAACTATACACAATTTAAGCACGAAGCTATGTATTAAATAAAGAGTACATCTAGCATGGAATCTAGATATTCTTTTATGTATTTATCATAATTATCCTCACCATTTGCTTGCTGTTTTGACATGATGAATAAAAATATTCACATAGTTACAATTATTCACAAAACAACACATTCACTTTATACTTTCACATGCTCATTTTACACATTGCACAATTCACATATTCATATTCACATAATTTCACATTTTACACTTAGTTGCCGTGACACCTAGTCCAAACCACCACTAGAAGGACACACATAACACATTCACATACCTATCACCTAGGCAAAACAGTGATAGATCTTGGTTAACTGCGCAGAACTGGGAGAAGCTCTCCCCACCCTAACCAGTGGTACTTGTCCACCTCCAAGATTTCATCCTAATTGCCCATAGGATTTCACACACAATGAACCTTCCCGTAGGGACTTTACTATGGTACAGTTCCACAGCCCTTTATGGTAGCAGTGTCACAAACGACACAATTTACTCAATTCACATTATTTACACATTGCTGTGCATCATTTAACACAATTATATTCACTTTCATACACTTACATATGCTTCAGTTCTCCTAACATGACACTATTGTTCACAGTAAATAAATAACTCACATCATGGTCCTATACATGCTGTTAAATACTAAATCACACCGATTTAATTTAACATGCTTAATATATTTATTTTCCATGATGCAACTAAGAATCATACTTATTGTCATCAGAATGAATCCAAATTTTTATCACAAGTTATAAACAGATAATACGTTACATGCTCAATTTTCCAAAATTTTTAGATTAATACACTAATTACAATAATTAAAACAGTTCACATGCATATTTTTCACTAATTTCATTTAAACAGGTTCCACAGTAAATCAGTCATTCCCAATAGTGTCAACACATGTATACAGTCATCATGCTGCCATATAAAATTTATGAAACCCTAATTTAACTTGGGTCTAATTAATCCGGAATTTACAGGGTTAAATTAGGCCTAATACCCTGTTGTAGAAATTCTAGTAATTGATACAGTATACAGAAATTCAACACATTGTCATGGCATGATCCATTGACTGTTTTTAACTGAACAAAATTTTTATAGTGTACACATATACGCAGAATTCCAGAAAATAAATCATAGAGGTCAAAACATCTTCCTGTTGTAATCATGGGATTTGCTCCCCAAAGATGATGATTAAAATAAGGAAAATATGACCGTGATCGCCACCAAAGTAGTTGCAAAACAAATATACGAAAGAACACTTGCTAACTACCTTGGAACATGGAAAAGAATGCAGAAAGCGTACCTAACCCTGAGAACGCGACGATGGAGCTGTCGCCTTCATTGTACCTTAACGCGTCGGACGACCTGTCGCCTTTTTAGGTCGCGACACCCAGCTGGTCGCCTTCTGCTTCAAAGGATGAAGACCGTGGGTTCTTTCTCTTCCTACTCCTCAGCCGGCCAAGGGGTAGAAACCTTGTGCTGTTACTGTCTTCTGAACCCTGCCAAGAACATCAAAACAAAGGAAAACCCATTAGAGAACTGTTTATGAAGAATCTATCCCAAAAAAATGAATAAACAAGAGCTAATTGGAGGGAACTCACGTGGGGTGGGGTTTTAACCCCTTTGGGTGTTTAAAATCGGTGTGTGTGGAGTGTGCTAATGCAAGACTACGGAAAAATAAATCTATGCATGCATGAATGAAGAGAAAATTGAAAGAAAAGGGGAGAGAGAAAGCATAGGCAGGGAGAAAATGTCCTGGGGGGCACTTCCTGGTCGTCTGGAGACAAAGATCTCTTCTAAGAAGTTGGAGCTCTATGGAATATGAAGACACAGCCGAAAACCTTGCCCTAAATGGTGCTGTATGGAGAGATTTATACCCCATTATTCCTGAATAGGATGGGAGGAGAATAATAGGCAAGAGTCCAAGTTTGGGCAAGTATGCTCATGCAAGGGCAATTGGATTTCAGAAAGGAAGCATTAAAGAAGATATCCTCAAAATTTGGCAAGATTTGGACGTTTTTAGGTCAATCAAAACTCAGATTATTCATTAATAGCAAGTGTCCAAGTCATGCTCGGAAAGGGTACGTTGGATGGAAATCAGAACTCGACGGGTTCATGGTCGCTACCATATAGCGATGCCTCGATACGTCGCCTTCCTTACAAGGAAAGGTTTTAAACATTTTTGACGATTTTTTAGGTAATAAAAATGCCAATTAAGAACGCGACATATCGAGGCGTCGCCTTCTGAAGGAGATCGATTTTAACATGAAGCAAATCGTTACAGGGCCAGATAGCAACAACAAAGCCGCCGTCTTTATGAACAAGAACACGACAGAAAACCTGTCACCTTCAAGATCTTTCAGCATACGGCCATGCAAAGTACCCTATCTCCTTGCACGGGTATCTGATTGGCGTGCGGCTCGAAGCGTTGGATTCCTAACCCAGAGAGCTACAAGACAATGATGAAGAGTGGTTGAATTGACCAAGAAGAACCCACCAGAGCGATGAAATGATAGAAAATAATACCATGATTGGATAAAGCCAGCTTGACGATGATGAGCTAACATGGGGCATCAATGATGTGACAAGGAATTTGGCTCGACTTATGGGCCAGAAATGAGTGTGTACAGATTGCCCCTCCTTGATGCCTGCTTTGCAAGGGAGTGGAGCGATAGTGAAGCGGAGACGGCATGAAATGACGATGTAGTGGAGTGAAGCGGAATGAGATGAAAAGCGGGCATCAAGCTAAAGAGACACCCATTCTGAACGAATAAGCATCAAGAATTTTCTGGCGATCTTCGAACATGGCTAGGAGACAGAGTGCAAGGATGGTTCTAATCCGGGATGAATAAAGATCAAAAGAAAAGAAGTGATCAACCTCTTGATTCAATAGGTACCCTGGCTATCTTTAGCTTGCAAGTTTCGTTCATTAGGGGATAGTGTTGCCCGGCGGGTCGATTCGACTCTGGCCTTTGAGCGATTCGCGACTAATGAGCGGATCAGTGGGAAAAGGAATTGACTGTCATAAGGAATGGGGATGAGAGGAATCCTGAATAGGAACCATACTGGCTAACTGACTGAGCAACTAGCTCGAAGAAGACTTTCAAATTCGGAATGGAATGAAATTCTTTTCTAAGAAATGAGGATCTAGTTGAAACATCATTGAGAAGCTGGCTTTAACTAATCATGAAGCATGAAGCTCAAAAAACTATATGATGCATGCTGGGCTAAAAGAAAAGAAATCATAAAATAGAGTGCAAAGAAAAGGAGAAATAACAAATACTCAAGGATAATATTGATAGACAACACGAGCAAGGGTCAAGACACTTCGCATCCCCGGCGTGCGATAGAATCCATAGTCCCCGAGTCACACCATTTAACGGCCTATCTAGTGATTAACAGTGTGCACTTAGATCATCCTTGTTTTTGGTGAAGGGGAACTCAGATCCTGGAACACACTGAGAACTAGCCGGTCCTCGAGACGATATAATAGAGTAAATACCGTATAGTAATGCAGAGATAGGGTTAGAAATACTTACCTGCTTACCTGAGAAGCTGTCTTTTGATTTTCTAATTTTTTAGATTTTATGGATTTTCTGAATTTTCTAAATTTTCTGATTTTTATGGATTTTCAATAAAGAAAGAAAACGCATGCAAAATAATGTAAGAATTAATCATAAGTGCAAACATACCTTGAAGTGGCAATAATGATCATGTGAATGCGAAGGAATTAGCCAAACAACACTCAAACATTGAACGCGACAATGTGACCGTCGCTACCTTAAAGTGAATGCGACAATGAGACTACCGCTACTAGGTGGCGACGTATCGATACATCGCGATCACAGGTTTTGCGCCCTGAACACGAAAGGCCACCCGAGAACTCTATGTTGCTTCCCACTTGGACTCCTAGAGCTTTCTAGTCCAGGTTTAACTCCTATCAACCCTTCTAAACCCTCTCTCATCATGAATATGAGTCCTAAGTGCCTATAAATAAGGGGTGAGAGGCCCAAATTCGCAGCTCACACCCTTCTCTTCTTCTCTTCAAGCTTCCAAGCTTCAATGGCCATGAGGAGGGCTCCAAGTGCTCTCATGGGTGAGGAGGAAACCTATGGAGGTTCCAAGCGCGCCCGAACGTCCTATAGCGAGCTCTTGAGGCTGACAGACGTCCCCAATCATCTAAGCAACAATGGGGATGTGATAGAGGTATGCAACTTGGTCTTTCAATTTTCAGTTATTTTTCAACTCCAAATTTCTTCATTAATGCACCTTCTCTTCCCTCCTCTTTTCTTTTTCTTCTTCTCTAGCTCTTCCCCGGCTCCCGCAGATATTCCAAACTCACATGGATTGCACCTATGATCAAAGCCTTACCCATGCATGTGATCCGTTTCTTGAGAGAGTGGGGTTTGGGGGGGGGGGTGTTGATAGCGGTCCACAACTACCACAAAATATCTTTTGATTGGCATAGCATCACCGCCTTGATTGAGCTATGGCACCCACAGACCCATACCTTCCTTTTTCCAAAGTTTGAGGCGACCATCCTTCTTGAGGAGGTAGAGGCATTCATGGCTTTGCCCAAGACCAAACGGGGAGATGAGCACAAAATATGCTACACCGTAGAGCCCATTAACTCGAAGCTTATCCTAGGTGAGTTCATGATGGATCCCGGGGATGTCTATACCATGATTAGCCTACAACACGTTCACCTAGTCCCATTGTCTAAGTGGGTCATATCTCACTGCAAGACCAAGTGTGGGAACTGCCAGGAGATAGCCAAAGCCGTGGCTATATGCTTGTGCGGGGTAGTGCTTTTCCCATCAGGAGATCACCTCGTAGACTACTCAAGCTTGAGTGCCATTAGTGGGGTATGGCGGGGATTTTCCCTCTCTCATGAAGTGCTAGCCTACCTCTATGCAGGTCTCACATCTGCGGCTACGGGGGGTCCACTCTATGGCTCCATGATCCTCCTAGAGTGTTGGTTGGGAGTGAGGATAAAATTTAAACCTGCAGAAAATCCCACTACCGAGAGTCGGATCTTTGGGTGCCATCCATTGTGCTTCATCGGCGGGGCGGCCAAATTTCCTGATCGGGTTATTTGCAGGACGGCGGACAAGAAAACACGGAGTGCATGGCGCCATTACCTCAACACACTCCCAGTGGAGCACTTCACCTTGGACATAGTAGCACTACGTGGAGTGGACATCCAGCTTCCTCTTTGGGGTGGATTAGACCTACAGCTCGTGGGAAACATGGAGATGGTTCTTTACAACCCATAGAGGTGCTATCTTCAGATCGGGAAGCCGAGGACAAAGCTACTCCAACCGTCTCATCTGCCTCTAATAAAGAAGAGGCGTTTGGGAGATCCGGAGGACGAACAAGCGGTACGGAGTGCTTTGGCAATGTGGCACACTTGTGCCACTCACGCACTACCACCCACGCTGCACGAGGAGCGTGAGACATATCAAGCATACCTCAGAGAGTACAAGGAAATCCGGCCACGCGGGGACCTTGAGCTAGAGAGAGAGACATGATTGTACTTTTGAATCTTTTGAGAGATTTTGAGGTGATGAGATAACGGGAGACACGTTGAGTTGATTTTTAGCTTTTATTTGATGTATTCATTGGAGATTTGCAATGAAAATTTGAGTTTATAAAGTTTCTGTGAAAAACCTGAGAAGGCGACGATTATAGCGTCGCGACTTGAAGGCGACTGGTCAACAATCGCGACCTGGTTCAGAAAGCGATAGAGTGCTTGTTGCGAACTAGGGATAAGGCAACAGGTTGGCTGTCACGACCGCAGGATTCGAGCAGTTTGAATTTCGAGCCCGAGGTGCCTTCCTCACTTTCCCTCTTTCACTTCTCTCCCTTCTCTTTCTCCTTCCGGCGATGGAGCTCCCCTCTGCCCTTTCTCTCTTCTCCGGTGAACCCCGACCGGTGGCAGTGGTCACCTCCCCCTCTCACTTCTCTTCTCTCTCTCTCCTCTCTCTTTTCCCCTTCCCGGCGGCTAGTGATGGAGGGCGGCGACCAGGGTGGCGACGGTGGTGGGGACCGTTGCAAGAGAAGCTCTAAAAGGATGATCCGTCGACGACAAATAGATGAAGGTCCATCCACGGTGGCGCGGGAAACAGCTCTGGCAGCTCCTATGGAAGTGGATCTCGCGGAGGAAGCCCTGGGCGAGGAGGAGGCCATCGGCCCCAAGAAGGTAAGTGATCAAATCCCCCCTCCCGTGTGTGTGGATGAGTGAAAAAGGTGCTAAGTAGGGCTGTACAAAATATGGTCCAAACTGAAAAATCGAACCAGCTGGTTCGGTTCAGTTCAGTTTCATGGGCTGGGTGGTTCGATTCGGTTTCAAGTTGGGAAACCGAAATGAACCGAATACCTACTATAATTATATAAATAATAAAATTATACAAAAAAAAATGGTAGCGCAGTGGAGGGCGGCGTCGCGCACCCTCCACGCGCGTGGTGGTCGCGAGTTTGAAACTCGCGA
The DNA here is from genome assembly GCA_014218235.1 of Colocasia esculenta. Lineage (NCBI taxonomy): Eukaryota > Viridiplantae > Streptophyta > Magnoliopsida > Alismatales > Araceae > Colocasia > Colocasia esculenta. The sequence goes on along the minus strand of CM024762.1, from coordinate 87,660,132 downwards.
CCACTAGAAAACCAACTTTTTACATGTTTTTTGCCAGAAAAATGCCAGAAATGTCAGAAAAATGCCAAAAATGCCAGATTTCGGTTTGAACCTCGGTTCGGTTCGGCTCAAACAATGAATTCGGTTCGGTTCAATTCCTCCAAAAATGGAGAAAATTGAACCGAACTGAACCGTGAACACCCCTAGTGCTAAGCACCTCTATAGGGTCTTTTGGCCCAAGGTGAAACGACCGGAAAATGGGCATTTGCCATTTCCGGTCACCCTGTGAACGCGACAGCTTGGCTGTCGTATTACTAGGGTGAACGCGACATTCTAGGTGTCGCGTTCAGAAGGCGACGAGTCGATGCGTCGCCTTCAAGGGACCTGAATGCGACTCCCCTTGTGTCGCCTTCAGAAGGCGACAATGTGCCTGTCGCGATCTGAACAGAGTGTTATTCATTGATTTTTTTGCTGATCCTTGTGTTTTTTTGTGTGGCTATTTTGCAGAGTGAGCTACGGTCCCGGCTAGGATGGGCCATCGTCCGAGCAGTTTACTAGGGACTGCCGGACTTCTAGAGGGCCCGGCTGGAGGAGATGGGGTTCGACCCCTTTCTGAGGTTGGACGAGTTGACGCCGGACATGGCACTGATCCAGGCATTGAAGGAGTGGTGGGACCCCGAGTGCCACGCCTTCCTCTTCCCGTGGGGTCATATGATCCCCACATTGGAGGACGTGGCATGGATCATTGGCCTGAGGGTAGATGGCCAGGTGGGGATAGGGGTGACGTATACGAGCTACCAGGAGATAGTGGAGCGACTCTTGGGGCTGGAGGTGACGAGGGAGAGGTCATCCCTAGTAGCGAGGATGAGGCTGCAGGCGAGCCTCGGAGTGGCGGACGTGCGCCATCAGACCAGAGAGGGCCAGGCGGAGTACATGGCCCGATTGACGGAGGACGCCA
>CM024762.1:87607673-87659095 GCA_014218235.1 Colocasia esculenta | reverse complement strand
TGTTGGTTCTGGAGGAAGTGAGGTATCCCAAGAACTGTGTTGTGCTCGTTTCTAGTTGTTGTTGCATTGCTCTCTAGGTTGAGGTGCATCGCTGGTTGCCCTGTGTTCTGGTGAGGTTTCCCAGAATGTTTGTTGTTGTCTTGGTGAGGGTTTCTTCTGGGACTATTCCGTACTCGTTTCTATCTGTTGTTGTGCTACCTCAGGTCTGAGGCATGCTGTTGATTTGGTTGGTGCGTTCTAGCGGGTTCCAAAATTGTGCCTTGGTGGTTTTGGTGGAGGTTCTCGTAGGGAAGACTTGTGTGGCTTTTGCTTGCTGCGGTGTCTCTCTCTAAAGGTCCATGTTGTTTGGTCATTGGGTTGTGCGTTCTGGTGAAGGTTTTACCAGGATTGCCCCTCTATCTTTCCTAGCGGAGGTTCTTCCCAGAGTGTTTTGTGTTCGTGACGTCTCCCTGTCATCCTAGTGGAGGTCCTTCCTAGGCTACTTTGTGTTATTTTCATTGTCGTTGCTCTTTCTCTCTATAGAGATGAGCTTTCGTTGTTGCCGATTGGACTATCTACATTACAGTCTGCTTGGGCATTGTCGGTCAAGGTGTGGTGCCTTTGACCATGTGTTTGGCTACTGCGTTGGCCAGCTCACCTTGTTGTTCACTTAAGTTTCTCGGTTGTGTTGGTGGGACTGCGTGTCCCCATAGCTCAGATGGTTTGCTTCATTTTCTATGCCCGACATGCACTCGCATATGGTGATCGGGTGAGTGCAATCGGTGTCTGGTGGCTATGCTTCTTGTGGAAGTGTCAATCTTGCCTTGTGGTTTTATCTCTCTCGTGTGTGGAAGAGACTCGTTGTGTTTCTCCTTCCTCTGCTTTCGTTGGTCGCTCGGGGTGGTGATGCTTCACTGTGGTGTTGTGTCGCCAAGGTGCTCATCGTTGCAACCTTCTAGTGGAGTCATCTTCCCTTGAGTTGTTTTTTTTTTTTTTTTTTTGGGGGGGGGGGGAGGGGTTGAGCTGGTTGCTCCCCTCGTGATGTTGTTTCCTTGTGGCACTGTGGATCGGTCGACCTGTTCGTGTGTTTGTCGTCGAGATTGTTTTCTTGCTTCTTGCTTGGAAAATTTGGGGTATTGGGTCCCTATTGGTTTGGTGCGAGGTAATATCATTTTCTTGTTGAGTTGCTTGTGTGAGGGTTGTTCCATTGTGCATTAGTCTTTCATAGTTGGATCGCTCGTGCAAGTGTCATTCTGGTGTGTGCTCAATTGTGCCTTGGCTTGTGCCTTGGAGGCTTTTCATGTCGTCATTTTGGTGTTTGGACCTCTCTATCAGTCGTGATGGAGGTGGTGCTTCTTGCTCTTGCGTGCCTGGGAGTTGTTGTGGTCTTTTGCTCCCCATGCGGCAGAGTCGGTGCTCCGTGTTTTGTGTGCTTTTTGAAGCCGACGTGGTTGTTGCGCTCTTGAAGTTGTTAGCTTTCCGTGCACTTCTTTTGTGGGTCTCTGGTGGAGAGTCCTCTTTGAAAGGTTGCGGAATTAGACTATATGGTAATCTAGAAGGGGGGTTGAATAGATTACCACCAATTTAAAGTTTACTACCACCTTCTTTTAATGGGAACCACAAACTACTGAAACTTGCAACAAAGTGTAATCTAAATTTAGACGTGCTGATTGTAGATAGATAGGGAACCAGTTTATCTATCGTGTGTGAAAACAACGTGCCTACCAAGTACCTAGCGTGAAGATGTGCAAACCACAGGACACGAGTTTTTAAGGTGGTTCGGAGTACACAACTTGTGTATCCTACGTCCACCGTCCACACACACACGTAGAAACACTGCTTATGAGCAAGTTCAGAAAACTACAACTCACACGCACACGAGTTGTCTGATGTGAAACCACGATCAGAACAACACAACCATGTGAATCAAGCACAGGGCTGCTTGAGACACAACCACACACACACACAGATATGAGAAAAGAAACAGGGAGAGAGTTCTGAGATTCAAGAACAAATCCTGATTAAGAACTCTTCTGTAGGTCGTCTGGATGGACTTCAAACTTCGTCTTCACAAATCTTAGGTAGATGGAGAAGCTTGAATCTACGACGAACTTGCTTCACCTCTGCTTGAAGAATAGATCTTTGCTTCTCTAAGCGGCAGGTTGAAGCAGAGCAGCAACAACTTCTTCTCTTGTGTTTTCCTTAGGGTTTTTGGATGGTGGCTGCTTTTGTGCGAGATTGACTCCAAAATATTCCTTTTATATGGGTGTTCAAGTATAGAGAGTCGTGGTAGAAGGAAACACCCACATAGGAAAGATATGGAGATCTCGTATTGAGATTCTGTTTACGTCTTTTGACAGGCCTTTGGTCATCTGTCGATAGGTAGCAACAGATTTACATTTGCCAGAACTCTGAACTTCCGGGAAGGAGTTTTCTGTAGGTAGCTGTCGACATTCGACTGGGGTCTGTCGACAGATGGCTATGTCCAGAACCTGAAGTTTTCTGTCTGTAGTTGTCTGTCGACAGGCAGATGGGAGGCTATCGACAGGTGACTGATCTTTGTGCCTTTCTTGGTCTTTTGCTCTTGTTTTGGTGCATTATTTTTTCATGGAGTTTCACTACATTAAGACATTGTTAGTGAAGTAAGATAAACATTTAGATGATCAAACTAAACATTTGTCACTTTTATCAAGAATGGTACAATCATCAATTTGTGCGATTAATGAAATGCTCATTGAATGCTCATCATAAAAAACAATCATTGTAGACATTCATCCATGTAGATCTAACATTCTCCCCCTTTTTGATGATGACAAATTATTCAATTGATGCACAATTGAGTACTCCCCCTTTTGACAACATCCAAAAGTCACACATCATACACACATGTAGAAAGTAAAGAACTGTGAATTTCATAGATAGATCATGAAGTACACACAGTACATGAAGTGGTGACTAAAGAAAGATGAAAGGGAAAGAAATTACATGACTGTTAATTGAAAAACATAGACTAGGACAAGACAAGACTCAGACTAAACTAAGATAACATGACTAGAGCAACTCCTAGACACAGAGACTCTCTAAGTAGCATCATCGCCAGGCGGTGCAGGGGCCCGACGGATGTCATGAAGCTCAGTAGAAAGTCTAGTTAAACGGAGTTGAAGCTGGACTTGTGTATCCGTGAGCGCTTCAATGCTCAAATCCACAGTGTCCAAACGTGCATGGAGCTGGTCAAAGCCAATGGACATCTGGATCTGTAGCTAAGTGACGAGATCACGCAGTGAAGGCTCAGCAGCAGCATCACTAGCGGCAATGCTAACGTCATCTCCCGGCACATCAAGAGGCGCTGACTGGGAGTCCTCATCAGCTTCTTCTGCACGGTTAGCACTTTCTTCATCATCCTCCCGATTTTCAGCCATGGCAGTAGCTGGTGCCTTACCCTTAAGATCGCGAGTGACTATGCCATCAATTAACTTGTACCCATCCTATGTGCAGCAGTGAGATCAAAACTACTGCGAGATTTGAGCTCGACACACTCACTGTCCGGAATGTTGATGCCAATGAACCTCAGAAGGGAAGTGAGGGGACAAGCAAATGTCATGGATCTCCGTGGATTATAAAAGCATTGACGGATTAGGCCAAGCATCAGGGCAGGTAAGTTGATTGGCTCGCACTTGAGGAAGAAGGTAAAGAGTGATTTGTGAATCTCAGTGATGAGTTCCTGACTGCCATGCTTTGGCACAATCAGGGTGGTGAAGATGTGATGGATCATGCGGTTCAAGGGAGGAAAGGAGTTGGCATTTAGTTTTGCAATGTTCTTCATGCCATCATACAGTTGAAGAGTGATTAGGTGATAGTACTCAGAGGCAGAGGGTTGATGGGAGAGGATATCAGCCCCAGAGTTAGGGATTTGAAGGGCAGTGCTAAATAGATTAGCAGTAAGTTTGAAAGTGGTGCCCTTGACAGTGGTGTAAAATTCATTTTGCTCGGAATAGCCAAGATTATTGAAGAAATCATTGACGGGTGGGAGAATAGACTGTGTGAGAGTAGAGAAAGACCGTCCACCCCTGGGTGTCAAAGAGGGGTTGGAGGTTCGGAAACATGACTGCCAGAGATGTGAAATCAACATACCGAGGTTGAACAAACTTGGTAAAAGATCCCTTAGCCCGTGTGAGATTCAGACGGGGAGGAACGACGAGTTCGGGCAACCGATCATCCCAAAGCTTCGTCTGGCGCTCAGCAGGAGCCCGGGAGTCTTCACTGACTTAAGAGGAAGTGGGACGACGATGGGAAGCCATCTTCTTCACCTTTGAAGCCATGGAGAGGGAAAGAACGAAGTGAAGAGAAGGGATGAAGGGTAGAGAAAGACATACGAAAGAGAGAAGGCAAGAGGGAGATAGGGTAGGGTTTGCGTCCAAGAGGAGAAGGGGTGTTGGTTGGGGAGGGAAAGATGTAGATTTGGTGATGAAGAAGAGAAAGAGAAAGAGCATGGGTGCCTTTTAAAGAGGTTTGGATGGGATTAGAAAAGGCAAGGGTCCCACCAAATCAGCCCCAAAACGGCGTGTCCGTTGGACTTCCCAAGGCAGACTGCCACCGGCTGTCGACAGATGCACCAGGGCCTGTCGACAGGCGCGTACAGAAAATGTGCCAGAGTGGAATCTGAGGAATTTTCTGATGAACTTCTGAGCAAAGTGTATCAATTACATATATATATAAAGTGGACAATGGGTGAACACACATTTTAAACTATCATAGACACTGATATGAAAGCAAGTATATGATCCCCCACTGGTTTAAACATAATACTCAAGGAGTTTCAAGTTGAGGCATGAAGAGAACATTTAACCATGACTGTTGAAAATACCATAACCCCCTTGATTAAAAACTATTGTAAGAACACATGATTCCTCATGAAGAATAGTCAAATGGTTTGAAGAAAATATCTACATAGATAGTTATCCATAAACACCAAGGAACCTGGGATTCATCAAACAGTGGAGGCTTCACACTATTTCAAATTTGATAATTTTCTTGCACATAGTAATGGGAACATTGGTAATTGGGATCACTCACGCCTTTTGACGTGAGGATAGACATGTTGGTGCCCGTACCCTCAGTTACTTAGCGAGAGTTTCCATCATACATTGTACAGAGGTAATGAGTAAGCTTTTTGACGCGAGGACAAACATTTGTGATGCCCATGTCCCCAGTTACTCAGCACTACACATCATTGCTCTACCTTGTTCCTTTGTTTTTTTTTTTTTTATGACTATGGTCATGTGAGAAATAGGTAGCTTTTCTCCTTTTTCTTTTTGAAACTCAGGGTCAAAGTATGTGTATGGTTAATTCCGATGCAAGATAGAGTTCAATAGCCATGAGACTTATCAAGACACTTTAGAATTATGTGTGCTTGCAAGAGAGTGATTCAAGTGAGTTATGTGATGTCCATTAAATTTGTTTAATGTTCTCTGAATGATCCAACCTAGACTCATGCAAGAATAGTAGGTCAAAATCATGGTGATATATATAATAGCTTAATATCATGTGGATATTAATGATTTAGAACATGTATAAACACCCAAGGGACACCTTACATGAAAGGCAGGAACCAGCTCAAGAAGTATGTTATGAGATAAGCAAGAAATTCCTTGAAGGTGTGTGTCTGTCGATAGCTAGAAAAAGCCTATCGACAGATGCACACAGATAGAAGAGTGGCTGGTCAGGGAGATCAGAAACTGCATCTGGCTATCGACAGATGGATCTTCGTCTGTCGACAGATAAATGTAGAGAGCAAAATCTGCTATCTGTGAAGCCTGATCTGTCGACAGGGTGGACCAATACTGTCGACAGATACCTGTGCAGAACAGAATCAAGGCTAGTATGAAGGAGAAAATGGATATATCATGTGAGGTAAACGTAGATATGTGAAATATGAGAAATTCCCTTCACGATGTCAGTCATCTAACCTGATCTCGCTCCCCCATAGTGTGTGCTCATGTGGACACATACACGCAAGTAATTCAAGACACATTTGCACAAATGGAGCAATCAAATGCACTCAAATTCATGAATGAGGACAGAGTAAGAAACAATCCATTATTTAAGAGAGAGAGAATGGGCAAAGTGACAAGAGACTAATACCTTATAGAAAGTACATGACCCTTATATGCACCCTAACTATGGATACGTGGCAGAGAATCTTTTCTCACGCATGATGAGAGTTTCCAAACAAGCATAACTTGTTCTTCCACAAATCACCATTTGATATACCTCATAGTTGGTGCACACAAAGAACATATATTTTAGATTTTGTATGAGTTTCATTGAATTTTGCACAAGCCCAACTCTCTTCTCAAGTTGTGAATCTATCCTCAGCCAATGGTTTGGTAAAGATATCAGCCAATTGTTTTTCAGTGGGTATGAAGCTAATCTCTAAAGTTTTGTTGGCTACCTCATCTCTCAAAAAGTGATGTCTTATTTCTATGTGTTTTGTCCTAGAGTGTTGAATTGGATTCTTTGATAGACTAATTGCACTAGTGTTGTCACATAGGATAGGTGCGCATCCAATATCAATGTTGTAGTCATACAATTGACTTTTTATCCACTTGAGCCGCACAACTCCCTGCAGCAACATATTCTGCCTCTGCAGTGGAGAGTGTAACCGAGTGCTGCTTCTTGGATGCCCAAGAAACCATGCAACCACCAAGAAGTTGGCAATAGACACTAGTGCTTTTCCTGTCAATTTTACATCTACCATAGTCAGCATCAAAATATGAAATCAAGTCAAAGCTGCTACCTGTTGGATACCAAAGACCCAAGTCATACGTACCTGAGAGATATCTGAATATTCTCTTTACTGCTACCAAATGGCTTTCCTTTGGACTAGATTGATATCTAGCACAAAGGCAAACACTGAATTGAATATTCGGTCTACTTGCAGTAAGATAAAGGAGTGAGCCAATCATACCTCGGAATTGTTTTGCATCTACAGGTTTACCTTTCTCATCACTTTCCAATTTTATGCTGGTGCTCATGGGTGTTGAAGCAGGCTTAGCTTGTTCAAATTGAAACCTTTTCAGTAGCTCCTTAACATACTTTTCTTGGTTGATGAAAAAAGCCGTCTTCAAGTTGCTTCACCTGCAAACCAAGAAAGAATTGAAGCTCCCCCATTAAACTCATCTCAAATTCACTGTGCATAGTGTGAAAACTCCTCACACAGTGATGGGTTAGTAGAACCAAATATGATATCGTCCACATAGACTTGAACAATAATAATGTGATTGCGAACATTCTTAGTGAAGAGAGTTTGGTCTACTTTACCTCTAGAGTAGTTTTTGCTTACCAGGAATGTGTTTAGTCTGTCGTACCAAGCTCGGGGTGCCTGTTTCAAACCATAAAGAGCTTTGTGCAATTTATAGACATGGTTAGGTTTATCATGATCTTCAAAGCCAGGTGGTTGAGAGACATAGACTTCTTCTTTGATGTAGCCATTCAAGAATGCAGTTTTAACATCCATTTGAAAAAGTTTGAACTTGTTTGAGCATGCATATGCTAACAAGATTCTGACTGCTTCTAGCCTAGCTACAGGAGCAAGGGATTCTTCAAAATCCACACCAAATTCCTGATTGTTCTTTTTGCAACCAGTCTAGCCTTGTTTCTCACCACTTTACCCTCTTCATTTAACTTATTCCTAAACACCCATCTTGTTCCTATGACAGAAATTTCAGGGGTTCTAGGAACTAGACTCCAGACATTATTTCTCTGGAATTTCCCAAGCTCCTCATGCATAGCATCAATCCATGAATTTTCTTTTAAGGCTTCTTCAATGTTTTTAGGTTCCACTTGAGAGACAAAAGCTAAATGATCTTGTTCAACTATTTGATTAACCTGAGACCTAGTTTGAACTGAATCATTTATATCTCCTATCACATTCACAAGTGGGTGATCTTTAGAATACTTCACATTGGTGACTGTTGAAGACCCGGGTTGATCTTGGACTTGAGGAGGTGTTCTGGAGGAGGGTGTGCTTGAGTAGTTTCCACTTGAGGCTCTTCTTCTTGTGGATCTTGTTCAGGTTCATCATCTTGATTTCTGAATAGATGAACATCATCTTCATCATTGTACCTGCGAAGATATCCACTTTTAGTTTTGGAAACAACTTTGGAATTCTCTTTTGCTTTTATTTGCAGTTCCCCAAACGTTGTTCCTTCACCTCCATCTTCAAGCCTGTAAGCATTGGAATTCTTAGGCTTTGTTTGAGACTCATCAAAAACAACATGTGGAGTTTCTTCCACTGTTCGAGATTTTAAATTAAACACCCTATATGCTCTAGAGTGTTCTGAGTATCCCAGAAAAAATACCTTGATCTTTTGGCTTCAAACTTGTCCAAATCAACTTTATCATTATTATGAACGAAGACTTTTGAGCCAAAAACTCTAAAATACCTAATACTGGGTTTCTTACCTTTAGTAGTTCATAGGGAGCTTTCTTGATCACAGGTCTTACCATGGCTCTATTGAGAATGTAGCATGAGGTGTTTACCGCTTCTGCCCAAAAGGTCCTTGCAAGTTGACTTTCAACCAGAAGGGTGCGAGCCATTTCCACCAAGGTTCTGTTCTTTCTCTCCACTACACCATTTTGCTCAGGAGTTCTCGGGGAGGAGAACAGATGTTCTATTCCCTGGTGCTGCAGAAATCAGAAAATGAATTGTTGTCAAACTCTCCCCCATGATCAGTGCAGATGGAGCATATCTTATTGACATTTCCATGCTCATTTTATTAAGAATTCTTCATCTTCATTCTTGTGAGCCAGAAATTTCACCCAAGTGAACCTAGAAAAATAGTCTATAATGACAAAACCAAATCGTTTGCCATTGAGACTCAATGTTCTCGTAGGTCCAAAAAGGTCCATGTGCAACAGTTCATAAGGTTTAGAAGTACTCACCGGTGCTTTTGATTTGAAGGATTTCCGGGTTTGTTTTCCCTATGCACATGCACCACAAAAACTTTCATTCTTATTAAAAGAAATTTCAGGAAGTCTACTTACCATTTTAAGCCTCATGATCTTGTGCAATACGTTGTAACTTGCATGACCAAGCCTACGATGCCACAGGGTAAGCTCATCCTGTTTGTTTGCTACAAGACACAAGTCTTCATTTTCTAGATCATCTAAATCAACCATGTAGATGTTTTTCACCCTTTTTCTAGAAAATCTCAGACTTCATGTATCCTTATCAATGATTTGACGTGTGTTTGATTCAAAGATAACTTTGTGACCTTTATCACACAATTGACTTATGCTAAGCAAATTATGATGAAGGACATCCACCAATAGTACATTGTCAATTGAGTTGGAGACATACTTACCGATCTTACCTGAGCCGATAATCTGCCTTTGTTGTTACCTCCAAAGATGACTTGACCTCCGTCTTTTTCCACCAGCAAACATAATTTTTCTTTATCGCCCGACAAGTGCCTCGAGCATCCACTATCCAGGTACCATTTGTTTTGATTTGGGCTGCTAGGCATTCCTGCAGATGTGGATCAAACAAGAGGTTTTGGTACCCAAATTACTTTGGGTCCCACTTTATCATTCATGCCAAACAGTAAATACTTCAGAATCCAACCTGTTTGAGTTTCAGCTTGTTTGGACTGTTCCAGCATTGTTTTTCATTATATCTGACTTTCTTACAGAAATTGCATGATGAGGGTTTTTCTACAACATTGAGCTTTGCATTCTGGGGATATGCATGGGCACTTTACCCTTTGTTGCCTTGTTAACTTTACTGGAGTAGCTTGTTCCCAGACCTGTCGACAACCCTCCTTAGGGCTGTTGACAGATCTCTTAGTTGTGTTGACAACTATTTTGGTTTTCTTGGATTCCTGTTTCTTACCCTTGACTTGAGTTTTGTTGTTCTTTAAGGGAGTTTGCTTACTTGTGCTTGGGCCAGAATCAACAAAGGACGTTAGCAAATTTTACCAATTTCCTTTGTTTTTATAGGTTGAAATCCAATCCCATGTTTTGCAACAAATACATTGGATCCCAGAATTGCATCAAGATTTTGTTTCCCTTTAACAAACCTTGATAGATCTTCAGATTTTCCTTTTAGATTCTCTTCAGTCTTTTCCAATTTTTCTTTTAGCTTATCATGCTCACTTTGGAGAGTTTCAAGGGAGTTCATTAGAGCTTCCTTTCTTTTTGAGTTTCTTACAACTTCAATTTCAAACTATCCATCTCCTCACAGTGAGCTTCCTCGTCAATTTTCATCATTTCAATTTCTTTTGTTAATGATGCAAGTTGTTCATCAGTATGTGTGTTATTAGCAAAAGAACTGACTTTCTTTTTGAGTGCTTTATTCTCAGATTTAAATTCACAGATTTTTTCAAACAGAACTATATAAGCTTCTTCCCATTCATCAACTGAATAAGTTTCAAAGGAGGAGTTTCCTCGTTGGAGTCGTCGCTTCTAGCCATAAAAACATTGGATTTCTTCATCTCCAGAGGTAGCTTGTTCATCCTCATTTGCATCTTCATCACTCCAAGTAGCAACATTGCTTTGGCTTTCATGAATGTGAATTTGTCCTTCTTCAGTTTTTCTTGAGCTCAGGGCACTCTTCTCTCATGTGCCCTTGTTTCTTGCACTCATAGAACACAATATCAGACTTTTTGTTAGACTCAAATTTGTTTGAAAATCTTTCTTTTGGAAAGGTTTTGAGTTACCTGATCCTCTCCTTTTGAATTTCAGAAACTTTTTGAATTCTCTAGTGAGCATGGCCATTTCATCATTCTCACTATCGCTAGAAGTTTCAAGCTCATCACTTTCCTATTGAGCATCTTTTCTAGAACCTGAAGAGTTTTTCTTGGAAGCTTTAAATGCAATTGCTTTCTAGGATTTTCTTCAGTTTCTTGCCTTTAACATTGATTTCATATGTCATCAAGGAGCCAATTAGTTCATCTAATTTCATCTTTGAGAGATCTTTTGAATCCTCAATGACAGTGGCTTTGGTGTTCCAAGAGGATGGAAGAAGACCGAAGTATCTTCCTCACCAAGTCACTTTCTGAGTATTCTTTTTAAGATCCTTCAATCCGCTTAAAATTAGCATGAACCTTGCAAACATATCTGAGATAGTTTCATCATTATTCATCTTAAACATTTCATACTCAGAAACTAGCATACTTGCCTTTGATTCCCTTACCTCGGACGTACCTTCGTAGATGAGTTCAAGTTTGTCCCACATCTCTTTCGCTGAAGTGCATGTGGAGACTCTTGAATATTCTTTCGGGTGGACGACGCACTACATCATGTTCAGGGCGCTCCAGTTGAGAGTTCCCTTCGCAATTTGGTCCTTTGTCCAGGTATCTTCGTCCTCGGGAAGAGTATATGCTCCTTTGGCGATCTTCCACAATTCAAAGTTTTGCGCTCTCAGGAACCTACATGCGATTTTCCAGTAAGGATAATCGGTTCCATCAATGAAAGGTGGCCTGGTCACTGAGTGTAACGACCCTCTTTATATCGGTACGGTTCCACCAACCCACGTCGATATAGAAAGCATCGCCACAGTGGGACATTTACCAACACTAGTACACATAGGCCAAACATACACAAATATATGTATATCACATGACAACGGAATTTAAAGAACTAAAAAGAAATCTTATTCCATCATCCATTCTATCCACAGTCCGTATAGTAGAATGAGAATTAACTTTTCATAATTGAAATAAAATAAATACATTGTCCACTGAGACTACGCAGAGTCTTTATTACATACTATGAAGTAAGGAAAAGTACAATGCTAAATCCACAACAATCTCTCCTACTCTCGCTCCGAGTCGCTCCTAACAATCTCCTCGGAAGAAGTAGAAACGTCTGCACCTGTACGCCGAAGCAAGAATGAGTTCAAAAGAACTCAACAAGTAAACACAACACACTAAACATACATGCATCAAGTAATCTCCATATTCTTATGCTAGACCATTTACACATAATGCATGGAAGTGACAGTTTTCAAATGGAAACCTAAGCATGATTTGTACACATTTTACACATGGGGTTTAGTTTTATACACAATAACCTAATCTTATCACATGCTTTCTACACTTTTCAATATGCTAAACTAATTTCATTCAATCATTCATATGCCACATGTTGATCATTTTACACATAAATTTACACATTTCATAACAACTAATTTAACATGAATTCTAAGATAATTTTTCACATAGTTAACATATTACATTTGTGAAAAGCTCGCTATTTTATTACTATTATGTCACATTCACAAGAAATTATCCTTTTTGCATGTTTTCATAAGAATTTGATAACACATATTCACTTACACAGGTTCACAATTTACACTTTTCTTTTCACTTAAACACATTTTCACTTTTCTTAATGCCGTGACACATAGCCCCAAACACTTTAGAAGGACACACACTAATCACATCACATATCAATCACCTAGGCATTCTAGTGATTAATCTTAGTTACTGCGCAGAACCGGGAGAAGCACTCTCCACCCTAACCAGCGATACTTGTTCGCCTCCAGGATTAATCCCAATGCCCATGGGACATCACACACTTTGAACTTTCCCATGGGGACTTTACCACAGTACAGTTCCACAGCCCTGTAAGGTAGCAGTGTCACCCATTAGCATATTAATACATTTTCTCAATTTCCACACACTTCTAACTACAAAATATTTACGCATTCGTCACATGTTCACACATTTACATTCTTGAGTATTACCTAGCATGGTACTAATGTCTTCAGTATTAATCAAGTTTACAACAATTCTAATCATGCTGAAATTTGCAGAATTAAACACTAATCATATTAACATGCATTAATTATTAATATCTAACATAAAACAATTTTATATAGCTATTGTCATCAGTTCAGTACTGAAATTAACCAGAAATTCATCACAGTTTACCATCATGCATACCAAAGATTTACATTTTTCTGAATTACGCATAATTTCTGAAATTTTAACAGTGATGTTATCAAATGTAAAAATAGCCAATCTAACATAATTTTCATTATTCGGACTCACAGCTTATTACATACATGAATACTGATAGTACTAATTATATCTCAATTATAGGAATTTAACTAGTTTCGCATGAATTATTAACTTTTCTACATTGAGTAGACATATTAACTATTTTTCGGTTCAGAAAATTAAATAAACTATACAGATATTATAAATTACTCAAATTTTTATATCATGCATCAGATCTCATAACCAGTGTACAGAAATTTCATGGCAGTTAAATTCTATACATATTTCATAAACGATATTTTTTCAAGATTAAAATTCTGTCGGTAGCACATTCAAAGAATTCTAATAATTAGGGAAAATTACAAGAATTAACAATAACTCATAGTACACCCAAACATGTATATTTACATATTATATGAAATTATTGTATATCCTCATGCGGAAAAACTCGAAAATTAGCTTATAGAAGGGCAGACTTGCACACTGTTGCAGTCTGAAGAACTTGACGGCATGGGGTAGCCGTCTATAGGTTAACGGCAATATATGATGCCGCCAATGCATGATATTAGCGGCAAGGGATCTTGCCGTTAATATCCTGTCTGCATAAACACAGACTGAACGCTAACAAATCACTTGAATGGGGGGTTCCAGGACACGAGAAAAATCCGTAAAATTCTTGGGACATACTAGACACATGTAGGGTTAATGTGAGTGGGGTACTGCCTCTTGTAAAATCCACAAGTGACGATTCAAGCCGGAGAACCCTCCTCGTCCTGTGCTAAAGAGTCTTCAAATCCCTCCTTCTTCGGGTTCTCTGTTGATCTCACTGCACACCAGCGTGGGGAGTCGTTCCCGGATGTTCAGAGTTGACACCAGTCGATGCAGATCACCGGATGAAGCCTCCCGAAATCAGATCTCTCAGGTTCAAGTTGGGGTTTTCGCATTGAAGAGCTAGCTTTTTGACCCAAGAGTCAAAAGGGATGGATCTGGCCGAAAACTGGGTAATATAAAGGGTTGGGGGTCGGACATGCTAAAGGGGTAAGTCTAGAGCCGTTGGGAAGGGTTTCTAAAACAAAAGGCTAAATTTCCGGAGGCGTTTCCGGATCTGGAAACGTAACTAGTCTGGGATATTGGCGTCCATATCTATGGTCGCCTATCCAAAGTGGGCGTCCATCGATATTGTCGCCTAATCCTAGTAAACGTCACCCGATGTTGACGCCGACTGGCCGACAAATTTTCACTTAAAATATGCAGAATTTATAACGCCACACACATAAATATATATATATATATATATATAAACTTATATACAATATGTACATTACAATAATACTAATTCATACAATTTGTATAAATAAATACTTATGCACAATAATCTATACATCAATAGTATACACTTATACGCATATATATATATACTTAAGCAAGCAAGATGAAAATCAAGGGCCTTACACCCTCTCCCCTTAAAGAAACTTCGTCCTCGAAGTTAGACTGACACTACTCAAACAACTGAGGATATTTCTGTCTCATCGCATCCTCAAGCTCCCAAGTAGCCTCCTCTCGCGAGAAATTACGCCATAAGATCTTTACTGACGCAATGCTCTTGTTCCGGAGATGTTGAACCTTCCGATCAAGAATAGCTACTGGTTGCTCTACATAAGAAAGATCTGGCTGGATTTCCACTGGCTCATGGCTAATAACATGAGATGGATCTCTGACATACTTCCTGAGATATAGATACGTGGAAAAACAGGATGAACGCTTGCCAATGCTGGAGGTAAAGCTAGCTCATAAGCCACGTTGCCCAATTGTCGGAGAATCTCATACGGGCCAATGAATCTAGGGCTCAAACTACTATGCTTGCCAAATCTAACTACACCACACGTAGGCAAAATCTTTAAAAAGACATGCTCACCTACCTCGAATTCCAAATCCTTCCTCCTGTTGTCGGCATAACTCTTCTGCCTATCCTGTGCCGCAACAAGCCTCTTCCTAATAAGCTGGACCTATCCGAAGTCTCCTGAACTAACTCCGGACCGATCAAGCCTATCACCAGTCTCCTCCCAACACAAGGAGATCTGCAGGGCTACCATATAAAGCCTCAAATGGAGCCATGCCAATGCTCGCATGAAAACTGTTGTTATATGCGAATTTCACTAGAGGTAAATGGCGCTCCCAATCATCCTTCCAATCCAGCACACAAGCCCTCAACATATCCTCAAGCGTCTGGATAGTCCTCTCGGACTGTCCATCTGTCTGGGGATGAAATGCCGAACTGAGCTTCAGCTTCGAACCTAACGCATCCTGAAGACCCTTCCATAGCCTTGAAGTAAATCTCGGATCTCGATCCGAAATAATAGACTTCGTACCCCATGCAATCTAATAATACTACTAACATACAGTCTAGCTAAACTCTCTACTGACTGCTTCTTCTTCATAGGCAAGAAATGCGCAGTCTTCGAGATCGATCTACCACTACCCAAATCGAGTCATTACCTCATCTAGATCGAGGCAAACCCATAACAAAATCCATAGTGACAGCTTCCCACTTCCAAACTGGATCTCCATCTTCTGCATAAGACCAGATGGTCGCTGCCGCTCGGCCCTCACTTGCTGGCATACTAGACATCTAGACACAAACTCAGCTACATCCTTCTTCATGCCAGACCACCAAAACGATCTCTTTAAATCCTGGTACATCTTAGTGTTATCGGATGAATAGAGAACCTAGATCTATGAGCTTCTGCTAAAACATGCTCACGAATATCTACAATGTCTGGAACACAGACACGATGATGGAATCTAATCACGCCATCCTCATCACGAGCAATACCCGCTTTGCCCACTAACTCTTAGAGTCTAGGGTCGGCTTTCTGATGCTCGATCACCTCATCCAACACCGATGACCTAATGGACAGCTGAGCCACAAAAGTCGGCACAATGATGGCTCCAACTCGGTCATCGTACACGCTGCATCCTCCAACATCTTCCAGTCCTGCTGGAGAGACGCCTCTTTCTACTAAGGGCATCTGCTACGACATTCGCCTTTCCAGGATGATACTGGAGGTCGAAGTCATAGTCTTCAGGAACTCAATCCATCTTCTCTGCCTAAGGTTTAATTCCTTTTGGGATAAAAGATACTTTAGGCTCTTATGATCAGTGAACACCTCAAATCTGACACCATAAAGATAGTGCCTCCAGATTTTCAGTGCATGAACCACTGCCGCAAGCTCAAGATCATGAGTCGGATAGTTTCGCTCATGCTCCTTCAATTGCCTCAGCATATGCTACTACCCTTCCTTGCTGCATCAACACACAGCCAAGGCCAATCCGAGATGCATCCGTGTAGATAGCAAAATCCTCTACACCGCTCGTAGAACTAACACAGGAGCCGATGTGAGTTTAGTCTTCAATAATTGAAAACTACTCTCACCTCCTCGGACCAGACAAACTTCACTCCCTTCCTGGTCAGCTGAGTCAATGGAGCGGCGATGGATGAAAATCCCTCAATAAACGCCGATAATAACCCGCCAACCAAGAAAACTCTAAATCTCTGAAGGAGTCTTGGGACTCTCCCAATCCATAACAGCTTGGACTTTCGTTGGATCCACTGCTACACCAGCACCGGAGATAACATGCCCAAGGAAATGAACCTCGCAATCCAAAAATCGCACTTGCTGAATTTTGCATACAGCTTGTGCTCACGGAGAACCTCTAACACTATCCTCAAATTGACGATGTGTGGCCTCATCCGGAGAGTAGACCAGCACGTCATCAATGAAGACTACAACAAAACTATCTAGATAGGGTCTAAACACCCTGTTCATGAGATCCATGAACGCTGCAGGGGCGTTGGTTAGACCAAACGGAAGGACCAAAAACTCATAATGTCCATAACGGGTTCTAAATGTCGTCTTGGACACATCCTCACTCCTAATCCTCAACTGATGATAGCCAGAATGCAAATCAATCTTAGAAAAGACCGATGCATTCTGTAGCAGGTCAAACAAATCATCAATCCGAGGTAAGGGATACCTGTTCTTCACTGTCACCTGGTTTAGCTTTCTATAATCAATGCATAACCGAAGTGACCCATCCTTCTTCTTCACGAATAAGACAGGTGCGCCCAAGGGGAAACGCTAGGGCGAATAAATCCCTTATCTAACAAATCCTGCAACTGCCTCCTTAACTCAGCTAATTCCGCAGGTGCCATCCGATAAGGTGCCTTCGAGATAGGAGAGATGCCTGGAAGCAACTCTAGAGTGAACTCTATCTCTCTAGCCAGTGGCAATCCAGATATCATCAGGAAAGACATCTAGAAAATCCTGCACTACATCTATCTCTGCAAGAGTAAGTGACTCATCAGCCTTGGGTATTAAAACCACACTGGCAAGAAAAGCGTCACAACCCTTGTTCACCATTCTCATTGCCCTCATGGCCGAGATGACAAACTTTCCTGCTAAGTTCCTCGGCAAAGGATGAGAAAATTCATCCTCACCAGGAATGCGGAAAACAATCTTCTTCCCACGACAATCTACCAATGCATAGTGCTCCTCTAGCCAATCCAGACCAAGAATAGCATCATAGTCCTTCATCTTAAGCAAGAAGAAACACCCTTCTAGGACTCTATCCTCAATGCACACCGGTAAAGACGGAATACACTTCCTAGTCGATACCGTACCCGCAGGTGTATGCACAGACAAAGGGACTTCTAAAACCTCAGACTCTAATCCTGACTCTAAAGCTAACTGCCTAGCAAAACGCTCGGAAATGAACGAGTGAGTAGCACCCGTATCGAACAAAACCTGAGCATGCACACCTAAGAACAAAACCGTACCTTCGGTGACATGATCCGCCTGCTTAGCGTCCTCACGAGCTAAAGCAAACAATCGAGCTGGGGCTCGAGGTCTCCCTGGTCGTCCTGTCGCTGGCGCTGCTGCTGCTGCTACTGGGGCTGGTCCACGCTGGGCTCCCTGCTGAAGCCTCGGACAATCCTTGATCTTATGGTCACTGCTCCCGCACTTCAAGCATTTCCCTACTACCAGCCAACACTCCGTACCGCCATGTGCCCTCCCGCAATGAGGACACTCCTTCTTACTACTAGGGGAACGTTGAGAAGATACCTGACCACTGCCTGATGCCACAGGATGCTGCGGTGACTGGAAAGTCACCTTCTCCTCTCCTGTCTCTGGAAAGGAGCTGCTACCTCTTTGAGAAGCCTTCTTCTCCTCCAGATACTGCTCCATCTCTCCCTCCTGTCGACACGCCGCGCTGAGCGCCTGCTCGAGAGTACGATGGTCGAAAGCCAACACCTCGTCCTCAGCGATGGTTTCAGATCCATCACGAATTTCTTCGCCTTCCTGCGCTCATCAGCTACAATATGAGGGGCGTACTTTGATAGCTCGACAAACCTGGCCTCGTACTCCAGCACAGTCATGGAGCCCTGAGTTAACGAGAGGAACTCCTGCTCCATCTTGTCCTGGATGTGCTCCGGAACAAACTTGGCTCGGAAAAGCCTCACGAACTCATCCCATCCCCCTCCACAGAACCATCCTCGAACCGAGTACGTAACAACGAGGACCACCATAATCGGCTCGCTCCTGCCAAAACCATCCATGAGAACTATCCAACACAATTTGTACTTAAAGTAATAACCACTAGATTAGATTACACATACCTGTAGCATATAGGTGGCTAAAGTGACCTGTCGTCCTCAGTGCACCTAATGGCCCGGAAGATCTTCTCAATCTCCCTCATCTAGTTCTCAGCTAATAATGGATCGCCTCCCCCTTAAAAGAGGGTGGCACATCCTCTTGAACCTTTCCATGATGGAGGGTCCACCATGGTCAGCCTGGGGAACTGGTACCTGGGCCTGCTACAACAAGCAACATAATTAACACATATAACATAACAATCATGCATTTAATAAAGACTACTTTATCTTATTATTCTAACCTGAGCCTCCAACTGAGCCTGGAGTGCAGCCTGAGTGTGGGCCTGTGTTTGCATGGCCTGCACCAAACCCTGCATGAACACTCCATAGTCTACTGGTGGCGGTGGAGGAAGTACAGGACCCTGGGGTGCAGGGGCCTGCTGCTCACCCTGATCCTCACGCCGAGGCTCATCTCTCCTCTGCTCGCCATCACGAGCAGGAACACCACGCCTACCACGCGAAGCCATATCCTGCAAAACGGATTTATCATCATTTAGAACTAAACTATCTAATTTCTAACTAATTACATATCTATGTGGACAATCTACACAGACTTAGCATATAATGAAGATGATGGTATGTGCATATTTATGTACAATTTCAGCCTGACGCTCTGATAGCAATCTCTGTAACGACCCTCTTTATATCGGTACGGTTCCACCAACCCACGTCGATATAGAAGCATCGCCACAGTGGGACATTTACCCAACACTAGTACAATAGGCTGAAACATACACAAATATATGTATATCACATGACAGCGGAATTTAAAGAACTAAAAGAAATCTTATTCCATCATCCATATTCTATCCACAGTCCGTATAGTAGAATGAGAATTAATTTTCATAATTGAAATAAAATAAATACATTGTCCACATGAGACTACGCAGAGTCTTTATTACATACTATGATGTAAGGAAAAGTACAATGCTAAATCCACAACAATCTCTCCTACTCTCGCTCCGAGTCGCTCCTAACGATCTCCTCGGAAGAAGTAGAAACGTCTGCACTTGTACGCCGAAGCAAGAATGAGTTCAAAAGAACTCAACAAGTAACACCAACACACTAAACATACATGCATCAAGTAATCTCCATATTCTTATGCTACACCATTACACATAATGCATGGAAGTGACAGTTTTTCAAATGGAAACCTATGCATGATTTGTACACATTACACATGGGGTTTAGTTTTATACACAATAACCTAATCTTATCACATGCTTTCTACACTTTTCAATATGCTAAACTAATTTCATTCAATCATTCATATGCCACATGTTGATCATTTTACACATAAATTTACACATTTCATAACAACTAATTTACATGAATTCTAAGATAATTTTTCACATAGTTAACATATTTACATTTGTGAAAAGCTCGCTGTTTTACTACTATTATGTCACATTCACAAGAAATTTATCCTTTTTGCATGTTTTCATAAGAATTTGATGAAACACATATTCACTTACACAGGTTCACAATTTACACTTTTCTTTTCACTTAAACACATTTTCACTTTTTCTTAATGCCGTGACACATAGCCCAAACCACTTTAGAAGGACACACACTAATCACATCACATATCAATCACCTAGGCATTCTAGTGATTAATCTTAGTTACTGCGCAGAACCGGGAGAAGCACTCTCCACCCTAACCAGCGATACTTGTTCGCCTCCAGGATTTAATCTCAATGCCCATGGGACATCACACACTTTGAACTTTCCCTTGGGGACTTTACCACAGTACAGTTCCACAGCCCTGTAAGGTAGCAGTGTCACCCATTGGCATATTAATACATTTTCTCAATTTCAACACACTTCTAACTACAAAATATTTACGCATTCGTCACATGTTCCACATTTACATTCTTCAGTATTACCTAGCATGGTACTACTATCTTCAGTATTAATCAAGTTTTACAACAATTCTAATCATGCTGAAATTTGCAGAATTAAACACTAATCATATTAACATGCATTAATTATTAATATCTAACATAAAACAATTTTATATAGATATTGTCATAGTTTAGTACTGAAATTTAACCAGAAATTCATCACAGTTTAACCATCATGCATACCAAGATTTACATTTTTCTGAATTACGCATAATTTCTGAAAATTTAACAGTGATGTTATCAAATGTAAAAATAGCCAAACTAACATAATTTTCATTATTCGGACTCACAGCTTATTACATACATGAATACTGATATTACTAATTATATCTCAATTTATAGGAATTTAACTAGTTTCGCATGAATTATTAACTTTTCTACATTGAGTAGACATATTAACTATTTTTCGGTTCAGAAAATTAAATAAACTATACAGATATTATAAATTACTCAAATTTTTATATCATGCATCAGATCTCATAACCAGTGTACAGAAATTTCATGGCAGTTAAATTCTATACATATTTCATAAACGATATTTTTCAAGATTAAAATTCTGTCGGTAGCACATTCAAAGAATTCTAATATTAGGGCAAATTACAAGAATTCACAATAACTCATAGTACACCCAAACATGTATATTTACATATTATATGAAATTTACTGTATATCCTCATGCGGAAAAACTCGAAAATTAACTTATAGAAGGGCAGACTTGCACACTGTTGCAGTCTGAAGAACTTGACGGCATGGGGTAGCCGTCTATAGGTTAACGACAATATATGATGCCGCCAATGCATGATATTAGCGGCAAGGGATCTTGCCGTTAATATCCTGTCTGCATAAACACAGACTGAACGCTAACAAATCACTTGAATGGGGGTTCCAGGACACGAGAAAAATCCGTAAAATTCTTGGGACATACTAGACACATGTAGGGTTAATGTGAGTGGGGTACTTGCCTCTTGTAAAATCCACAATTGACGATTCAAGCCGGAGAAGCCTCCTCGGCCTGTGCCAAAGAGTCTTCAAATCCCTCCTTCTTCGGGTTCTCTGTTGATCTTCACTGCACACCAGCGTGGGGAGTCGTTCCTGGATGTTCAGAGTTGACACCAGTCGATGCAGATCACCAGATGAAGCCTCCCGAAATCAGATCTCTCAGGTTCAAGTTGGGGTTTTCGCATAGAAGAGCTAGGTTTTTGACCCAAGAGTCAAAGGGATGGATCTGGCCGAAAACTGGGTAATATAAAGGGTTGGGGGTCGGACATGCTAAAGGGGTAAGTCTTAGAGCTGTTGGGAAGGGTTTCTAAAACAAAAGGCTAATTTCCGGAGGTTTCCGAATCTGGAAACGTAACTGGTCTGGGATATTGGCGTCCATATCTATGGTCGCCTATCCAAAGTGGGCGTCCATCGATATTGCCGCCTAATCCTAGTAAACGTCAGCCAATGTTGACGCCGACTGGCCGACAAAATTTTCACTTAAATATGCAGAATTTATTACACCCACACATAAATATATAAAAATATATATATATATATATATATATACTTGTATACAATATGTACATTACAATAATACTAATCATACAATTTGTATAAATAAATACTTATGCACAATAATCTATACATCAATAGTATACACTTATACGCATATATATATATATACTTAAGCAAGCAAGATGAAAATCAAGGGCCTTACACTGAGTGTCCTTCGGACAGATACCCCTTGTTAGATTCCATGAGATCAAGACTCTCCTGATCGTAAGATCAAACAAATCAACAGTAAATCGGAGAAACCTTGCTCTGATACTAATTGAAAGTTGCAGATTTAGACTATATGGTAATCTAGAAGGGGGTTGAATAGATTACCACCAATTTAAAGTTTACTACCACCTTCTTTTAATGGGAACCACAAACTACTGAAACTTGCAACAGAGTGTAATCTAAATTTAGACGTGCTGATTGTAGATAGACATAGAACCAGTTTATCTATCGTGTGTGAAAAACAACGTGCCTACCAAGCACCTAGTGTGAAGATGTGCAAACCACAGGACATGAGTTTTTAAGGTGGTTCGGAGTACACAACTTGTGTATCCTACGTCCACCGTCCACACACACATGCAGAAACACTGCTTATGAGCAAGTTCAAAAACTACAACTCACACACACGAGTTGTCTGATGTGAAACCACGATCAGAACAACACAACTACGTGAATCAAGCACAAGGGCTGCTTGAGACACAACCACACACACACACAGATATGAGAAAAAGAAACAGGGAAGAGTTCTGAAATTGAAGAACAAATCCTGATTCAGAACTCTTCTGTAGGTCGTCTGGATGGACTTCAAACTTCATCTGACAATCTTAGGTTGATGGAGAAGCTTGAATCTATGATGAACTTGCTTCACCTCCGCTTGAAGAATAGATCTTTGCTTCTCTGAGCGACAGGTTGAAGCAGAGCAGCAACAACTTCTTCTCTTGTGTTTTCCTTAGGGTTTTTGGATGGTGGCTGCTTCTGTGCGAGATTGACTCCAAAATATTCCTTTTATATGGGTGTTCAAGTATAGAGAGTCGTGGTAGAAGGAAACACCCACATAGGAAAGATATGAAGATCTTGTATGAGATTCTGTTTACGTCTGTCGACAGGCCTTTGGTCATCTATCGACAGGTAGCAACGGATTTACATTTGCTAGAACTCTGAACTTCCGGGAAGGAGTTTTCTGTAGGTAGCTGTCGACAGTCGACTGGGGTCTGTCGACAGATGGCTATGTCCAGAACCTGGAGTTTTCTGTCTGTAGTTGTCTGTCGACAGGCAGATGGGAGGCTATCGATAGGTGACTGATCTTTGTGCTTTTCTTGGTCTTTTGCTCTTGTTTTGGTGCATTATTTTTTCATTGAGTTTCACCTACATTTAAGACCATTGTTAGTGAAGTAGGATAAACATTTAGATGATCAAACTAAACATTTGTCACTTTTATCAAGAATGGTACAATCATCAACTTGTGCGATTAATGAAATGCTCATTGAATGATCATCATCAAAACAATCATTGTAGACATTCATCCATGTAGATCTAATACCCTTCGGTGGGTCCTGTGTCATCTCGAGCCATTGGTGCAGTTGCATGTGCTACACCTTGAGTGTTTTTCGATGCTTCATGTTTTTGCGCCTCAAGGGCTGGGGCCTATTGGCATGTTGTGCTCTTTAAGGTTCACAGTCCTTCGCGGGTGGGGGCGGTCTCTGGTGAAGTGTCTTTCCTGTTAGCCCTGTTGTTTTGGCCGCTGGTGCACTTGTGTTGCACTTTGTTTAGTTTTGGTGCTTGTGGTAGCACCATGTGCTTGTGCTCAAGTATTTCAATTTTGTGCCGTCTGGAGACTTGGTGCATTGTGTTGTACCTTGGGTGGCTGTTGGTTCTGAGTTTAGTGCCATGTATTTGTGTTGTGTGCCTTGATTGTAAGCTTTGTGTGTCGCTTCACGACTTCGCTCGGTGTTGGAGGCATTGAGCTTTCCACCTCTGGGACACTTTGTGTTGGCTTGTGCTTTGGGTTGTACCACTACCACTGTGGGGTGGCTGCTTTGCCTTGTCTAGGTAGCCCTATCAGTGGTATGCCAGGCTTTGGTCATGCCCTATGTCTAGGTTTTCCCTCTTGCTTTGGGAGCGAGTATGTTCGGTTGTGGTACCCTGCTTCAGTTTAGGTCTCTCTGTCGACAGCAAGAATGGGCTGTCGACAGATGCAAACAGTTGTTGAAAAGCTTACTTCAGGGGAACATGTCTGTCGACAGATGGAATATTCCTGTCGACAGATGCACACAGACTGAAAGAATGGAGTTTGGGAGGACACAAGCTGAGATTGTCTATCGACAGATGGGTTGAGATCTGTCGACAGGTGCTTGACAAATCAGTTTTAAGGCTGAGAATGGAGAGAAATTTGAGCTACATGCTTGGGGAATTTGGACATATCAAGAATAGAGATTTTCCCTTATGAATTTCACTCACCAAACCTTAACTCACTCCCCCATAATGTGTGCATGTGATGATTCAACATTCAAGCAATTCAAGCATTTGCACAGAATTAGTACAAACATGATATTCAATGAATTTTGCAAACATTTTTGTGCACTTTCAAATTTACTCCCCCATAACACATGCATAGAATAAAGACAATAGCAAGCAATTCACACGTTATCATGCACACAATTAGCTTATGCATAACATGACTTTTGGTACTTGGCAGAGTATTTTTACTCACGCATAATGATAGTTTCCAAACAAGCATGACTTGTTTTTCCACATATCATCATTTGATATACCAAGAGGTCAAAGTAAATGGTTTGCTTAAGAGGTCATGAGCACAGTTATGCAAGCAAGATGACATAGCATGATTCCAATTGCTAAGAGGCATTGTCATGTGGGGGTTGCATTAAGGCTTATTTTCATTGCTCAGATAAAGTCAATTCTTGCAGTACAAAACTGAAGTGACAAAGAGATTTTACCTGAACAATCTTCACTTGGTTTTCAAAGATTTTACCTGTTTTCTCCATTTATTTCATGCCTTGCATAGCCAATGTCATGAATCCATTTATAATGTTTGGCTGCAAGAAATCTCAGCTTGTTGATCAAGCTGGTTTTGGAACCCACACTTGCTTGGGTGCTGCATTGACATCA
This sequence comes from Colocasia esculenta, assembly GCA_014218235.1. Classification (NCBI taxonomy): domain Eukaryota; kingdom Viridiplantae; phylum Streptophyta; class Magnoliopsida; order Alismatales; family Araceae; genus Colocasia; species Colocasia esculenta. The sequence goes on along the minus strand of CM024762.1, from coordinate 87,633,827 downwards.
ATGTTAGGATACAACAATGATTTCAAAATCTAAAGTGATTTCATTTTGGAATAGATGTATTTCTTTCATTAATGGAATAATGAGCAGCATTAGTTCCACTTTTTTCTTTGGACTGGTTCAATACATCTTATTTTCATGAGATTTTCTTGTTTTAGGATTTTTTGTATGAAGAACATAGCACTTCTTTTGTTTAATAATCATGTTCCCGTGTACATGGGATTGTGTATAAGCATGGGTCTTGGGAACATGCACAAAATCATGATTCTTATGCCAACAGTTCTTAGACAAATGTCCATGTTGATGACATGTATAGCATTGAATTGTTTTAGCATATTTATGAGAGTGTGGATTTTTCATCCAGCAGTATTTAGCAAGATGACCAGATCTATGCATTTAAAACAAATGGGTTGAGCAATTACCTGGAACTTACCATAGTTTGAATGCATTTGCTGAAATTTTTGAGATCCTTTAGAATACCTTGATCACCCTTGGGTTGAAAGGATGGAGGTGGTACCCTTTGGTAGCTCTTGACATGATGTGGAGATGGAGATTGCCATGGAGATTTTTGAGCTGATGGAGGAGATGTTGAAACCTTGTAGAATCTTGTTTTCTTTTCCAATTCCTTTTTTGATTTACAGTTGAACCAAGATTCTTTCTAACTACAGCATTTTGTTCAATTTTTTACTTTGTTTTTGAACATTTTTCTGAACACGAACTTTAGTAGAGTTTTGACTTTGTTTGATAGCCACTTCAAGTTCATTTGTCAATTTTTCTTTATCAACTTTTAATGCATCAATTTCTTTTTCAGAAGTTTGAAGTTGGTTAGTCATGACATCCAGATCATTTCTCATTTTGTTCTTTTAAATTTCAATTTGAACAATTTGATTTTCCAAGTCAACAATTTTATTCTTAGAATTGTTCCATTCATCATTTAATGGTCTGTCATGATAGAAGCATTCAATCTTCTTTTTCAAATGATTATTTTCCTCAACCAATTGGTTACATTTTTTTTTATTTGATGATCATGAGCCATGTTGGAGATTTGTTTGTTCAATTGATCATTATTAAACTTGAGATTTTCATTATGTTCAATCAATTTTACATTTTGATTTTTCAAATCGAAAATTTCAGATTCCACCTGATCATGATCATCTTTTAATTTGGATACCCTGTTTTCAAAATTTTTGACTTCTTCCTTCAGCCCTTCAATATCTACTTTTAGTTTTTCATTTTCTTCATAGAATGCTTGAGCATTATCAATTCTCATTTCATTCTTCTCCAATTTTTCTTTTAGCTTCTTGTTTTGAGATTTTACCTTCTTAAATTGATTAGACAAGTGCTCGTAGCATTCTATCAATTCATCATAGGATATATCATCCTCTCAATCAGAGTTAGACATAGATACATCAAATGGGTCTGAATTGGATTTACCTGACCTTTGAGAGTTTCTTGACTTCTCTGACATATATGATTCTTCATATTTGTCTAAACGGGAAGAAACTTTTGAGCTGCCATGATCCATGAAGCATTTGTCATTGGCTTTATATCCTATCTTGCTTGCCATCATAGAGGAGTCCTGCATTTTACCAACATTGTCATCAAACTCAAAAATCATAGGTCTATTTATGATACTTGAGAACTTAGCCATATGTCTGAGTATGTTTTAGATGATTAGATCAATCAATAGAAATCAAATCAGATCAGAATCAGATATAAATCTCCAAAAACACAACCAAACAATAAAGAACTGCTCTGATACAATTGTTAGGATCGGATATTCGGTTATGGAAAAGTTAGAAGGGGGGTTGAATAGATTTTCAGTGGAAACTTAAGCAATTTACAAATTACTTCGGATTAAAAGATCTACTCAATTAAAACCCCTCTGATCTGATGCAATGTGTGTGAGAAAACTAACAGTTAGTGTGTAGAGGAAATCCCTATGCATGCATCTAGCGCAATACAAATCAAACCACAAATCAAACCACAGTGCACAAGGGATTTTTAGGTGGTTCAGATATCACACCACATGACTCCTACGTCCACCCCTCACACAGTGAGGACACACTACTCAAGAACTTAGTACAACACACACACGAGCACACCGGCTCAACCACACACACACACGCTAGATCAAGTACACAAAAGATCAGATCCTCTAGCCTTGATCTGACCAACATACCACACACACATAAAAACTACTTATTAAGCGAGTTCAGCCCTGCAAACACACACGCGCACGTTGTCTGATGCAAACACGCAATCAGAACAACCACACACACGTGGATCAAGCACAAGGGACGCTGAAACCACTTCCACACACAGAGTATGAAAAAGTAGAAGCAGTGAAGAGTTCAGAGTTGTAGAATCAAATCCTGAGATGGAACTCTTCAAGATGGTCGTGCAGATGAACTTCAAGCTTCGTCTTGATAGGTATCAGTTGATGGAGAAGCTTTGAAAGATAGACAAACCAGCTTCAACTCCGTTCGGAAGATGGTTCTTTCTTTCCCTGGATGGAGGGTTGAAGCAGAGCAGCAGGAAGAAGCTCTCTCTCTCTTGGTTTTTTATTAGGGTTTGGTATGGTGGCTTCTTGCTGCGAAAATACCTCTTATGTTCTATATATATGGGTGTCCAAGTTAGGAGAGACGTGGTAAAAGGAAACACCCAAATACGGAACATAACTAATTCTCAGATTTGAAGATTCTCTACGTCTGTCGACAACACTACTGTTCATCTGTCGATAGATCCTGATAGTTTTCTCAATTTCTAGAACTCTGAACTTTTGGGAAGTGTTGCTCTGTGTGTATCTGTCGACAGGCAATTTGGATCTGTCGATAGGTACACCTATTTTGAAACCAGTTCTGAGTTGTCTGTGCTTGTCTGTCAACAGGCTCCTTTGGGGCTGTCGACAGGCACTTGCCTGTAGTGTTTTTTCTTGATCTTTTTGCTCTTGACTTTGGTACTTTGTCTTGCATACATTCACACCTACATTAAAGAACAATGTTAGTGAGATATAATGAATATGTAGATGATCAATTTGAAGCATGGTTTGATATGATTGTATCTTGCTTGATTTTGTCAATGTCATCATGTTCCAACCATTCACCCAACATCAATTTATATTGTTCATCATCAAAAATATGTAATCACAAACATCACACATGTGAACCCAACAAGTGGCTCTTCACACCTGCACTTTGTGTGCTCTGTGCATGTTTGGCAGTGCGATTGTTGCCACGAGGAAGTCCTATTGAGACTTAGTGGCTTCTTCACACAGGTGTTGCATCCGCTCCCTGTGCTTCATCTCGTTCCTCGGGATCTCTTGGGCGTGCCCTAAATTTCGAGGATGAAATTTTGTTAACAAGGGAAGGATGTATTATCCCAGCTTCTTGACTTTCCATTTGGCTTCTGGGTGATTGGCTCCTAAGATGTCTAGGTTGGGCAGCATTAGTGAGGCGTCGAAGTGGCCTGACGCAACAGTCATCCTTGTCACCCCCTGCTTGTGTGTTGCGTTCTTGTCGCTCCCGGTCAACGGGATGCGACAGTCTTCCGTGGCTTTGGTCTTCTGACATCTGTCAGGGTGGCAGGCGTGCCAGTACGATTTGTCAGGTTATTGCGGTGTCCCCGAGGGATGCGTTGGTAGTTGGGTTGTGAGTGCATGAACATTCATAATCACTGTTAGTATATGCTTATATGTTTTTTATGATGACATAAGGATTGTGCAAAAACCATATTGACTACATGATATCTAAATTGATGGTTTGTTTCTTGTAGAAGACTACATGATAAAAGGGCAGTGCATAAATGTCTACAATAGTTGTTGACAACCACTGATGATCTCCAACAGTGAGCTTCTGGAAAATCAAAGCAAACAGTAGCTGTCGACAACACTGGGTCGTCTGTCGATAACCCAGACAAAGACTTCAAATTCCTAGTTCTAGATAGAAGATCTGCGGCAGTGGTTGTCGATAGCTGCTATGCATATGTCAACAACCGCAGGTCCAGCGCCAACACGTGAGCAGCATGTGAACTCACTTAGGGTGTCGTACACACGGATTCCCATGTTGTGTAATGATTAGGACACACCTATAAAAAGGTGCCCCTTGCCCCTTTTCGAAGCAAGAGCCCACACAACTCCAAGAAAGGTTGAGAAGGCAAGAAGGGACCTCTCCAGTACTCTGCTCAAGCTCTATAGGTTGCAGATCATAAGATTCAATCTGAGGAGATCGATTGGACTCCAAATTCACCATCAAGGCTCTGAAAGAAGAAGGTGAAGAAGAGGCAGACCAATCCAAGTAGTAGAAGAAGTAAGGGAAATTAGAGGAGAGTCCAGAGCAAATTGCACCTGCTTGAAGCTTCTAAAGATCGAATTGCTCAGGGATTTCATTGAAATCCTACTCCAATTCAAGCAGCAGTAGTATCAAGGAAGAAACAGTATGGATCTATGAACGTGGTGATCAGATCAATAGTTGAAGAGACCTTTCTTCCTTCACTCACACCTTTTCTCAATTCATTCATATATTTTTGTGTGTGTGTGTGTGTGTACTAACTTGAGATCAGTACGTGGATTTTGTATGAGGGTGTGCCTTGTGATCTCTACAAGTGTTATGTACAGATCATAGTGATCTGTGCTGGTTTGTGCACAGATCTAATTTGTGTGTGATGTGTTGATCAGGTCAAGGCTAAAGGATCTGATCTCTTGTGGACTTGATCTAGCGCGTGTGTGTGTTTGAGTCGTCGAGCTCAAGTGTGTGTGTTGTACTCAGTTTTGAGTAGTGTGGCCTCACTGTGTGACGGGTGGACGTAGAAGTCAATGGATGTGATCTCCGAACCACGTACAAATCCCTTGTGCACTGTGGTTTGATCTTGTGTTGCGCTAGATGCATTCAAAGGGATTTCGCCTACACACTACTTATTATTTGTTCACACACATCAATCACATGTTTGATGCTTAAACTAATTGATAAAATATTTCACACATTTTAATCACACACATTGCATTAGATCAGTGGGGTTTTAATTGAATAGATCTCTTAATCCAAAGTAATTTTTAAATTGCTTAAGTTTCCGCTGCAAATCTATTCAACCCCCCTTCTAGCTTTGCCATCACCGAATATCCGATCTTAACAATTGGTATCAGAGCGGCTTTATATCTGACTCTGATCTGATTTGATTATCTTTGGTTGATCTTTTGAAACATCATCTGATCTGCTTGAACTGGTTGATTATTTTTTTATCAGACTCAATATTCTATTGATTGATTCATCATTTGATCTCTATTGTATTTATAGTCTTGAGCAGAGGTGATAATTGTTGATTGGTCTAATCATCTGAAACAAACTCAAAAATATGGCTACATTCTCAAGTATCATAAATAAACCTATGATTATTGGGTTTGATGACAATGATGATAAAATGCAGGACTCCTTTACGAAGACAAGCAAGATTGGAAAGAAAACCAAGGACAAATGCTTCATGGCTCATGGCAGCTCAAAAGGTTCTCCTAGCTCAGACAAATCTGAAGGATCACATTTGTTAGAAAAGTAGAGAAAGTCTCAAAAATCAAGTAAATCTAGTTCAGACCATTTGATCGATCAATGTCTGATATTGACTCAGAGAATGATATATCTTATGATGAACTGAAAGAATGCTATGAGCACATGTGCAAACAATTTTAAAAGGTTAAATATCAAAACAAGAAGCTGAAGGATCAAGTAGAGATTAATGAGATGAAAATTGATAACCATCAAACCTTCTATGAAGAAAATGAAGAATTGAAAATTGAGAATGAAGACTTGAAAAATGAAATTGAAAAGTTAAATTTTGAGAAAGAGAATTTGAAAGATGAAGTCAACATTTGTGAAAATAAATTGAATGGATTAAAGAAAAATCATGAGCTATTAGAATCTGAAGTTGTTGATCTAAAAGAAGAGAATAAAAATTTGTTTGATCTTAATGAAAACCTTAAATTTGACAATGATCAATTAATCAAGTATATTTCCAATATGGCTCATGATCATCAAGTAAATAAAAACCTTAAACAATCAGTTGAAGAATATCATCATCTGAAAAAGAAGATTGAACGCATATTGTATGACAAACCTTTAGACAATGACTGTAGCAATTTAAGTAACAAAATTGCTGATTTGGAAAAATAAATTTATCAATTTGAAAATGAAAAGAAGAAGATGAAAATCGGTTTTAATGTCATGCAAAACAAACTTCAAACTTTAGAAAAGGAAACTATTGCATTGAAAGCTGAAAAAGGAAAACTGACAAATGAACTTGAAGTGGTTGTTAAACAAAATCAAAATTCTGGAAAGAAGATTTAAAAATTGATCAAAACTGTTGATAGTTTAAAATCTACTTTGTCTAAGTATGTTCAAGGAACTCAGAATTTGGATAATCTTCTTCGTATGTGTAGCAACCTGGATTTTTCAAAAAATAAAAATTTAATAATATAGAAAGAAAACTAATTAAATTAATTAGAAAATCAAATAAAAGAGAATCACATAAAACTCATTAAATGAAAATAAGTAATGGGCTTTGTTAAATAGACTCATTAGAAATTAGTGGGCTAAAATAGAGATTTTTAAAAGGGGAATAATAGGAAAATACCTTAAATTCGTAATTGAATTATTACTTAAATAGAAAGGAGGTATTTAATGTATTAAAAAGGAAGTTTGAGTTGGATTGGGATTCCTAAACCTACCCTAATGGGTTGGCCACGAAATTAGCCGCATCCTAACCCAATTAGGAGATCTCATGCCTAAAAAGGGGAGAGGGAAATAGGAAATTCGGAATAAATAGGAATTAGAGTCATAATAGAAAATAGAATGGGGAGATGCTTAAATACTCCTCTAAAACCCTCATGGTCGGCCCTAGCTCATTCCAAGGCGTTGGTGGATGTGGGAAGGAGCCAAAGGAAAGGAGAATTCGTGGAGAAGAAGGATCCCTCAAGTTCTTCAAGTTCTTAACCCTAGAAGAAAAAACGAGTCAAAGGTAGGCATTCTCACAAGCATAAATCATGAAAAATTATCTGTAGTATGTTTCATCCATCAGGAACAAAAGCCCTTTGTTTCATATTTTTCCATTAATCAAATCTTTTGTTCTTAATTTTCAAAGTTCTATGAACTTCATGACCCCGAACCCTCTTTTCAAATTCATATCTTCATGCATACTCATCCTCATGCCCTGAGATTTTTACTGTAAGAACTGATGGATGTTAGGCTTCTTTTGCCCCTGAAAGCCCTAATTTCCATCCATCCTATCATGCGAATTAATTCGTTGATCTCATATGTGTACTGTTCTAAGTACTTCATGAACACCAAGACCAAAGCATGTCGAAACCCTGTTGTTTTCCAATTCCTATTTACTGTAAGTACCCATGCATAGAACAATTCGCAATTAGTTTCATGATTTTTCATCGTTTGTGCAATTAGTTGTGATTTTCTGAATCACCCTGTGTCAAATAGGGTAAGTCTGGCCCGCAACCCAATGAGCTGTTCTTTCCCTATTAGACTCGAACTCAGACCCTGTGAATGTGACGGCCCGATAGATCGCATTCACCAGGGCATCGCGACAGAGCGTTCCGTCACGATCTGATCGCGACCGGGCCAGTCGTCACGATCCGGCTGCCCGGTCTGCCTGAGCCCGTCGCGACCCTCACATGACCCCATCGCGACCTGCCTGCCCAAACCGACAAGCCTGTCGCGACCTGTATAAGACCCCATCGCGATCGCAGTTGACCCTGTCGCGACCCTCATTAGGGTGCGTCGAGATCTGACTTTTTGCAGAAAAAACCATCTTTTTGCAAGTCTTGTTGTTCTTCAGCTATTCCCATATCCTGTTAACTGTTTTAAACACTGAAAAAATGAAGTTGTAAATATAGGATATATTTTAATAATTTAAGTCAATCACATGATCTATCTTGTCCATGATTTTCTTATTCACATGCACATACACTTTAAACCATCCAAATATGGCTTAATTGGCATGAATATGTTACATATGTTATCTGGTAATTTATGTCATTAAATTGCCTCATTCTTACATATACTTGTGTACGTTTTCTCGCGATGTTTGAAACACCGATACCGACGCTCCACTGTTCTAGAATTCCTCTAGAACGTCGAGCACTTGTTTCTATATACACACTCTCTCTTGACTTGGACGAACTCTCCGTCGGATACTCCTTCTGCCGGACTAGTGAGTCTTTGTTCAAGGCCTCCGTAAGTCTCCTCTGTCCATGGATTCCACATGGTCGACGAGCCGGTTGTACCCTAACACCTATTACACCCTTTAGGGATCAATATGATCCAAACGGCTATTAGAAGTTCACTCTTATCTTGAATCACACCGGACCTCTGGACCTGTGCGTAACCTGGCCAGCGGAAAGGTAGTGAGTTCCACCTGACTGCCAACACCACGTGCGCGTGTTGTGCAACTGTTACTGTAACGACCCTCTATATATCGGTACTGTTATACTAACCCACGTCGATATAGAAAGCATCCTACAGTGGGACATTTACCCAACACATACAATAAGTTGGGATGTACACAAATATAAACACATACAGCGGAAATAAACAACTAAACAAAAGATCTTATTCCATCATCCACATTTTATCCACAGTCTATATAGTACAAGAAGGAACTAAACATTTCACAACTGAAAATTTAAAGTAAATTACATTGTCCACAACTAAATTACATCAAGTTCTTATTACATACTATGAAAGAAAAGTACAAAATGCTGAAATCTCCACAAAGGTGCTACTCCTTGCGCTCGGAATCACTCCTAACTGACTCCTCCAAAGAAGTAGAGATATCTGCACATGTACGCCGAAGTAAGAGTGAGTCCAAAGACTCAGCAAGCAAATCCACACACATATACATACACACATCATATAGACATTTCTATTTTCAAGTCACGTCACGATTCAAGTAACATGGATTTAACAATCTTTTTAGAAAAAGATCTAAACATGCTATTCTACTACATTTGATATAGGCATAATGCTTTATATTTACATTTAGAATTAAATTACCTAACACATGCTTTCTACACATACTTTATCATCCTAATTGCAAGCACTTTTCATCATGTTTATGTCATAATATGATAACCATATAAGCATGGAATTTACTCATAGTGAAAGAGATGATCCTACCATGGATTCTAGGTACAACTTCACATTCATAACGCATTGATAAATGTAAATAGCTTGCTGTTTTACATGGTTATAACACATTTAATAGTCCGATTCACAATTTCACATATCATCATATTAATCCATTGTTCCACAAAATCTTTTGCACATTTTTACACATATCCATTTCACATATAAACAAAATCACATTATCTCATTTTATGCCATGACACATAGTCCAAACCACCTCTAGAAGGGCACACACTTGTCACATTACACACATATATCTTATCACCTAGGCAATCAAGTGATAGATCTTAGTTACTGCGCAGAACCGGGAGAAGCACTCTCCACCCTAACCAGCGGTACTTGTCCACCTCCAGGATTTTATCGCAATGCCCATGGGACATCACACACATATGACATTCCCGTAGGGGTTTTACTACGGTACAGTTCCACAGCCCTCTAAGGTAGCAGTGTCACCCATTGGCACATTTATATAATTTCCATTTTTTTAAACACTCACGATTTCACACTATTTAACACATAATTCCATATTCACCATTTTACATATGGTTTCGGTTCCCTATCATGATACTACTGTTAACAATATTTAATCAACCATAGATTAAAATTAATCATGCTGAAACTATTTAGTAAATCTAAAATTTCAATGAATATGCTTTAATTAGTCATTTCTTCATGAAATGAACAACTCATTACTTAATATTGTCCATTCCACATGAAATTTTTATCACAGATTATTTACAGGTTGGACATCATGCTTACAGAATTCACATTTTTCTAAGCTATACATGACTTATAGAATTTAAAACAGTGATTCTACAAGCTTACTCAAAACTCGATTGTTCATGAAATCATAGTATTCTAATCCTTTTTATAGTTCTAGACCTGTATTTATAGTTATAACATCACATGAAATTTTCAGGAATCTAGGTTGCATCGTACAATTTATTGAAGAATTAAAACTAATTATGCATATTCACTATTTCACAATTCAGAAATCATAATAATTATACAGCTATCAGAAAAATCCCAAATTTTCATGACCTGGACTGACATTTATAAACATCTTACAGAAATTCTATGGTACTAAATTTCCTCATGGATCATGTAAACAGAAAATTTACAAGATATAAAACCTGTCTAACATGCATTTAAGGAATTTTAATAAATAGTACAATTAACAAAAAGTCACAGAAATTACACCGCATAATCCACTACATATATTACATAACATATAAAAGTTACAGTATATCCTCATACGCAGAAATCCAAAAATAAATCTTAGAGGTGAGAACAGTCCATTGTTCTTGCCTGAAGAATTAAACGGCAATGGGGTGGCCACCTACCACGTTAACGGCAACAAAGGCCGCCGCCAACTTAAGATATTAACGGCAGCAAAGATTGTCGTTAAGTTCCTATCTGCAGAAAACAGACAGAACTCACAAAAACACCGGAGAAAGGGGGTTCCAGGACACGATTAAAATCCGTAAAAATGCCTAGGACCTACTAGACACAAGTATGGACCATGGGTATGGGTTACTTGCCTTTGCAAAAATCCACGGATGGAGTTATAGGTCGAAGAAGTTGTCCTCAGCCAGAGCCAAAGAGCCTTCAGTATCCCTTCGATCCAAGTTTTGTGTCGATGTAGAGCGTGATTTGGTGTCGTAGAAGTCTTCTCAAATGTTTAAACTCTCCTCTAGTCATTGTAGAATGCCGGATGAAGCCTCCAGTCGCCGGATTTCAGAGCTCAAAGATTGGGGTTTCACACAGAGAACTAGGGTTTGACTCAAGAGCCAAAAGGGTTAGATCTGGCTGGAAATTGGACAATATAAAGGGTTGGGGTCGGATACACAAAGAGGGTAGGCTAGGTTACCGTTGGGGAACATTTCCTAATCAAAGGGTGACATATCCGGAGGCATTCCGGATCTGCAAACGCATCTGATTTGGGAGGTAAACGTCCAGATCACTGGCCGTCAATACTGTGTTAGCGTCCATCGATGTGGCCGGTGACTTGGGGTCGGCGTCTACAGATGTGGACGCCCACTGGTCGACAGAATAAAACTTAAAACTGCAGAAAACTCTATGTACACCACACAGTTATGTCCAATTTACAATGTATATTTTAAATATAATATGATCTATGCAATGCATTACATAATATACATGATATATATATACATATTTACAATAAGACCAAAATAATTTATATACACATTCTCACACATACATAAGCACAATTTAACACCTATATAAGAGAGTAAAAAAAAACTATAGGGCCTTACACCCTCTCCCCCTTAAGAAACTTCGTCCTCGAAGTTAGACTGACACTACTCAAACAACTGAGGATACTTCTTCTTCATTGCATCCTCAAGCTCCCAAGTAGCCTCCTGTCGTGAGAAGTTGAGCCATAAAACTTTCACTGACGCAATGCTCTTGTTTCCAAAGATGCTGAACCTTCCGGTCAAGAATAGCTACTGGTTGCTCTACATAAGAAAGATCTGGTTGGATCTCCACTAACTCGTGTCTAATAATATGAGATGGATCTCTAACATACCTCCTGAGCATAGATACGTGGAATACAGGATGGACACTAGCTAAAGCTGGGGGTAAAGCTAGCTCATATGCCACGTTGCCCAATCGTCGGAGAATCTCATACGGGCCAATGAATCTAGGACTTAACTTACCATGCCTGCCAAATCTAACTACACCACGAGTAGGCGAAATCTTTAAAAAGATGTGCTCACCTACCGCATCCTTCCTCCTGTTGTCCGCATAACTCTTCTGCCTATCCTGTGCCGCAACAAGCCTCTCCTAATCATCTGGACCTTATCCGAAGTCTCCTGAACTAACTCCGAATCAATCAGCTACCTATCACCAGTCTCCTCCCAACATAAAGGAGATCTGCAAGGCCTACTATACAACGCCTCAAATGGATCCATACCAATACTCTTATGAAAACTGTTGTTATATGCGAACTCCACAAGAGGTAAATGGCGCTCCCAATCATCCTTCCAATCTAGCACACACGCCCTCAACATTTCTTCGAGCGTCTGGATAGTCCTCTCGGACTGTCCATCTGTCTGGGGATGAAACGCCGAACTGAGCTTCAGCTACGAACATAACGCATCCTGAAAACCCTTCCACAGCCTCGAAGTAAATCCAGGATCTCATTCGAAATGATCGACTTCGGTACCCCATGCAATCTAATAATACTACCAACATACAATCTAGCTAAACTCTCTACTGACTACTTCTTCTTCATGGGCAAGAAATGCGCAGTCTTCGAGAATCTATCTACCACTACCCAAATCGAGTCATTACCCCATCTAGATCGAGGCAAACCGTAACAAAATCCATAGTGACAGCTTCCCACTTCCAAACTGGGATCTCCATCTTTTGCATAAGATCAGATGGTTGCTGCCGCTCGGCCTTCACTTCCTGGCACACTAGACATCTAGATACAAACTCTGCTACGTCCTTCTTCATGCCAGACCACCAAAAAGATCTCTTCAATTCTAGTACATCTTAGTGTTACCCGGATGAATAGAGAATCTCGACCTATGAGCCTCTGCTAAGATATGTTCACGGACATCTACAATGTCTGGAACACAGACACGGTGATGAAATCTAATCACACCATCCTCATCACAAGCAATGCCTGCCTTGCCCACTAACTCTTGAAGTCTAGGGTCGGCTTTATGTTGCTCGATCACCTCATCCAACACCGAAGACCTAATGGACAATTGAGCTACAAAATCTCGGCACAATGATGGCTCTAACTCAGTCATCGCACACGCTGCATCCTCAAACATCTTCCAATTCTGCCGGAGAGACGACCTCTTCCTACTAAGGGCATCCGCTACGACATTCGCCTTTCCAGGATGATACTGGAGGTCGAAGTCATAGTCCTTCAGGAACTCAATCCATCTTCTCTGCCTAAGGTTGAATTCTTTTTGGGAGAAAAGATACTTTAGGCTCTTGTGGTCAGTGAACACCTCAAATCTGACACCATAAAGATAGTGTCTCCAGATCCTTAGTGCATGAACCACTGCCGCAAGCTTAAGATCATGAGTCGGATAGTTTCGCTCATGCTCCTTCAATTGACGAAAAGCATATGCTACTACCCTTCCTTGCTGCATCAATACACAGCCAAGGCGAATTCGAGATGCATCTGTGTAGATAGCAAAACCCTCTACACCGCTCGACAAAACTAACACAGGAGCCGAAGTGAGCTTAGTCTTCAATAACTGAAAACTACTCTCACACTCCTCGGACCAAACAAACTTCACTCCCTTCCTGGTCAGCTGAGTCAAAGGGGCGGCGATGGATGAAAATCCCTCAATAAATCGCCTATAATAACCCGCCAAACCAAGAAAACTCTGAATCTCTGAAGGAGTCTTGGGAATCTCCCAATCCATAACAGCCTGGACTTTCGTTGGATCCACTGCTACACCAGCATCGGAGATAACATGCCGAAGGAAATGAACCTCACTCAACTAAAAATCGCACTTCCTGAATTTTGCATACAGCTTGTGCTCTCGGAGAACCTCTAATACTACCCTCAAATGCTGACGATGTGTGGCCTCATCTGGAGAGTAGACCAGCACGTCATCAATGAAAACTACCACAAAACTATCTAAATATGGTCTAAACACCCTGTTCATGAGATCCATGAACGATGCCGGGGCGTTGGTCAGACCAAAAGGAATAACCAAAAACTCATAATGTCCATAACGGGTTCTAAAAGCCGTCTTGGACACATCCTCACTCCTAATCCTCAACTGATGATAACCAACCGTAGATCAATCTTAGAAAAGATCGATGCATCTTGCAGTTGGTCAAATAAATCATCAATCCGAGGTAAGGGATACCTGTTCTTCACCGTCACTTGGTTCAGCTTCCTATAATCGATGCATAATCTGAGTGACCCATCCTTCTTCTTCACGAATAAGACAGGTGCGCCCCAAGGGGAAACGCTAGGGAGAATAAATCCCTTATCTAACAAATCCTGCAACTGCTTCCTTAGCTCAGCTAATTCCGCAGGTGCCATCCGATAAGGTGCCTTCGAGATAGGAGAGGTGCCTGGAAGCAACTCTAGAGTGAACTCTATCTCTCTAGCCGGTGGCAATCTAGATAAATCATCGGGAAAGACATCTGGAAAATCCTGCACTACATCTATCTCTGCAAGAGTAGGTGACTCATTAGCCTTGGGTACTAATACCACGCTGACAAGAAAAGCGTCACAACCCTTGTTCACCATACGCATCGCCTTCATAGCAGAGATGACAAACTTTCCCGCTAAATTCCTTGGCAAAGGATGTGAAAACTCATCCTCACCAGGAATGCGGAAAACAATCTTCTTCCCACGATAATCCACTAGCGCATAGTGCTCCTCTAGCCAATCCAGACCAAGAATGGCATCATAGTCCTTCATCTTAAGCAAGAAGAAGCACCCTTCTAGGACTCTTTCCTCAATGCACATTGGTAAAGAAGGAATGCACTTCCTAGTCGATACCGTACCCGCAGGTGTGTGCACAGACAAAGGGACTTCTAACTCCTCGGACTCTATTCCTGACTCTAAGGCTAAATGCCTAGCAAAATGCTCGGAAATGAACGAGTGGGTAGCACCCGTATCAAACAAAACCTGAGCATGCACACCCATGAAAAGAACCGTACCTTTGGTGACATGCTCCACCTGCTCGACGTCCTCACGAGCTAACGCAAACACCCAAGCTGGGGCTCGAGGTCTCCCTGGTCGTCCTGTCGCTGGCGCTGCTGCTGCTGGGGTTGGTCCATGCTAGACTCCCTGTTGAAGCCTCAGACAATCCTTGATCCTATGCTCGCTGCTTCCGCACTTCAAGCACTTCCCCGCCAACTTCCAGCATTTCGTACCACCATGTGCCCTCCCGCAATGAGGACACTCCTTCTTACCATTAGGGGAACGTTGAGAAGGTACCTGACCACTGCCCGATGCCACAGGACGCTGCGGTGACTGGAAAGCTGCTTTCTTCCTCTCCTGCCTCTAGAAAGGAGCCGCGGGCCTCTTCTGAGAAGCCTTCTTCTCCTCCAGGTACTGCTCCATCTCTCCCTCCTGTCGACACGCCGTGCTGAGCGCCTGCTCGAGGGTACGATGGTCGAAAGCCACCAACCTTGTCCTCAGTGATGGTCTCCGACCCATCATGAATTTCTTCGCCTTCCTGCGCTCATCAGCTACAATATAAGGGGCATACTTCGATAGCTCAGCAAACCTGGCCTCATATTCCAGCACGGTCATGGAGCCCTGAGTCAAAGAGAGGAACTCCTGCTCCATCTTGTCCTGGATGTGCTCCGGAACAAACTTGGCTCGGAATAACCTCACGAACTCATCCCAACCAACTTCCACAGCACCATCCTCGAACGAGTACGTAACAAAGAGGACCACCACATGTCGGCTCGCTCCTGCCAAAACCATCCATAAGGACTAACCAACATAATCTATACTTAGAGAAATAACCACCGAATTAAATTACACATACTGTAGCATATAGGTGGCTAAAGTGACCTTGTCATCCTCAGTGCACCTAATAGCCTGGAAAATCTTCTCGATCTCCCTCATCCAGCTCTCAGCAAGTAACGGATCGCTCTCCCCCATAAAAGAGGGTGGCGACATCCTCTTGAACCTTTCCATGATGGAGGGTCCACCATGGTCAGCCTGAGGAGCTGGCACCTCAGCCTGCTACAACAAACATCATAAGCAACACATACAACATAACAAACATGCATTAATAAAACAGACTATTTTATCTTATTATTCTAACCTGAGCCTCTAGCTGAGCCTGGAGTGCAGCCTAAGTATGGGCAAGCATCTGCATGGCCTACACTAGACCCTGTATGAACACTCCATAGTCCACTGGCGGTGGAGGAGGAAGCATAGGACCCTGGGGTGCTGGGGCCTGCTGCTCACCCTGGTCCTCACGCTTAGGCTCATCTCTCCTCTGCTCGCCATCACGAGCAGGTACACCACCACGTCTACCGCGTGAAGCCATATACTGCAAAATAATTTAATCACAATTAAGAACTAATCTATCAGATTCCTAACTATGTGGACAATCTATAGAGACTTAGCATATATGAAGATGATGGTATATGCATATTTATGTACAATCTCTGATACCAATCTCTTTAACGACCCTCTATATATCGGTACGGTTATACCAACCCACGTCGATATAGAAAGTGTCGCTACAGTGGGACATTTACCCAACACATACAATAAGTTGAGATGTACACAAATATAAACACATACAACGGAAATAAAGAACTAAACAAAAGATCTTATTCCATCATCCACATTTTATCCACAGTCTATATAGTACAAGAAGGAACTAAACATTTCACAACTAAAAATTTAAAGTAAATTGCATTGTCCACAACTAAATTACATCAAGTTCTTTATTACATACTATGAAAGAAAAGTACAAAATGCTGAAATCTCCACAAAGGTGCTACTCCTCGCGCTCGGAGTCACTCCTAACTGTCTCCTCCAAAGAAGTAGAGATATCTGCACTTGTACGCCGAAGCAAGAGTGAGTCCAAAGACTCAGCAAGCAAATCCACACACATAATACATACACACATCATATAGACATTTCTACTTTCAAGTCAGGTCACGATTCAAGTAACATGGATTTAACAATCTTTTTAGAAAAAGATCTAAACATGCTATTCTACTACCTTTGATATAGGCCTAATGCTTTATATTTACATTTAGAATTAAATTACCTAACACATGCTTTCTACACATACTTTATCATTCTAATTGAAAGCACTTTTCATCATGTTTATGTCATAATATGATAACCATATAAGCATGGAATTTACTCATAGTGAAAGAGATGATCCTACCATGGATTCTATGTACAACTTCACATTCATAATGCATTAATAAATGTAAATAGCTTGCTGTTTTTACATGGTTATAACACATTTAATAGTCCGATTCACAATTTCACATATCATCATATTAATCCATAGTTCCACAAAATCTTTTGCACATTTTTACACATATCCATTTCACATATAAACGAAATCACATTATCTCATTTTATGCCATGACACATAGTCCAAACCACCTCTAGAAGGGCACACACTTGTCACATTACACACATGTATCTTATCACCTAGGCAATCAAGTGATAG
Source organism: Colocasia esculenta (assembly GCA_014218235.1). Taxonomy (NCBI): domain Eukaryota; kingdom Viridiplantae; phylum Streptophyta; class Magnoliopsida; order Alismatales; family Araceae; genus Colocasia; species Colocasia esculenta. The sequence continues at coordinate 87,616,474 of CM024762.1, read as the reverse complement.
ATCTTAGTTAATGCGCAGAACCGGGAGAAGCACTCTCCACCCTAACCAGCAGTACTTGTCCACCTCTAGGATTTTATCCCAATGCCCATGGGACATCACACACATATGAACCTTCCCGTAAGGACTTTACTACGGTACAGTTCCACAGCCCTCTAAGGTAGCAGTGTCACCCATTGGCACATTTATATAATTTCCATTTTTTTTTAAACACTCACGATTTCACACTATTTACACACATAATTCCACATTCACCATTTTACACACGGTTTCGGTTCCCTATCATGATACTACTATTAACAATATTTAATCAACCATAGATTAACATTAATCATGCTGAAACTATTTAGTAAATCTAAAATTTCAATGAATATGCTTTAATTAGTCATTTCTTCATGAAATGAATAACTCATTACTTACTATTGTCCATTCCACATGAAATTTTTATCACAGATTGTTTACAGGTGGACATCATGCTTACAGAATTTCACAATTTTCTGAGCTATACATGACTTATAGAATTTAAAACAGTGATTCCACATGTTTACTCATAACTCGATTGTTCATGAAATCACAGTATTCTAATCATTTTTAACAGTTCTAGACTTGTATTTACAGTTATAACATCACATGAAATTTTCAGGAATTTAGGTTGCATCGTACAGTTTATTGAAGAATTAAAACTAATTATGCATATTCACTATTTCACAATTCAAAAATCATAATTAATTATACAGCTATCAAAAAAATCCCAAATTTTCGTGACCTGGATTGACATCTATAAACATCTTACAAAAATTCTATGGTACTAAATTTCCACATGGATCATGTAAACAAAAAATTTACAAGATATAAAACCTATCTGACATGCATATCAGGAATTTTAATAAATAGTACAATTAACGAAAATTCACAGAAATTACACCACATAATCCACTACATATATTACATAACATATAAAAGTTACAGTATATCCTCATATGCAGAAATCCGAAAATAAATCTTAGAGGTGAGAACAGTCCACTGTTCTTGCCTGAAGAATTAAACGGCAATGGGGTGGCCGCCTACCACGTTAACGGCAACAAAGGCTGCCGCCACTTAAGATATTAATGGCAGCAAAGATTGCCGTTAAGTTCCTATCTGCAGAAAACAGACAGAACTCACAAAAACACCGGAGAAAGGGGGTTCCTGGACACGATTAAAATCCGTAAAAATGCCTAGGACCTACTAGACACATGTATGGACCATGGGTATGGGTTACTTGCCTTTGCAAAAATCCACGGATGGAGTTATAGGTCGAAGAAGTTCTCCTCCTCCAGAGCCAAAGAGCCTTCAGAATCCCTCCGATCCAGGTTTTGTGTCGATGTAGAGTGCGATTTGGTGTCGTAGAAGTCTTCTTAAATGTTTAAACTCTCCTCCAGTCGTTGTAGAATGTCGGATGAAGCCTCCAGTCGTCGGATTTCAGAGCTCAAAGATTGGGGTTTCACACAGAGAACTAGGGTTTTGACTCAAGAGCCAAAAGGGTTAGATCTGGCCGGAAATTGGACAATATAAAGGGTTGGGGTCGGATACGCAAAGAGGGTAGGCTAGGTTACCGTTGGGGAACAGTTTCCTAATCAAAGGGCGACATATCCGGAGGTGTTTCCGGATCTGCAAACGCATCTGATCTGGGAGGTAAACATCCAGATCACTGTCCGTCAATACTGTGTTAGCGTCCATCGATGTGGCTGCTGACTTGGGGTCGACGTCTACAGATGTGGACGCCTACTGGTCGACAGAATAAAACTTAAAACTGCAGAAAACTCTATATACACCACACAGTTATGTCCAATTTACAATGTATATTTTAAATATAATATCATCTATGCAATGCATTACATAATATACATGATATATATATACATATTTACAACAAGACCAAAATAATTTATATACACATTCTCACACATACATAAGCACAATTTAACACCTATATAAGAGAATAAAAAAAAATATATAGGGCCTTACAGTTACTATCACCTGTTTACTCGACGTGTTATGTGTAATGTCTACTAGCTTTCATCTATACTCTACTCGCTCATCTATTCAAGTTCACTGTACTATCTCGTCTATTCATCTAGTGCTCTCACTTATTTCTTGGTACTCTATATTGGCCATTGACTGATTGTTTAAAGATAAACAATATAACCAATGCCTCGCAATATATAAAGGGCCCGATCTGGTCCTGGATGTGCGTCCGAAAGTGCTAGTGCCCATGGGAGTTAAATGATTAGAGTGTTTGGCATTACACTCGAGTGCTATATATCTCGACTATCTAAATGACAATCAAAAAGTGCTATATTCTCTCGTTGTCTATTGACAAAAGTGTATACTAGACTCGTTGTGCTATTGCTATACTTTGTGCTATTTGTGCTATGGCCATCTTGCTATTTGTGCTATACTCGACTCTCGTGCTATATTTGGAAAGTTGTGCTATTTCGTTCACGTGCTATCCTACTATCTTTTACTTGACTCTCTCACTCTATCATTAGTTACTCTGCCTTTTAATTCATTAATCATTTAAATCCTGCTTGACTATTGAGATTTAAGTCCTATTGGGCGTTATCGCTCACCCTGCGTTATTTGTCATTGTGTTCTCAGGTGAGACCGAGGATGAACTATACACTCAAGAGGACGGGAATGACCAGGAGTGAAATCATGAGTACCCTAGCGTCCTAGTACTATGTTAGAATTATAATAGTTAAGTTAGTAGTTTAAGTTTAGTCTTTTACCTTTCTTTCAATGTAATTGGGCCCCATAGATTGGCTCTGATATTAGTGGTTGTAACTAGACATTGGAAAATTATTAATGAGAAGAGTTTTCTTCAGTATTATCCATTGTGTAGTGGTTTGATGTCTAGTACTTACTCTGTACCCGGTTACTTGCAAATGCCTCACGTTCTGATATTTCGCGTCGGGGCGTGATAGTATGAAAATCAATTTTCAAAAGGAAGCTTTAAGATTTAACCCATTGAACAAAAAGAATTTTGAAAACAAAACAAAAACCTCATTTGTCAATGTTTCTATGAACAAAAATTCTATTTCACCTAAAGAAAGATCTGCTAAGATTCATGCTCAGAAAAATGTTCAAAAATAAAATGATAAATTGAATAAAAATGCTACAAATAGGAAAAACCCTGTTTCAATTGAAAATCAGAAAAAGAAAATGTAAAAGAAAACATGATTCTACAAGGTCTCCACACCTCCTCCATCACCCCAGAAAGCTCCAAGGCAATCTCCAACTCCACATCATGCCAAGAGCTACCAAAGGGTACCACCTCCTCCCTTTCAACTCAAGGATAATCAAAGGTACTCTACAGAATTTCAGAGATTCCAGCAAATGCATCATACTCTGGTAAGTTCTAGGTAAATACTCAACCCATTTACTTTAATTGCAATAGACCTGGTCATCTTGCTAAATTCTGCTGGAATAAAGATCAACACTTTCATAAATATACCAAACTAGTTCAGTACTTTACATGTCATCAACAAGGACATTTGTCTAAGAACTGTTGGCATAGAAATAATGATTTTGTGCATGCTCCAAAGTTCCATTATAATGCATGTGTTCATACACATAGGAATAAATATCATGTTCATACTGAGAGAGTTTAGAAATTCCATGGTCTATGAACAGGAAAATTGAACAAAATAATTCTACTACTGCTTATAATAAAAATCCAAAAAATAGAAAATCTCATGAAAACATAGATGTATTGAACAAGACTAAAGAAAAGTCTAGAACTAATGCTACTCATAGTTCCATTAATGAAAGAAATACATCTATTTCAAAAATAAAAATCATTTTGGATTCAGAAATCATTGTTGCATTCTAACATTGATTTCATTGCAGGACCCAAGCAAGTGTGAGTCCCAAGACAAGCTTGATCAACATGCTGAGAAGTCGTGCAGCCATACATTTTAAATAGATTCAAGACATTGGTTGTACAAGGCAAGAAATGATTGGAGAACACATGTAAAATCTTTGAAAAGCAATTGAAGACTGTTCAGGTAAAACCTCTTTATCACTTTAGATTTCAATTGCTTGAATTGGAATGAATTTTTAATTTTTATCTGAACAATGAACAATGTGTTTTGATGCTACCCCCAAATGACAATGTCTCTTAGCAATTGGAATCATGTTGTGTTGTGTCATCTTGCGTGCATAATTGTACCCATGATTTCTTATGCACATCATTGCTTTGACTTCTTGGCATATCAAATGATGACATGTGGAAAAACAAGTTATGCTTGTTTGGAAACTATCATTATGCGTGAGAAAAATTCTTCGCCAAGTACCAAAAGTCATGTTATGTGTAAAGCTAATTGTGTGCATAATAATGTGTGAATTGCTTGCTAACTTTTTCATTCCATACATATGTTAAGGGGGAGTATGTTGATGTATGCTTGATCATGTTCATATTCTTTCTGTGCAAAATTCTTGGCATGAACATATCTGATTTGCTTGAATGATCATTTCATATCATGCATATATTATGGGGGAGTGAGTCAAAATAATCTTTGAGTGAAATGCTTGAGGAATATCCTTTCATATCTATCTTGTCGACAACTCCCATTCAGTTTGTCAACAGATGGTCTTCCTTCAAAAGATTCAGTTCTTTCACTTCAGTAGTTGTTGACAAGTTTGCATCTTGCTGTCGACAGATCTTTATTCCCAGTACCCATTGCTTGTTGTGTCTCAGTACTTGTCGACACAAACACCTTGTTTGTTGAAAGATGCCTGGTATTCATATCCATTGATCATGTCTACTCAATTTGTTGTTCCTCCATAATCTAACATCTTTTGAGTTCTCATCAACTGAGTTCAACTCTGAATGAGATAGTTCATTACTTTTTAATGCGGGAGAATTGAAAATTTATGCTTCATTACAACTTTTCATAATCACATAGTAGAAAAGGCATTGAATTAATCACAATGATTTTGAAATAATGATCTGTGAATGAGTCTAAGAATGTGTCATCTAAAAAACACTGAGCAAATCTAATTTCTTTAAAATGACTCTATTGAATAACTTATTTGTGGATGACCTTATGTCTGAAATGATTTGATAAGTAAGAAGATTCTTGACCTTAATATTCTACATTTGCCTTTGACCTCAAATATTCATGAACTTCTTATGATAAAAAAAGGGAAGAAAAGTTACCTATTTCTTTTAAAAAAAAGGAAAGGCAGAGTAATGATGGTTAATTTACTGAGTAACCGGAGACATTGACATCACAAATGTCTGTCTTCGCATCAAAAAGTAAAATTGTCAACTCTGTTCAATGGTATGATGGTTATCTATACTGAGTAATTGGGAGCATCGACATCACAAATGTCTGCATTCACGTCAAAAGGTGTATACAAAACTGAACTACCACCTACCCTTTTGAAACATAAATTTTTTTTTGAAATTTGAAATAGAGTGAAGCCTCCATGAATTCAATCAAGCTCATTCTTAATGTTTCTTGTCAAATGCTAAATTGAATATTCATTTCAAGTATCAACTAAACATCACATCATAAATACATAAGTGACTCTTCAACAAAAATTTATTCAATGAGTTATTTTATAAAAATTATTTTGTAAAGTGCATTATTCTTGCTACATTAACCAAGATTCCTGGAATATTTGCTACATTAACCAAGATTTCTAGAATATTATCTCCAAACCATTGTGCAAAAGGAAATGCATTAATATTATTATTTATGACATTTTGTAATGAGTGTATCACATAATTCTCATTCTCAAATTTGTTTTGAACACTCATTTACATCTTATGCTGATCAAAATCCACTTCTGCACATCTTGTCTCAGTGGTTGTTGATAGATGAACTGCGGCTGTCGACAACTGGAATTCTGTTCAACTCAGAATTTGAACCGGTTCACATTCTGTCCATTTTTTCTTGTGTCATTTCACTTTTAGAGGGTTTTAAATAACCCTAAATCTCGACACACAACCCTTCACCCCCTCATCTTTCTCCAATAGTCGCCTCCTCCTTATATAACCCAAACCCCTCCTTCTCTCCAGAGTACCATCTCCACTATCTTTCTCTGCTGCTATCCTTCTTCTATCTTCTCCATCTTCTCCATTCCTCCTTCTGCTCCATCCTCATCCTGTCAACCCGGCAGAAGATGGTCGCCTCTCGTCAAAGAAGATCTTCACAAGATGTTGGCGACAGTTCTAGGGCTCCTGTAGAGCGCCGAAGCAAGCATAGGGAAAACCGCACCCCAGAGTTTAATGTACAACAGAACCTGGATCTCTGTAGGGTTCGTAGTGTCTTCAAGAAAATCATGCAACCAAGATACGTTCATTTCGCCTCCCTTGAAGACATGTTTGAAGGCTTGGAAGCTCTGTTCGAAAAACAAGGATGACTTCCCTTTCTGAAATCACAGAAGAAGTACTCACCAACTGCTGTCACTGAGTTCTTCAATAATTTGGGTATGTCAGATCAACGAGACTTCTACTCTTCAGTCGAAGGCATCACTTTTCAAATTACCTCCAATCTTTTCAGTCGTGCCCTTCAAATACCCAACAATGGGGCTGACATTCTTCTCACACATTTTCATCCTTCTGAGTACTATACTCTTATCACTCAGCAACCCTATGACTCCACAAAAGCCATTGCCAAATTGAATGCCAACACCTTTCCACCCCTTCAACGGATGATTCATCATATCTTCCCAACCCTCATTACTCCGAAAGATGGTAGTAGAGAACTTGTCACTGAAGTTCACAAAAATCTCTTCTACTATTTTCTTCAAGGCCAACAAATCAACTTTCCAAATCTCATATTTGACCTCATCAAACAACGTTACAATAATCCAAAACGCTCAATGCCTTACACCTGTCCCATCACATCAATCATATCTTTTGTGGCATTCCCCTTACACCAGGTGAGATTGTTACCCTCAAAATAGAAGTGCCTATGATATCACAACAGCTCATAGGATGGGGTACAAGATGGTTGAAGGCAGAGTCACAAGGACTCTAAAAGGGCAAGAAGCTGAAGAAGATCAAGACTCTGATGAAGAAGAGGACAGTTAGGAAAAGGAACAATAGCAAGAACATATGGACATTTCTGGAGGCAATGAGGATCTACAACACATTCCCACTGAGCCAGATATTCAGAGTGCACCTCAAGTTCCAGTACCCGAGGATATGAAACAATTCTTTGCTGATAAGTTGCTTCAATTTCAAACAACAGCCACACAGCACATAAATACTCAATTTGAACAGTTGAAGCAGCAAATGAACACTAGAATGGATGCAATTGAAGAAAATCAAGCTCACATTTAGAGGCATCTAGATAGCATGGATTATGGAATAATGAAGCTTCATGATGATTATCAGAATCTCCCAAACTTCTACAATCCTTCAGATCCTCAAGTAAATAATTTTTCCAACATTCCATCTTATGGTGCTCAGGGTCCCCGTCGTCCCACTCCTCCAGGGGATGACAATCCTTAGACATGTATAGGAAGAATTTTCTTTTTGAAAGGAACAAATGTTGGGTAGAAATGTCAAGTTTTCATCTTTTGAACTGTCTGTGTATGATCTATGCCACATGTAATGGATGATCAATCTTTTGATTGAAATCAACTTTTGTCTCCTCTATGACTTATTGCACTTTCCATCTTTTTGAATGTTGTCAAAAAAGGGGAGAACAATGATTGTATTTTTGTCATCATCAAAAAGGGGGAGAATGTTGGGTTGTGAGTGCATGAACATTCATAATCACTGTTGGTATATGCTTATACATTTTTGATGATGACATAAAGATTGTGCAAACACCATATTGACTCCATGATATCTAAATTGATGGTTTGTTTCTTGTAGAAGACTACATGATAAAAGGGCAGTGCACAAATATCTACAGTAGTTGTCAACAACCAAGATTCATCTGTTGACAACCACTGATGATGTTCGAGAGAATGAGCTTCTGGAAAATCAAAGCAAACAATAGTTTTCGACAACACTAGGTCGTCTATTGACAACCCAGACAAAGACTTCAAGTTTCTAGTTCAGGATAGAAGATCTGCGGCAGTGGTTGTCGACAGCTGTTTGCATCTATCGACAACCGTAGATCCAAAGACAACACGTGAGTAGCATGTGAACTCACTTAGGGCGTCCTTTTCTCGTACACACGGATTCCCACATTGTGTAATGATTAGGACACACCTATAAAAAGGTGCCCCTTTCCCCTTTTCGAAGCAAGAGCCACACAACTCCAAGAAGGCTGAGGCGGCAAGAAGGGACCTCTCCAGTACTCTGCTTAAGCTTCAGAGGTTGCAAATCAGTAGATTCAATCTGAGGAGATTGGACTCCAAATTCGCCATCAAGGCTCTAAAAGAAGAAAGTGAAGAAGAGGAAGAGCAATCCAAGCAACAGAAGAAGTAAAGGGAAATTAGAGGAGAGTCTAGAGCAGATTGCACCTGCTTGAAGCTTTTGAAGATCGAATTGCTCAGGGATTCATCGAAATCCAACTCTAGTTCAATTGCAGCAGTACTAAGGAAGAAACAATGTGGATCTGTGAATGTAGTTGTGACAGCCCTCATTATACCGGTACGGTTATACCAACCCACGTCGGTATAGCGAGAGTCCTCACAGTGGGACATTTACCCAAACGATACAAACAGCTGAGATACACGCGAATATACAACAGAGTAGCGGAAGTAAAGGGCATCTGTCCTCATTATTCATCATCCACATTAAACATACATGAAATTCGCAATTAACATTAAGAGCTAAAAGTTCACATAAT
>CM024762.1:87407573-87607573 GCA_014218235.1 Colocasia esculenta | reverse complement strand
ATTCTATGGAATCTTCATAATCTGCTACTTGTCAAGTGAATATCTATCTTGTGAAATTCTCAGAAAATCTAACTTACACTGATCCTCCTTTACTCTCTCTTTACCCAACTGGTTACCTCTGCACATACTTATATGAATCTTTATATCAAACTTTCTATTATATCAAGCTCTCTACTACAACCAACTCTAATCACAAAAGCACACTTAATCTGACTGCCTCAAATCATTGCTCCTCTATTTACCAATACCTTATTTAAAGCCAATCTGTCTCTCTTAATCATTCCAAATCATCCATATCACTAACCACATTGTTATCCAAGCTACTTCTTAACTCTTACTACCATAACTCTCAAGCACAACTATTACCACTGCTATTCTATCACACCATTACCTTATACCTGTCTCTGCCAACCCTTTACCTCACTAAAACATCTTCATCACATTAAAACATATCCTTCCAAAAGCACAACTTACCTTTGCTGAATATCATAACTGAATTCACTAATTCCCTTCATTTCTGTAACTGTAAACCATTAAACAACTATACTTTTACTGCAAACTGACACACTGGCATAACCACACAAATTATATCACGAACCACATCACTTCTCAGCAACTACTAACAATTTCCAGATCCACAAACACATATGCACACTTCACATGTCAAAAACTCACGTGAAAACCACTTTACAAATCACACAAAATTGCACACTTACTACCAACAGTGGACATTAAACCATGTCTTGGGACATTGTAACCTCAATTGTTTTTTCATATTCTAACTGGACCATGCTCTGATGCCAACTGTAATGGCCCTGGATATTTATGCCCAATAAGGCTCCATATCCAAGTCCGCCTCCTGCGATCGGACCGAAGTCTCGTAAGGGATAACACGCACAAATGTTCAGTAAGAATATAAAAGACAACAAAAATTGTATAAGACACTAGAAAGTACATGTGCTCATACCTGTATACAACAATGTACAACTGTTCCAATACATTATTACATGTCCAAGAGAAAAGTACAACTACCTAGGACATACCCCGAGGGAGCACAAGCTCGCACAACCACAACTAACTCTACTGCTGGTGGTACAAGTCTGCCACAACGCCTCCGCAAGCTACACAAACGGCTAACACCTGAAAAGAGTTGTAAGAGAGTGAGCCTCAACAAGTCACTGGCTCAGTAGGGACCTCCCAAAAACAATACCCAAGAACTGAAGAGACCTCAACCCCAAAGGGTCTCACTGGTGCAGACACCCGATTATGGCATATAAGTCGAACCATTATTCTTGTTCTCTTAATGAGCCCCTAGTTGGTCACTCACCTTGAGCCCACTCATTAGCCTTGCTTTAAGCCCATTAAAAGCCCAAATCCCGTCCAATTATCCCTTGAAGAGTCCTTATGCCCCGTTATTGATTATTCTCCCTCATGATTTGTCAAAAATTTAAGAATAATCGATTTTCCTTAACGCGACGGGTGGTAGCGCCGCATTAGCCTCTCTCGCACCCCCCATGGCCGTCGTGACAGTTCATACATATCCATGCACGTGTCCTTAGGATCGCAACCTTTCTGGCCGTCGTGACTATCTTTGTCGGGCCCCAACGACCCGTCGCGGCTACAGCCGCATGCGCTGGCCTCCGCAACCACCTCCTATTTATCCTCTTATGGCATTATCCTCATCCCTAAGAAACCTCCCAACCCCCGGGCCATGGTTTGGGGTTGTAGGGCACCTTGGGGCCTCCCTAGGATGCTTCCCCACGAATTTCCCTTGGATTTATCCTTCATTTTTAGTCATTATCTCCCATGGATGGGATTTTCTCTCTCATGCTCTATAAAAGCAACCCTTTTGCTTCAGAGGAAGGAGGGCCCCATTTTTTCCACGAAGTGCTGTCAAAATTTTCCCTGACCTGACACTTAGCTCGTGGCCCTCCCATTCCCTCTCATTTCCACCTATTTTCTTCACCAAGCTATGATACTTTCTTCATCCATGAAGCTTGGAGGAGGAGGAGGCGACCTCTGAGACCCCTTACACCATCCAAGGGCATCATCTGAAGCTAGAGAGTCGCCCCCCAATGGGGCTCTTTCTTCCTCTCTTCACCCTCATCTCATCCTTCATGCATGTTATTTGCTTTTCTTAGATAGGACGAATTCACTCTTTCCTTCCCTTGTTTCTATACACCTAGGGGTTTAAAAGCCACCCCCAGGTTTGTTCCCCCCATGCTCCCACCTTTCTCTTCATTTTTGGATAGATATTACACTCAAATATGGTCTAACTGGGTTTGTTGTCTTGTTTTCTTTGTCTTGGCAGTACATAAGCATCAGTCGACGAGGAACTCTTGTCCTCTGGCCGGCCGGAAGATAGGAAGAAGGTCCAGTCATCGTTCTCCCACACTGCAGAGAACGCGACAGGCACGCGGGTCGACAGCAGAGACGTGCCCTATCCGGATGTCGCGACATTAGCTTCATCGCGACGGGTCACCCCGTCGTGACTACAGTAAGTGCCTCTGTTCTCATTCCTTTTCCTAGTGTAGTTAGCCTATTTAATTCTTAATCAAGGCAACTAGCTAGGTGGCGATCACATACATCCATACTTCCATGCTATTTATTTAATTTTAAAATGTGTTGTGTGTTTTAAGGGGTGCACAACCCATGATTACACCTTTTGACGATCACGGTGGGACCTTCAGTGCTAGCCTCGTAATTATTGCTTGTTTGCTTGCCCTGTTGATCTGTTTAAACGTTTTTTTTTTAAGAACCCTGTTAGATATATATATCTCTGAGTTTTGTCTGCGTTTCTATTCTCTGTTGGGAACGCGACGTATCGTGTAGGCGCGACTAGTTTGTGTTTACAAAGGCAGACACGACTTTAGGTATGCGTTCTTCCTCTTATGTTCACCCTATTCTTGTTCTGAGAGTGCTTCCATGTCTTCTCCATGCTATTATGCCATGTATATGTGTGTTCCTGTATGTTAGAATCTTGCTAGGGTTCGTATTTTCCTTTTCTTTTACGACTTGATTTCGGATGGTGTCACAGCTGATCGGGGGACCGCGACAGTGTCGCGTCGGCATTGCAGCTGCGTCTTCAGGTACACACTGTTTGTTACTAGTTTTGATCCATCCATCGGTTCCTGTATGTTTAGTTGGTATTACTGTGCTGTTTAGTTTATTCCATGATTGTATGGCATTTTAGGTTAGTCTGTTTACTTATTGTTTGCGCGTGATTTTGGGTTTCTGTGCCCTGTTCATATCGCGGCGGAATTCTCGGTCGTGATATGGTCGCGGTGGATCTGGTCACTACGACTTCAACAGAGACCTACCAGTTGTTGTGTGTTAGTTTAGGATAGAATTGCATGCACCTTGGTGCACCTAGGGCTCATGCATACACTTCTGATCCGTGTTGATTAGGTTTTCCTCCTTGGTAGAGTAGACCCTCTCACTGCCAGCACTCGTGGGCTGACCAGGGCCACCTACCGAGGGCCTCCGTAAGTCCCCGTGGCCGTACGCACATTGCGGTTAGCCGGGCTGGTTGTACCCATTGTACCCCTAGTTCAGGCCATCCTACGTGTGAGTTGTGCACCTCCTTTAGTGTCACCGAAGTACTTGAGTTCATGCCTATTAGGGTCCCTATTGATCAAGTGAAATCCCATTAATCAATCCATTAAAGGTCAAGAAAGAACCCTAAAAATTTGATGGTAATCATGTTAACTTGAGTGCTTGAGTGACACACCCCTCCTTATCTCATAGTCCTTTCTTGTGTGTTAGGGGTCTAGAAATTGTTTGGTAATTGTGTCGTCTCCCCTAATTGTTTAAGGGTTGTTGCATGCATCATTGCCTAGTTCGTTCGAGTTAGTCCCCTCCAACTATTGTATTATATCACAATCCTTTGTTCGGCATGGACCATTTCCGCGTCCTTGCTAGCGACTCTTTGCCTATTGGGCTCCTTAAGGATGTGGCCCAACCTTTTGCGTCCACCCTCTCCGGGCACATACAGCCCCCTACTATCGTTGATGGTCAATCTCGCCCCCCTTCTCCTCCTGGGGCGGATGACCTGCACGCTCAATTCAGTCAGCTCCTCCCACATTTGAGCCCGGACCAAGTTCGGGAGTTTCTAGCCACTGCAAAAGGCAAGCGTCCCTTATCCCCTCCATCTCATGATTCAGCTCAGTAGGCGGCCTCTTCAGCCCCTGTCGCCTCTGCGCCACATGTTCTTTCCACCATGGCGGATCCCACTCCCTTGCGTTCGCGGGCTATTAATTTTTTCAAGCCCAGCTACCTTCCCGTGTGGGAGGTTCGGCCCAAATCCCCTCCATTCTCCTCATTCTATCAGGCCGAACCTGTTTCCGTTCCCCGTGAGAGGTCTTATTCTTTGGAGCAATCTCGCTCCCTCATTCCCGCTCACCACGCCACGTCCCCCTCCGACTTCCTTGCGGAGTGGACGTCTATGAAGAGGGAGCTCCATGACCTTCGGAGACAATTGGATCCGCGGAAAGCAGCTGATATTCCCCTTCCTTCCTTCCAACACCTCCGGGTCCCACCCCAATCAGAACTCCCTATCTACCGGCAATATTCTGGGGTAGGTGACCCTTATGTCCATCTGAAAGATTTTGTCTATGAATCTGCCCCGCACAAGTACAACCGCCATCTCATGGCGTACTTGTTTCGCAAGTCATTGGATGGAGCGGCCCTCGAGTGGTTCTACTCTTTGTCCCCCGAGGAGGCCAAAGATTTTTGGATTGTTCAAGAAAGATTCTTACAGCAGTTTCAGGATCGGGTCGGACCCAAGTATTCTTTTGTTGATCTAGTGGCTAAAAAGATGAAGCCTGATGAGGAGTTTGCAGTTTATGCTGATAGGTGGCGTGCCCTAGTTTCAAAGGCCTACTGCCCAATGCCTGAGGAGGAGAAAGTCAAGTTAATAATTGTCAATGCCACACCGACTTACCGTGCCATCTTAGCTCTGAAGGACATCACCTCCATGCACTAGCTGTACAGCCGAGCCCGTTTCATCCATACCCAGCTTAAGGACTCACCCATCCACTCAATGTTTGAGACCCCTAAGTCCTGCTATCCTAAGAAACCTCAAGGTCCCGTCACCGAAGGAGCCCAAACCAATGAGCAGGTAGGTGCAGTCAATAATCGTCAAGGTTCTGTAGGTAGGTCTCCCTATACCCAACAACTTCAGCAGCCCTGGAATAATAGGCAGCCACCTCCTCAAACCCAGAACCCCCAACAAGACCAGCGCCAGTACAATCACGTCCCTCCACCCCAAAATGGCTATGCTTCTAGGAAGCCTAACGGATCTAAGAGAGCTCAATATCCTCCCCTTCCAAAGAGTCTAGCTGATATTTTGGCAGCCCTCATGTCCCTTAATGCCCTTAGGCTACCACTCGAGAAGGCAAACTGGAATATGGCGGCGGATCAGATGAAGTATTGCGTGTACCATAGTCATCCGGGCCACAATGTGTCAGATTGTTTTCAATTTAGAGATATTATATATGATATCCATGAAAAGAATCAGATTCATTGGGCTGAAATGAAGAGATTGATCCAGACATTGAGGGACCAACAGGGGCAGAGGCAACAGCAGCAGCAATAAAGGCGACAGTAGCCACAACAATAGCAGCAATTCCAGCAGCAACAACAACAATTCCAGCAACCGTTCCAGTTCCAACAGCAACAACCAGAACAACCACAGCAGCCTGCAAATGACCTCAGCATAATTCGCAATCCTTTGCCGCAACACCAGCCCGCTCCGAACCCCCAACCAGCTCCACCACCTCCTCTACCCACTCAAGTCAACCCCGTCATCCACCATCCGCCACCCGCAGCCGCATGGGCTTATGACGATGAGCATGAAGTGGGCCAACTTTTGGCCATTTCTCACGTCACACCTACCTCCACCACACCCACCATCGCTACCATTACCTCGCCACTCTGCAATACCTCCATCATACCACCAGTCATTCTGTCACCCCTTAACATTCCATTCTCCACTATGCCTCCACCCATAATAGCCAATCCCTCTATCATTGACACCTCTCCGCCCCCACTTCACCATAACCTCGCCCTATGGAGCGGGCGAATGTTCCACCGGATGTATCCTAACGCATCCGTGTCCATGCTGGGTCAGCCGGCCCAAAATTCCAGCAGCAACAATCAACAGCATCAACAGGAACTCGAGGAGATAGATCCAGTCCCAGGGACCCAGTATGATATACTAAAGTATCTGGATCAGACTCCATCCAAAATATCCATCCTCGAGCTGATCAAAAGGTCATAGACCCATGTAGATGCCTTGAAGGCTTTTCTGTAGAGGGTTATGGTAAATGAAGATATGAACCCCGACAACCTGCCTTCAGTCCTGTCTATTGTTAACAAGGGACCAACAATTACTTTCACTGATAGTGAGCTAGCTCTCCCTAAAGCTCGAAAGATGCCTTTATGTGTAACTCTGATGATAAATAAGGTGGCCATCGATGCCGCCTTGGTTGATACAGGGGCTTCCATAAATGTGTGCCCTCTAAGTACCCTGCGGTCATGCAATATTTCCGAATGCCGCTTGCAACCAACTCCCACTACTACAGCGGCCTACGATAACTCCCGGCGAGCCTGTCACGGTGTTGTCTCCCTATAGGCAGAATTAGGCCCGCTTGTTATGACGGTGGATTTTTATGTGCTTGACATTGACCCGACTTTTAAGGCTATCCTGGGTTGCCCTTGAATTGAAGCATTAGGGGCAGTCCCCTCCATGGCACATCAATGTTTGAAATTTCCATTCCAAGGGCGCATAGTCAAAGTTAAAAGTGCAGCAACTACCCATACTGTGGAGGCCATTGAGAAAATCATGCCGGCAGTTTGGACATCAAATAAGCCTATCATCTCAGTGCTTGATGTAAATTATCTGTGGGCTTATACCTTTTCCTCCGGTCACTAAATAGCGTCCCCGTCATTGGCTGCTGTCAAGAAGGGTATGTCGTTAGACACCAAAGGCTGGAACATCATGCTCAAGATTGGCTACCAGCCGGGACAGGGTCTAGGAGCTCACCTCCAGGGGAGAACTCAGGTCATCCCTAATTCCAAGCAAATCACTAAGCATGGCCTGGGATACATGGAATGGGCAGCATACTCGTCTACTTTAACGTCAGACCAAGAGCCCCTCATCTGGACATTGTATGATCACTTTGTCAAAGGGCCCATACAGCCAGGATACAACACTGTCAAGACAAAGGCATCTACATCCGCATATCAAGATCTGGAAGCCCAATGGCCTGACAAAAAGAAGAAGGCCGAGGAAGCGAAGGTAAAAGTAGAATCTGACATAGAAGACTTGGTCTCAGCACTTAGTCTTTTGTTCTGAGAAGGGGATATCACAGAGCTTCGAGCAGCGACAGAATCAACAGTATCCACATCAGCAACCACCTCCAACCAACAGTTGCTTGGGAATGACGAGGATTTTGAAGTTCCGAACACCAACAACCCAGTAGGGGAGTTCTGGCCAAGGCACCCCCGGCCTTTTAGTCATTCCATATTTTCAATCCTTGTTTATAAATTCTCCTTCATCCCTCTTTCTCCTCCTCTTATTCTCCAATTCTCCTCTGATGCTCTCGAAGTGTTAACCACTCCCTCGCCCCATCTCGTCATCTCCTTTAATGGCAATGTTCTCTCCTTCTCCCGATGCCTCCGTATGTAGGATAGTTAGTTTCCTTTTCTTAGTCTAGTGCGTCATGTCTAATTCAAAAAAAAAAAAAAAATGCTTCCTTTCCTTCTCATTCCCCCTAGCAATCAGACAGAGATCCCCTTCTTTCCTCCCCTTTCTTCAGACGGTGATCCCCGTCTTTCCTTCCCTTTCAAGCATCAATCTCTCGTTTCCGTTTCCGCTGCAATCTCTGCGCTTGACGGCGATCCCCGTCACTCCCCGCTTTCAAATCTCAGACGGAGATCCATGTTCCCTCTTTCCCTTGCTCTTGACGGTGATCCCCGTCATTCGTGCACTCCTTCTTCGGCGACGATCTCTGCCTTTTCCCTCCTCCTTCTGCTTGAAAAGCGATCCTGCTCGCTTACTGGCATGGTCACGTTGGGCGATTTGGGTAAGGGGCCTTCTGTTCCCCTACACCTTGACTCTACTGCAGGCACCCTGAGCTCGAGTGGCCTGCCTCTGCCTCCAGTTCCATCGGAGGACCCCTGCGGCCGTGCCGCACCCCTTCCTTTCCCTTCCAATAATCCTCTGGACGCTTCTCCAGAGTCTTCTGTAAATATCAACCCTAGTTTAGGTTCAAGGGTAGAATCTAGAAAGTCTTCGTCCTAGTCTAGGAAGAGTAAGGGTAGTGGCATATCCCGTAGATATTTAATGGATCTGGTACAAAGCTGTGGCACTCTTCTAGCCATTGAAGAGTTCGCCCAAGAAGCCATCATTCTAAATATAGAAGCTCAGCACGAAGAGGAGTGGCAAGACAACGAATTTGGAGTTTATGAAATTTTGGCTGAGGAGGACCCAGTGAATAAAGAAGACAGTGAAATAGAGGACGCTGCCGAGATGTATGCCAGTGGCATAAAGAGATTTGATGAACCCACATCGGCAGTGGATGAACCCACTAAAGAGGTAAACATTGGGACAGAAGAAGAACCCAGGCTCCTAACTATAGCTTCCAATCTCCCTCCTGAAGAGGAAGAAGCGCTTGTAGAGATGTTAAGGGAGTACAAGGATTCTTTTGCCTGCTCATACGATGACATGCCCGGCATTGACCCCGAGTTAGTGGAACATAGGCTGATCTTGAAGCCAGGGGCAATCGCCGTTAAACAAAAATTAAGGCATTTTCTCCCCCACATTGCTTTGAAGATGAAGGAGGAAATTGATAAACTACACAAATCTAAGTTCATCCGTGTAGTCCTCTGTCCTTTGTGGGTGGCTAATATAGTCCCAGTGATGAAGAAGGACGGAAGAGTGTGAATCTACATAGACTTCCGGGACTTGAATAGGGCATGTCCAAAGGACGATTTCCCATTACCTCATCTGGATGTTTTAATTGATAACACCACTGGGTATGAAATCCTTTCATTCATAGATGGTTACTCAGGATATAATCAAATTCGTCTAGCCCCGGAGGATCAAGAGAAAACCTCCGTCACCACACCCTGGGGAACCTATTGCTATGTGGTCATGCCGTTTGGACTGAAGAATGCCGGTGCCACTTATCAAAGGGAAATGCTAGCAATCTTCCACGATATGATTCATATTGATGTCGAGGTTTACGTGGACGATATTGTGGTGAAGTCTCGGACTCGAAGTGAACACTCCTCCGTGCTTGCCAAGGTGTTTCGTCACGCACAAGAGTATCAATTGAAGATGAATCCAAAGAAGTGTGTGTTTGGGGTTTCCTCAGGCAAGCTATTAGGTTTCATAGTCAGCAAGCGGGGGATTCAAATAGACCCAAACAAGGCCAAGACAATCAATGAGATGCCTCCTCCTAAGAACATATCTGAGCTTCGAGGACTAATTGTTGCCCGGTTGACAGGCCCAGAGGGGGGGTGAATGGGTCTTTAAAAATATTTGATTAGTACTTGTACTTAAAACATTCACACAAAGACGTTCTTCGATGAAGGTTAGTAACAGTTAGTTCAAAGCACAATCACACAAGAAAAACAACCACACAACACAAGAAATTATCATGGTTCGGACCTCCTCTCCTTAGGAGTCCTACGTCCAGTCCCTGAGCAACAACTCAGGATTCCACTAACTAGGGTACAGTCCCCCTATGAACACTACAACACCCAGCTCAGCTGGTCTTCCTTCACACGAATGGAATTACCCCACCAGGTCTTCCTTCACAAAAGAAGGGAACAACAACAGCAAAGGTAAGCAATAAGGACAAGCCCCTAGATCAAGCTTCAACAAGCTAAGATCTGAAGCAAGCAAGACTGAGAGTAAAAGATCTAGAAACATAGAAGACTCTCAGAACTACACGAGCTCTCTCAAGATTTTCACTACAGTGTGGAGAGCAAAGAGCAACACTGGAAGGAATGAGGTTCTTGGCTCTAGAATTCTATCAGAAGATTTAAATGGCTTGTGCATTCAAAAAATCTTTTTTTTATCTACTGATCTTCTGTCTTGAATTTATATCTCCTTTTGAAATACGGCCGTTGAAGTAACCGTTGTCTCTTAGATTGGTAGACGTTAGACTACTTGACATTTGGAAGCTTCAACAATCTTTTATCCAGTTGAGCACACAAATAGATAAGGTCTTCTGGCGTCTATATGGTCCAACGTTGTATGACAGAATGTCTTTAGGACCTGCACATATTAAATGCTAGAACAGTAGACAGCTAGGTTGTCTCTTGTTGTCAATAAACGTTGATGTGAGTATTCACCAGAATAGCAATGCCAAATAGCTTGTTCTAAAAGATGTTGACAGAATATACAGGATAATGAAAAGATATCATCTACATGCATGCAGAGATATGTTCTGTCTTCATTAAAGGCACAGCAGTCAGACAGATAAAAGAAGACTTTGACTTATTCAAGGCCTTAAGAGATAAGATAAACATCAAGTCGATATAAACCATAAAGTCGTTGTCTATATGACTAATGAAATCGTTATGAATACCAACAAGTCATTATAGAGAGCAAATCGTTGTATTCAATGAAGAAATCGTTATAGACACTTAACAAATCATTATGAAAAATAAGTCAATGTGTTCAATGAAGAAATTGTTATGAATACTTAACAAATCGTTATGAACTTTAAAGAAATCGTTGCGCGAAGCAAATCGTTATGAGCTCTAAAGAAATCGTTGCGCGAAGCAAATCGTTATGAGCTCTAAAGAAATCGTTGCGCGAAGAAAATCGTTATGAGCTCCAAAGAAATCGTTGCGCGAAGCAAATCGTTATGAGCTCTAAAGAAATCGTTGCGCGAAGCAAATTGTTATGAGCTCTAAAGAAATCATTGCGAAGCAAATCGTTACGATGGGCAAATCTTTATGATGACTTAAGAAATCGTTGCGATGAGCAAATCGTTACGATGGGCAAATCATTATGATGACTTCGTTATGATGACTTAAGAAATCGTTGCGATGAGCAAATCGTTACGATGGGCAAATCGTTATGATGACTTAAGAAATCGTTGCCATGAGCAAATCGTTACGATGGGCAAATCGTTACAATGGGCAAATCGTTTTGATGACTTAAGAAATCGTTGCGATGAGCAAATCGTTACGATGGGTAAATCGTTATGATGACTTAAGAAATCGTTGCGATGGGCAAATAGTTATGATGACTTAAGAAATCGTTGTGACTTTCAACAGAAGTCGATGTGGACTCAATGCTTCAGAAATATAATGCTTACCAATATTGGCTTGATTGACCTTGACCTTGGAGTGTTTCCTGTACTTAAGACTTAGAGAACTTTGATAAGGTTTTGTTAATTACCAAAATACCTGTATATTTAAAAATTACGTGGGGACAGACTGATCATCAATCTCCCCCTTTTTGGTGATGACAAAAATTTATTAATAAGCATGAATATTTTCGGAATGTATTTCAAACATGCTAAGTATTTTTCTCCACTTAACAATAAGCATGAATATATAAAAAAATTTGAATATTTTTGGAATATATTTCAGACATGCTAATTTTCTCCCCCTTTTTGTCAGTAAGCAAAAAGATACTCTAAGACAAAGAATGAAGAGAAAGAAGAATTGAAGGGCACTCATCCAACTATATAGATCAGTTTTGAGGAGTTACAGATAAGTAATAAGTAGGGGATAACAAGGAGCCAAAGCGCTTGATGACAGGGAGTGTCTGGCACTCCTGCTCTTCAAAGAAGGCTTGAAAGGCCCCAATTTCAATTTGATAGGAGGGTCCCATGGTGGGAGCCATTCTTTTGATATGAAGCTGCCTTTGATCTGAAATGAAGTCCCCATACTTAACACTGCCAAGGGCTAACTTGTAAGTTAAGAAGGACCCAAAGCTGGCAAACCGAAGAAAGGCTTCAATCTTGAGGGGATAGTCAATCTTAAGCGACCTAAGCTCTTTCTTTAAAGCAAGGAAAACTTTGTATCTTTCGACCCAGGTTAGATAGGAATCCCGGATGAGGTGAAGAGAGTTGGCATCCAAAAATTCACCAGGAGACAAGGGAGGTTGATTGGAGCTGGCCTGAGAGGCATTTAGATCGCCTAGCTGCTGAGCAGACAAGGGATAGAGCTTCGTCCACTCTTCAGGAGACAACCGCTCGCATTCAGAGAGAATGGGGGCCAGAACATTGCCTTGATATGCCCCTGAAGATATTGCCTGAAGACGAATCTTGGGAAAGATAAGTCACGGCCATCTTGCACAAATAATCTGGCCATTATCCTTGCAGCTCGCTCAAAGATAAGTGTTCCCACAGAAGAGTCCATAATCAAAGCATGGAGAGGGGGAAGGAACACTACATCAGGAATAACCAGGGTGGCAAAATCGATCTGAAGGGACTCAGTATGAATTGTGCTTGAACTGAGGGCCCTGATGGCTGCACGAAACTGACCCAACTGAGATTCTGGGAGGCAATTTACATAGCAGTAGTTACTGTACATCTGATACTGCCGGATAAATTTGATCTCTGTCTAAATGAAAGGGCCAAATAGATTTTTGTGATGGATTTGGAACCACTCAAAAGGGGAAGAGGAGCTTCCCTAGGTGGATATCGGGCAGCTTGAACTCGACGGAATTAACTGTACAGATCTTTGTTGCTCCGAGCCCACTGCTCTTCAGTTTTGGCTTCAGTCATGGAGAAGATTTTTGACTGTTGAGCCTTAGAGAGATGGGTATAAGGAAAGATGGTGGTAAGATGATCAGAAAGATTTTGGAAGGGAAGGCCAAAAATGTGGGCAAAAACTACCTTTTGAAGATATTCTTCATAGATAAGTTTCTGCTTATTGAAGATAGAGAGGGAAAACCAAAGGGCAGGATAGCAAGGTTCAGAAGAGACAGGATGAGAGGACATGAGTCTCCTCTTCTTAGAGACAGGACTAGAAGAGCCTGTCCTGTGAGAGTGGGTCCCAACAGCCAGGACTGAACGAAGTATTGCTACTTCAAATTCATCCTTGATATCCTGGATTTCTATTTGTGTGAGTTGGGCACCCTCAGGGATAATGGTAATGAAAGAGGGAGGTGTAGGTGGATTGAAGATAGAATCAAGAGTGACTGTAGGAAGAACAAAAGTTTCTGATGTAGAAGGACCAGAAGAAGAAGGCCCAGCAGAAGAGGATGCTGGTGGAAGCTGAGGAGGAGAGGATGGTGGAAGAGGAAAAATGGTGAGAGAAGCAGGAGATGAGGAAAGTTGAGAGGAAAAAGGTTGGGGAGAGGAAACATATCTTGAACGGGGTCGTTTAAAGGTGGTTGGAGCTGGAGGTGCAGTGGAAGAAGATGGAGGAGAGGGAGCAGCTGGAGTGGTAAGTGAAGAAGAGGCAGGGGGCTCAGGAGCTACAGCCTGGTCTTCTTGTTCAGCTACTAGTTCCACTGGATTGAGTGACTCCTTCTCCGGTCCAGACCCCTGACACAAAATAGAATCTTTAGTAGGCAAAGTTTCAGAAGGCTGAACTTCAATACTTGGCCCTGATGGCCCTGCTTGAGCATTAACTGAAGGCCCTGAAGACATCTCTACAAGATCAACACCAATTTGCCCGGATGGCCCTGCATTGTCTTCACTTGGCCCTGAAGGCTCATTCTCTTGAGGAGTAGAATCTTTGGGCCCTACTACCTTCAAAACCTCAGACAACATCATCTTCATAGAGCTCAGCTCCTTATTGAACCACTTCATGGCAACATTTGTTTGAAAAATGTCATTTGACAAGGATGCCTGGCGCTCAATGACAGTACTTACAGTTGAATTTACTGAGTCTAAGATTGCACCTTGATCATCCAATCGCTTCAAGATGGGCTTTAAGTGCATCTTCTTTAAAAATTTCTTCTGCCTTTTGTGAGCAGTTTTCTTGCTGGAGCTTCCCTTTTCCACTTGCTCCTCGACCTCTACTGGAACTTCATTATGTCCTGCATTCACAGGAGCATCTTCAGTAAGTGCCGCTGCTTCCTTGTCAATATTTTGCTCCCCCAAAATAGGAGAATCCTCCACAAATATTCCTTGCTCCCCCTGAATAGGAGCATCAATCAATACAGAATCTTCAATGTGGCCAGGTGCCACAGACTGATCAACCAAACTCCCACCGGTGTTTTGAACCACTTGGGAGGAGTGAATGGAGTCTAATACTTGACGGAGTACAGAAGCCACAGAGGAGGTGGGAAGAGGATCCTCTGAACTTCTGACAGAATCTGTTACTTCTATATTTTCCTCAGCAACCGGAGTCTCCATTGCAACTTCTGAGTTGGCAGCAACTTCCAGTGAAGCACTAGGCGCTGCGGCCTCTTTTGCTGCTGGTTCTGCAACTACTGATGGACCCTCTGATTCTGCTGCCACTACTTCGAGTTGGACTTCTTGGGCTTCCCCTAGGATGGGTTCACCCTCAGCTACTAATGTCTTGGTCCAAACTCCGTTGACCACTAAAAACCGCTTTTCCTTAGATTTCTGGACCTAATTGCTTGGCCCATTTTCTCTACAACAGCGCCAGAAACATCTACTCCAAAGTGCTGAAAGACTTTGGTGAGCAAGTGAGCATAGGGCAGGGATATATTCAACTTACTCTTGGTATCCCATATTTGATCACGGGCAAACTTCATCCTTTCCATCATTACTTCGGCCATGTTGATTTCTTGGTTCTGAATGGCCCAAAACATCATATCCGAGTCTGCCTTGGTGCAAGTTGAGAAAGTTGCACTTCTAGGAACCAAAATCTGACAAACTATGAAATGAAGGAGGTGATTGAGAGCATTCAACTGATTAATATCTAACTTCCCATCTCTCAGTCTTAACCCTGGTCCTACAATACCAAGTCCTTTAGCTTGGGCGTCCACGGTGTGAACCCCACTGTGCCCGGAAGTCTTTACTCCAAACAATAAATGCAACAGCTCATGATCTATTTTTATTTGGGTTCCTTTGACTAATGAAACCAGGGACCCGTCTGCCTCTATTCTCAAGCACACATAAAAAGCCTTCACGAGGTCTGTATAGCTTACCTCAGAGAAGGTGGTGATTCACATCCACTGCATCCTGCTCATTGCGGCCACTACACTGTGCATTCCGTTCTTCTCAAGATCAGCTACATCCACTGCCTTATTTCCACAAACCTTGGTTTTCACAAAAGTAAACCTTTCCTGCTGCTCTGCCGATAGAAACTCAGCGCTGTAGCCACCCAAACTGTCGGAGATAATGGACGATGCCATGGACTTTGGGTGAGGAGGATTTTCTGGAAGGTTGAGATGAAAGAGGAGAGAAAAGTCCTGAAGAAATTCTTCACGGGAAGAAGAGAGGAACTTCAAATGAGCAGAGAGGCGATGTTGAAGTCGTTAGGGCATCGGCTCAGGCAACCAGACGAAAGAGGGAAAAAGGTGTAAGGGGGGATGAATCGTTTTCACATCGATTTTGGGGTTAAATAAAAGTTTTACGAAAAAGCGAAGCGCCAAGAGGTGGCAGAAAATGACAAATAAGTTTGACCAGCCTTAGCAGACTTTATTAAGAAGAGCGATCAGTAGGGAACAATTTAAATTTCTTTTGCTTAAAGCCATGGAGAGAAAATTTACTTAACTCTGAACATTTATGTCCCAGTTTTAAACAGAAGTCTTTTCACAAATTACACATGCACAATTCCCTTCTAAGAGATGTGAATCTCTCTTCGGGTAAGGCTTTTTTGAAAATATCTGCTAACTGACCATTTGTGTCAATAAAGGATATTTCTATGTTACTATTTGCTACATGATCATGAATAAAATGATATCTACCTCAATATGCTTGGTCCTTGAATGCTGGACTGGATTTTTGGTGAGATTGATAGCACTGGTGTTGTTACATAGTAGTGGAATTGATTTGATATTTAGTCTGAAATCCTCAAGTTCTTGCTTTATCCATAGGGGTTGTGTACAGCAACTTCCAGCAGCCACGTACTCAGCCTCAGCTGTAGACAGTGCCACTGAATTTTGTTTCTTTGAGGACCAGGATCTTAAACACCCTGCAAGAAATTGACTACAACCACTGGTGCTTTTTCTATCTACTTTGCAACCAGCATAGTCAGCATCAGAATATCCTACTAGATTAATTTCACAAGATTTTGGATACCACAAACCTAAATCATGAGTTCTAGCTAAGTATCTAAATATTCTTTTTACGAAGATCAAATGAGATTCTCTAGGATCTACTTGATATCTTGCACACATGCATACACTGAATAGAATATCGGGTCTATTGGCCGTTAAGTAAAGCAATGAACCAATCATACCTCTGTAGATCTTTTGATCTACTTTCTCACCATTCTTGTCACTATCCATCCTTGTAGATGTACTCATGGGTGTTGAGAGTGGCTTTGTGCTCTCAAAACCAAATTTCTTCAAAAGCTCTTTGGTATATTTTGCTTGACAGATGTGGGTGCCATCTTTTCCTTGCTTGATTTGTAGTCCAAGGAAATAATTTAGCTCCCCCATCATGCTCATCTCAAATTCTCCCTGCATCAACTTTTCAAAGTACTTGCAAAGGAGTTCATCAGTAGATCCAAAGATAATGTCATCTACATAAATCTGTACAAGTAATATGCTTTTAACTTTTGTTTTTACAAATAGAGTGTTATCTACCTGTCCTCTAGTGAAACCATGGTTTAGTAAAAATGAGCTAAGCCTTTCATACCAGGCTCTTGGTGCTTGCTTTAAACCATATAATGCCTTATGAAGTTTAAAAACATGATTTGGAAATTCTGTATCATCAAAACCTAGAGGCTGTTCAACATACACTTCTTCCTTAATTAAAGCATTTAAAAATGCAGATTTAACATCCATTTGAAATAATTTTAAATCCAAAGCAGATGCATATGCTAATAAAATTCTAATAGCCTCAAGTCTAGCTACAGGTGCATAAGTTTCATGGAAATCTATGCCTTCCTCTTGGGAGTAGCCTTGAGCCACCAATCTGGTCTTGTTTCTTAAGATTACACCAGTCTCATCCAATTTGTTTCTAAACACCCATTTGGTGCCAATAACTGGATGGTCTGATGGTCTGGGAACAAGTGACCATACTTGGTTTCTCTTGAACTGATTTAGTTCATCTTGCATGGCTATAATCCAAGATTCATCAGTGAGAGCTTCATTACTGTCTTAGGCTCTATTTGGGAGACAAATGCTAGATAATCACAAGGTATTACATTACCTCTTGTTCTTACCCCTACAGATGGATCACCAATAATGTTCTCAGGTGGGTGATCTTTCTTGTATCTCCACTCCTTTGGAAGATTTTCATGTGTAATATCTTGTTGTTGCAAGTCTTCCAGAGGTGGATCATCCCTGTCTTCAATTGAGGTATCCTTTAGTTTCTTGGACATTTCGTCTGCATCATCATTGTCACTATCTTCTTCCTTTCTCAAGGAAGGGTTAGTCTCATCAAAAATAATATGCACAGACTGTTCAATCAACAAGGTACGTTTGTTAAATATTCTATAACCTTTGGGTTTAGAAGCATAAGATGCCTTCATCTGATTTGGCATCCAACTTACCAATGTCTCGCTTGCCATTGTTGTGTACAAAACATGGGCATCCAAATGTTCTGAAGTGACTGATCTTTGGTTTCTTCCCTTTGAACAGCTCATAAGTTGTCTTCTTCAGAATTGGCCTGATCATTACTCTATTTATGATGTAGCTAGCTATGTTTACAGCTTCAGCCCAGAAGTACCTTGGCAAGTCATATTCTGACAGTATTTTTCTTGCCATATCCAATAAAGTTCTGTTCTTCCTTTCAGCAACTCCATTCTGCTGTGGTGTCCTTGGTGCTGAGAAGTTGTGCTCGATCCCTTGGTCATCACAGAATTTAGCAAATCTTTCATTTTGAAATTCTCCTCCATGATCTGACCGGATTCCAACAATGCAAAACTTCTTGTCTTTCTGAACTTTCCTGCTGAAGTTTACAAAGCTTTCAAATGTATCATCTTTGTGCTCCAAGAAGGAAACAAGTGAATCTGGAATAATCATCAACAATAACAAATCTGAAATTCTTTCCTCCAAGACTGGTGGTTCTCATTGGCCCAAATAGATCCATATGAAGGAGTTCTAAGGGTTTTGAGGTTGTCACCACAGTCTTTGACTTGAAGGAACTCTTAATATGCTTTCCTTTGGCACAAGGTCTGCAGATGCCATCCAATTTTGTGCTGACCTTTGGCAGGCCTTTCACAAGATTCTTCTTTAACAATTTTGTCATACCGTCTATGCTACAGTGTCCTAGTCTTCTATGCCATAGTTCAGTTGATTGATCCTTGTTTGCTGTCAAACAGACGTCCTGATCCTTGAGTTCTTCAAGATGGAGTACATACAGGTTCTTTTCTCTATTGGCTTCGAAAATCACTGCTCCTTCCTTCAATATGCTGCACTTTGACTCTTGAAATTGAATCTGATGACCTCTGTCACAAAGCTGGCTGATGCTGATGAGATTGTGCTTCAACCCTTTGACAAGCAATACATCTTCAATGACTTTTTTTCCTTTGTTGCTCACAGAGCCACTGCCAATTACTATGCCTTTCCCATTGTCTCCATAGGTAATTGTTCCTTCTTCAGCTTGGAGATGGGTGAATAGCTTCCGATTCCCTGACATGTGCCTTGAGCACCCACTGTCCAAATACCATTTGGATGCTCGAGTGTTACCCTGAAATAAAATCATCAAGTTTTAGGTACCCAAATTCTTTTGGGTCCTGAGGGGTTAGTATCATCAACTTTTCTTTTTATTATCCATTTCTTATGTCTTGTTGGACATGTTGCTTTTATGTGACCTAACTTATTGCAATGACTGCAACAAGATGTTTTTGTTACTTTTTCAATGTATTTGAAATTGGCTTTATATGATATGTCTTGTTCTGGTACAAATTTTGGAGTCGGGTATATTTTAGGATAGACTATGGTTTCTTCATTATATGGAGGTGTATATCCTAATCCATGTTTTTTCTTTCCTAATCTTCTAGCACCTTTTAATATTAAGAGATTTTTACCATTTGTAAATTTTTCCAATGTGCTAGATAACTTAATATTTTCTTCTGTTAGTGTCTTAATTTCAGTTTTCAGTTCATCTGAGCTTGCTTGTTTTTCTAGTTTCATTATTTGTTCATTCTTAGCTTTTAGATCCTCACATAGCAGTTCATTTCTCCTTTTAAGTTCAGTTATTTGGCTTTCTAATTGATCATTTCTGATTTTAGATATGAGTTTGTATTTTCTAAACAAACATTATTTTTCTTGCTTACTTTTAATAGTTTGGTTGCTTCTCTATATTTACTGTATAGTTCGTTGAAGGCTTCTTCTAGACTATCGGAATCTGAACCATTACAAGAATCAAAGGACGAGTCAGAGGTTACCTTTTCCTCGGTATTTGCCATGAAGACCAAGTTGGCTTCTTCCTCATCACTGGTTGAGCTTGACTCACTGTCTGAGTCGCTGCTGTTGCTCCATGCAGCTGCCATAGCCTTCTTCTTATATTTCCTGAATTTCTTGGAGCTCTCTCTCTTCCTGAATTCAGGCTTCTTAAGCTTTGGACATTCAGCTTTGATATGTCCTGGCTTTTTGCACTCGTAGCATATGGGCTCACTCTTCTTTTGATCCTTTCTATCTGGTTTCTTGAAGTCTTTATTTCTCTTGAAGTGTCTTCTACCAGATTGTAACTTCTTCTTTTTGCTAGAATGCGTTGCAATCTTTTTGACAGCGTAGTTTCTTCATCTTCACAGCCACTTGAGTTCTCATCTTCAGCTGATGACTCATCTGACTTGTCTTCTTCTGCTTTAAGAGCATTTGAATGCTTCTTTCTACTAGAGGACTCTCCTAGCCTTTCCATATTGATCTCATGGGCCATAAGGGGCCCAATGAGTTTTTCCAAAGACATCCTTTTCAAATCATTAGCTTCTTCAATAGCTGTGACCTTTGGGGTCCATGAGGATGGTAAGGATCTAAGAATTTTCCTCACCATGTCTCCAATCTCATAGGTTTTCCCAAGTCCAGCCAATCCATTTGTAATATCTGTGAATCGACTGAACATTTGAGTTATGGACTCACCCGATTACATCTGAAATCTTTCATATTGAGTAACAAGAATATCAATTCTTGTCTCCTTCACTTTATCTGTGCCTTCATAGGTAATTCTAAGCTTTTCCCACATCTCCATTGCGGATTTACAGGCTGAAACTCTATTGAATTCCTTTTTGCTTAGAGCACAACATAGAATACTCTTAGCCTTACAGTTCAAGGAGATCTTTTTCCTGTCATCATCTGTCCACTGAGCTTTTTCATTTGTGACTAGGAGATCGCCTTCTTCTACTATTGACCATATCTGATAGTCGTGACCTTGGAGAAAGTACTCCATTCTGGTCTTCCAATAAGCATAATCTTCACCATCAAAGAGAGGGGGTCGGTTGACAGACTGACCTTCAATGTTACATTGGGCTGCCATGGATCTTTACTCATCAGATCGTTGGATCTTCTTCTTTGTCGAAGAGACTCGCTCTGATACCACTTGTTGCCCGGTTGACAGGCCCAGGGGGGGTGAATGGGTCTTTAAAAAGATTTGATTAGTACCTATACTTAAAACATTCACACAAAGATGTTCTTCGATGAAGGTTAGAAACAGTTGGTTCAAAGCGCAATCACACAAGAAAAACAACCGCACAACACAAGAAATTATCCTGGTTCGGACCTCCTCTCCTTAGGAGTCCTACGTCCAGTCCCTGAGCAACAACTCAGGATTCCACTAACTAGGGTACAGTCCCCCTATGACACTACAACACCCAGCTCAGCTGGTCTTCCTTCACACGAAGGGAATTACACCACCCTGGATACCCCACCAGGTCTTCCTTCACAACAGAAGGGAACAACAACACAAGGTAAGCAATAAGGACAAGCCCCTAGATCAAGCTTCAACAAGCTAAGATCTGAAGTAAGCAGGTCTGAGAGTAAAAGATCTAGAAACACAGAAGACTCTCAGAACTACACGAGCTCTCTCAAGATTTTCACTACAGTGTGGAGAGTAAAGAGCAACACTGGAAGGAATGAGGTTCTTGGCTCTAGAATTCTATCAAAAGATTTGAATGGCTTGTGCGTTCAAAAATCCTTTTTTTGTCTTCTGATCTTCTGTCTTGAATTTATATCTCCTTTTGAAATACGTTGTTGAAGTAACCGTTGTCTCTTAGATTGGTAGACATTAGACTGCTTGACATTTGGAAGCTTCAACAATCTTTTATCCAGTTGAGCACGCAAAGAGATAAGGTCTTCTGGCGTCTATATGGTCCAATGTTGTATGACAGAATGTCTTTAGGACCCGGCACATATTAAATGCTAGAACAGTAGACAGCTAGGCTGTCTCTTGTTGTCAGTAAACGTTGATGTGAGTATTCACCAAAATAGCAATGCCAAATAGCTTGTTCTAAAAGATGTTGACAGAATATGCACGATAATGAAAAGGTATCATCTGCATGCATGCAGAGATACGTTCTGTCTTCATTAAAGGCATAGCAGTCAGACAGATAAAAGAAGACTTTGACTTATTCAAGGCCTTAAGAGATAAGATAAACATCAAGTCGATATAAACCATAAAGTCGTTGTCTATATGACTTATGAAATCGTTATGAATACCAACAAGTCATTATAGAGAGCAAATCGTTGTATTCAATGAAGAAATCGTTATAGACACTTAACAAATCGTTATGAAAAACAAGTCGATGTGTTCAATGAAGAAATTGTTATGAATACTTAACAAATCGTTATGAACTTTAAAGAAATCGTTGCGCGAAGCAAATCGTTATGAACTCTAAAGAAATCGTGGTGCGAAGTAAATCGTTATGAGCTCTAAAGAAACGTTGTGCGAAGCAAATCGTTATGAGCTCTAAAGAAATCGTTGCACGAAGCAAATCGTTATGAGCTCTAAAGAAATCGTTGCGCGAAGCAAATCGTTATGAGCTCTAAAGAAATCGTTGCGAAGCAAATCGTTACGATGGGCAAATCGTTATGATGACTTAAGAAATCGTTGAGATGAGCAAATCGTTACGATGGGCAAATCGTTACGATGGGCAAATCGTTATGATGACTTAAGAAATCGTTGCGATGAGCAAATCGTTACAATGGGCAAATCGTTATGATGACTTAAGAAATCGTTGCGATGAGCAAATCGTTACGATGGGCAAATCGTTATGATGACTTAAGAAATCGTTGCGATGGGCAAATCGTTATGATGACTTAAGAAATCGTTGTGACTTTCAACAGAAGTCGATGTGGACTTAATGCTTCAGAAATATAATGCTTGCCAATATTGGCTTGATTGACCTTGACCTTGGAGTATTTCCTGTACTTAAGACTTAGAGAACTTTGATAAGGTTTTGTTAATTACCAAAATACTTGTATATTTAAAAATTACGTGGGGACAGACTGATCATCACTAATCGATTGACTACAGTTCATAAGGAGATTCATATCTCAGCATTCTGAAAGGTGTCATCCTTTCTATGAACTGTTGAAGGGAGGAGCCAAATTTGAATGGAATAATAAGTGCCAAGAAGCCTTTGATGAGCTCAAGAGCTATCTGATGAATCCGCCCATGCTGCAGGTGCCTATCCCAGGAAAACCCCTCATCCTATATCTGTCAACTATTGAGGACTCCCTAGTAGCTGTCCTTGCTCAGCATAATGATTCTGGTAAAGAAAGGGTAATCTATTACCTATCAAGGCTCTTTAATCCTTCCGAGCTCAAGCTCACCACAATGGAGAAAACGTGTGCAGCGCTAACGTGGGTAGTGCAAAAATTGAAGCACTACATCCTACCCCATCAGGTGAGTTTGATTTCTAGAATGGACCCTATTAAGTATCTCCTGGAGAAGCCAGTCCTCGCCGACAGAGTGGCACGTTGGCAGAGCTTCTTGTCTCAATTCGATATCACCTTTGTAGTCCATAAGGCTATAAAAGGGTATGCCATTGCTGAGCATCTCGCTCACCTTCCTCATCTCATAGTAACATGGTCCAGGAAGAATTTCTTGATGAAAACCTATCACTCATCTCTCGCGATCCCTTCTGGTCACTCCATTTCGATGGAGCTCTCAATTCTAGGGGACAGGGCATAGGTGCTGTCTTGCTCACCCCAGAAGGGATCACCATTCCACTAGGTTATCACCTCCAGTTCCCTGCTACTAACAATGTGTCCGAGTATGAGGCTTTCCTAGCCGGTCTAAAGCTTGCCTATCTCTTAGGAGCGTGTCATCTCAAGATCACAGGAGATTCTCAACTCATCCTTTGGCAGGTCTTTTCTACCTACCGCACTCATGACCCCAAGCTCAAGCCCTATCAGGATCTGGTCACTCTCCTAGCCAAACAATTCCGCAACCTAATCTACATTCACACTCCTCGCTCTAAGAACATCTTAGACGATGCCCTGGCATCCCTGGCCTCATCTCTCTCCTTCCCTCTCAGCCGCAGCGCCGAGACTATCGTTGTCCAGAGGTTAGAAGCACCCTCCACTTAGGATCCTTGGTTCAATAACCTTAGAAACGCTTTAGTCTTGAAGGCAGAGAGAAGAGAAGCGAAGGAAGTAATCCTTGTGGAGTTAGGAGAAATGATTGAAGAAGAAAGGCCATGGTACCATGAGATCGAGCAATATTGCAAGGACGGTACCTTCCTAGAAGAAGCTAAAGCTGAGGATAAAAGAGCCATCCGTAGAGCCGCCCTAATATATACTATCGTTGGAGAAGTATTATATAGGCGCGCTCTAAATGGAATGCTCCTCAGATGTTTGTCGGACGAAGAAGCCTGGAGAGTAGTGGAAGGGGCTCATTCTAGTGAGTGTGGAGGGCATGTGAATAGCCAGATGCTAGCTAAGAAAATCCTTAGGTAGGGCTATTACTGGCCAACCCTAGATGAAGACTGCGCCATCTACGTAAATTTTAAAGAAAACTTGTGAGTCTCATAAATTTGCTGATTGGCCTGAGAAATTGATAGTGGCTCTATGGGCCTACCGTACTTCCTCTGCATGCCCACTGGGCAAACTCCCTTTTCACTTACTTATGGGATGGAGGCGGTATGTCCACATAAGATCTTCATTCCTTCGCTAAGGGTACAACGGCACAAGGAACTTAACCTCGATGAACGTCGAGAGGCGTTACTTATTCAGCTGGAACTCTTAGACGAACGGCGTCTAGCCGCGACCGATCACGTGCTTTCTTATCAAAATAGACTCTCAAGATCTTTTCAAAAGAAAGTGATTGAACGCAAATTCCAAGAAGGAGACATGGTTTTGAAGTGAATTTTCATAAAACCTGGAGGTCCTAAGTCAAAATTATAAGCAAATTAGGAAGGGCCGTACGTCGTCAAGGAAGTGCACCTTGGGAATGCATATAGGCTAGTCAATGCTGATGGTGAGGAGCTCTCTCACCCCTGGAATAGATTATATCTTAAAAGATTCTACCCTTAATAAAAGATTTTCAATAGCAACACTATTTTGCAAAGGAATGCTAGCAGTTGCTAGCTTCATGTCTGCTTTATGGCTATCAGACAATTTATGGGTTCAGTTAACACACACAACACAGCAACCCGGGCTGAATTCCCCTTAGTCAGATGTGTTCCAACTTAGTCCTAGTGTAAGGGAATGAAAGTCTTTTCTTCTCTCTCTCGGACAAGGTCTAGGGGAAAAAGAATGATGACTTGTAGACAAGGGGGGCATAGATCATGTGTGAATGAACTCTCAAAGAGGGACGGTCAGTTCAAAAGAAAGAAATAACAAAAAAGAATAACAAATGAGTGAAAGAAAAAAAAAACGAGAATAGGGGCATGGCAAAGAGTGGCAGTATAGTTCCACGGGGGACGCCCTTGAACCCGGTCGCACACATACCCCAAGCAAAAGGCAATGACCACAAAGTCTCTGAACAACAGATGGAATCCATGTGTGATACACCCTTGCGAGTCGAACAAGTCAGTGTCCCAAGCACCGATGCTGAGTCTTAACCTCTAAAGTCTTCTTATTCTCACTAATGATTGGAATCTCCTACGTCTAGTCTATGTAAGAACACTGGTGACTAGGGGCACTCAGCCTTAGGGAAGCCAAGAACTAACGCACACTGTACCTAGAAGGCGTTTTGACAGGTGTAAGATGGAAGGTGAGATTCTTAGATGATCACTCAAATGCAGAGGGTGTCGCTATAGAAAATCCCAAAAATCCAAAACAAATTAGAAAATCCAAAAATCGAAAAATTTTAGAAAATCCAAAATTCCAAAAAAAAATTAGAAAATCCAAAAACCCAAAAAATAGAAAATCCCAAAAATAAAAAAATAGAAAATCCCATAAATCCAAAAATTAGAAAATCCCAAAAATCCAAAAAAAAATAAAAAACCTCAAAATCCAAAAAATCAAAAATCTAAAAAAAAATAAAAAAAATTAGATGTATATATCATGCATTATTTCCTTTTGTCTTTCGCCTATTTAATAAGTCTCAGCCCTTGACTGATATGAAGTTACAATCATACCTTGTTTAATGCAAGGGGTTGAGTCCAAGAATAGATCTAACCTATTTTTGCTAAGTGTGCAGGGGCAGGAAACTCTGGAACAAAGCGCAATGATGTACTCAGTCTATTCTCTCTCTCTCTCTCGGATCTCATGTCACACTCGTGTCAATTACAAATTCAATTCCAATAATCTCAAACATTGGCACAAACATAAAAAAGATCCACTAAAGAAAAACATCATGTACAAAGATGAGGGGGAGGTGGCTCACTAGCTCCTCACTGTCCACCGCCACCCTCCCCAGATCCCTCCTGCCTATCGGGTGGGTGTAGCATATCACCCCCACCCCTACTACTCCTAGCACTCGTCTCTCCTGCTAAGCGCCTCTCCTCCTCCTCGTTCCTCCGCCGACTGGAGGAACCAGCCAAAACCTGCTTGACTGAGGTGCCGCTCACCCCGCTCGCCCCAGCATGGCTCTGGCTCCTGCTCCGGGCTGCCTGGCTCACCATGGCCATGCAGCTCCGAAGCTCCACGACCAGGGACTACTGCACAGCTAGGTCGGTGCGCAGTCGAGCAAGCTCCCCCGGGTCCACCAGTGATCCCTGTGCGCGCAGGGTCGCTAGCTCCCTCGTCAGCTCGCCCACCTGCGCCACCGCTGCCTCCGCCTGGATGCGCCACCGGGCGGCCTCCAATGTCCCTGCCTCCACCTCCGTACGGCATCGAGTCACCTCCGCTGATGGTGGTCCCGCCTACGTATGCAGTCGGTCCCTCTCTGCTACTGCCATCTCCGCCTAGAGGCGCCACTGGGCAACTAACGCGGTCGCTGCATTGACTTGCTCCTGCAAGTGGGCCGCCCGGTCGGTGGCAGTCCTCAACTCTGTCACCTGTGGAAAATCAAGTCAGTGTGAAGCATAAATCAAATTCAGCTTAAATCACTGTCATACTTACCCTCTCTGCCAGCTCAGCATGAGCCTCCTTGGCTCTTCTCACTACGCTCGCTAGCTGGTCTACTAAATCAAACTGGGAGCTCTCTGCTGCTGCCCTGGATGAGGATGCACCCGCCTGTGCCCTCCTCACGCTCGCCAGCTCCACACGCTGCACATGTAACACTTGTCAATTTTTCAATCAGCTAAAAGGAATTGGTGAGTTACTGAAGTCTGAGTAAGTACTCACCAGCTACTCTACCTCCCTCCTCGCTGCATCCCAGTCTTGTACTGTCGAGTGTAGCAAGGCCCAGAGTGAGGCGATCTCCCCGGCCACATCCACCTGCAATTCATCCAAATCCGTCAGCTCAATTTAATAAAGAACAATTCATAAGGTCTGAGTTTAGAAGTTTACCTGTCGCCTCGGGCCCCTGTAGACCCTTGCCCCATACTTCAAGGCGAAGGCTTGTAGGTACGCATCATCTGAGTCGGCGTCGGACCAGACCCATCGGCCTCTGTGCTCCCAGTCCTCTATCTGCTCATGGGCCCGCTCACGCCAGTCAGTAGTGTCGTGGAGTCCCCAGAAGCTCCATCTAGGCCTAGGGGTCCGACCTCGGCTGGGGAACTCCACCGCACTCTAACGGAGGCCAAGGGACCTCTGGGTCAGATAGAGGTGGAGAGGTAGCACAAGGTTGAGAGCAAGCACCCACACCGACCTACCAAAGTAGGGGAGGGCCTGCTCCAACCAGGGCTGTCCCTCGTCCCCCTCCTCCAGATATGGCTACCACACCTCCTGCACATCAAAGCACATCAATTTAGTAGCCGAGCAATTAATTCAAATCAAATTGAACTCAGAGAAGGGGTAGAATACTTACATCCAGCTGAGGGTAGACATCAATTGCGTCATGGATGGACGTCAGCTGCTCCTCGAGTGGTGCGTGTCTCGGCACGGCACCCAGCGCCGAGCTACGGGCATGAGGTCCGGTCACTCCAAGGCCCCCCCTCCTTAGGCCGGGGAGGTGGAGATAGGTCCAGACCTGCAAGAGCACAAAAGATAGTCAGATCACGGTTTCAATGCAAAGATAGTTTAAGTGAAGGGGCAAGAGGAAGAAGTGTTCCTGAAGGAAGGGAAAGAATCCGCTAATGGAGGTCTTCCGATCGGAAGATCCCAGGCTCTCGAACTGATGCATCAGGAATGCCGCTCCCCACGCATAGTTCCCCCCTGACCTAGGTCCTCCAACAATGGCAGGAACCAGTAGTGGACCGCGTCACCCCTCGTGGCAAATAAGAGTCTGCCCAGAAAGAAGGTGAGGAAGCGCAGCAGATTCAAATCTGCCTGTGTCCCAGGCTCGTTAGCTAAGGTATCCCTGCAAACCCTCGCTAGCCTCTATAGCTGCTCATCCACCGTCTCTGCACCTCCCTGCCCATCTGAAAAAGCCCTAGGCTCTCCTACAGCTCCACTCTAGAGATGAGGGAAGACCTCTGCCCTATAGTCAGACCTAGTAGCCTATGGGCTAGCTCCCTGTAACACGGGTAGGTGTACCCACTCACCGGGCGTCCATACACTCTCAGGCCCATGATGCGGCTCACATCCTCCTGGCTGGGGATCATATGTCCCCATGGAAACACGAAGGCAGTCGCCTCCATGTCCGCCCTGCTACGCAGGGCCTAGGTGAGTGGAGCATCTGCCCTTATCCTCTCCATCCTAAGTACCTCCCCAAATCCCATGTCATCCAACCTCTCTCTTTGAAACCTAGGGAAGGCTAAATATACCGCCAAAAGTAAGAGCCAAGAAACCCGGGCCCTCATCTCTCCCTGCAAACACAAATTAGTCACCCGGTCAGTTTAAAACTTGCCCTTGTTGGTTTCTCGACTGAGGTCGCGCTGGCCAGGTAAGCCGCGACTTTGTCGCGATGCCCCGAGGCACTGCGACATGGTCGCGACTACCATGATGACTGCGACCTTGTTGCGATAGCCTTTGGCCGTCGCGGCAATGTCGTGGCCTCTGACCCCGTCACGACAGCTGGTGTCACGATGGGACGGGCCATCGCATTCTCAGGCATAGACCGACCAGTGCATCCTTTGTTCGGGGACCGTTCCTTTGGGCATCCCACCCTACATGCGCCCTCTTTGGGGCCTCTTCATCGTGCATACACCATCGAATCGAGGGTTAGGGTCTCAAGGACTTACCTTTTTCATGGCGGCTTTCGGCGCCATCGCCGTCGCTTCCAGGTCCACGGGGGGCACTTCCTCCTCCGCCATCTTAATCTCTGGGGTTTCCTCGACTGCTGGAGGAGCCTCCTCTCACCGCCAGGAAGGCCTCCTCGCCTTAGCCTTCTTCCCCTTTCCACCGTCGCCACTGCCTCTACCACCTCCTTCCATCGCCACCAAAGAGAGGGGGGAGGGAGAGAAGAGAGTGAGAAGAGAGGGAGAGTGAAGGAGCGCGTGAGAAAGAGAGAATGTAGGGATAGAGGGAATCGGAGAAGCAGGAGGTCGGATCGCTGGAGCTCGTGTGTTTTGCACGATGAACGCACATAGGGGGAAGAAGAGGGGTTTCTGCATTTTTGAATCATCAGTTGATGTCCCGACAGCTATAGACGTCGCGTTCTTATCGCGACGACCAGATAGGCCATGATAGTGTCGTGACCTATCGCCCCGTCGTGACCTTTAGGCGACGTCTGTAGTGGTCGCGACATCAATAGAGTAATGCGCACTTTGAACAAAATCCTGATTTTTATTGATTCAAATGAGCAATTACACATCCTAATCATCCCTATAACCAATCAACTCATCTTTTCAGTCCTAACTACCATCTGATACAATGCCTACAATATATCTTAAGCGCCCGGTGCCGCCTCGGACTCCGCGTGTATGTCTGGCCAGATCCTCTTCAAAACTTGATGATACTCCCGGGCCACATCCTCGTCTTCCGCCACTTCCGCTGAAATAATGCTCGTAGTGCATCCCTCCCAGTGGACGATGGCACTCCTCACGTCCCGTTCATCCTGGTCATCATTTCGCTTCTGTGCTTGGATTGGTGGGTAGTGAGAGAGTGGTAGCACAATTGTGCGTCCAGCACCACATTGAAGGTGGCAGCCGTCAGGGTTGTATAGGACCAATGCTTCATCTCCAATAAGTCGCAAAGCTAGGCCGGTACACTGTGGGAGGCGGATCATTTTGTTGTGGAGGAACCTCGGGCGCATCTCAAATTTCTCCACCAGTATTATCTTGAAATAGATTCTCCATTCTTTTAGTACCTTGATCATCGCGGTTTTGCACCATGCTTGTGGCGTCATGTGAAGAGGTGCACCAAGAAAAGCCAAAGGATGGTGAAGCATGCTATTGCATTGGATGGAGGGGTTGTCTGTCGCTTGGAAGTTGATATGCATGCCCATCCAGCACTCGAGAGCGATGACAGAGCCAAAGAAAGGACCGCCTGTGGCTGCAGAAGATAGTCCAGCATATAAGCATCCAAGGACGGCCTGGGAAATAGAGATACCTTCCCATATGCTGGAGATGATGCTAAGGTTTGACACAGATAGAAGGTTGTCTTGTGCGGGGAAGAGAATGACGCCGCATATGCAGAGGACGGCGGCCTTGGAAATGGCAAGGTAGTTCTTGGTCTTGCGCTTGCACTAAGACAGGATCCATTGGGAGACAGGAACGAGATGGATATGCATTTGAGTGGTCATGGTGCGCAGGTCCTCGGTTTTGGTGGTGATGTCACTTAGAATAGCCCAAGAATCGATGAGAGCCACGGTGTAGGAGATGTCGTACTCCTTCTTTCTCTTGTCCTTTGGGAGCCCCAACATAAGCTCCAGTTCCTCCAGCAGTATGGTGGCCTCGAAAGAAAGGAAGATGAAGGTGTGGGTCTGTGGGTGCCACAGCTCCACAAGCGTAGTAAGGTTGTCCCACACATGTACCACCTTATGGTAATTCTTGGCAAGTGCGAAGATGATGGTAAGTTTCCATTCACGCAAGAAATAAGTGGATGCCACGGGAAGGGCTCTGATCATGGGTTCGAGCCAGGGGATTTTGGAGTAGCGTCTATGGCCTGGGAGCATCTAGAAAAGGGGATAGAAGAGAGGTTGGCAGAAGAAGAAGAAGAAGATAGAGAAAATCAAGTGGCTAGAGAGAGGAAGCACTCACTTGAAGATCCAACCTTGCGCTGATGTGCCCGGGCACGGAGGAGAGGCGAAGAAGCTCTGCATAGGCCATCCTCGCCGCTTTGGGATTGCTATAGGGGATGGAGGCAGCTTGGGAGGAGGAAGAAGCTCTCTTCATGGCTTAGAGAGAGAGAAAACCAAGAGAGAAGAAGTGAGAGAAGTTGAACTGCGAAAATAGCCCCCTACACCCCTATTTATAGAGCTCTAGGGGTGCTAATCCCATCCAAAGCCGTCCCTAGGTGTTTGAGTTGCTCTAGGATAGGTTTAAGAGTCCTAATGGTAGAGAGGATAGCTCTAGGATAGGGATAAGCTCGGAATTTTTGTGTTTATCACGCAGAATGATGTCGTGATGCCATGATCTGACGCATTAAGGTCGCGACCATCTAGGCCGTCATGACAGTGTCGCGACCCCTGGGTACGTCGCCTTTTCTATTGTGTGTCTTATGTGTCTGTGCATAGTTCGTTTGTGTTATTTGATTGCATTTGTGTATATTTTTTTCGTTGTTATAGTTGTTGCTTTGATTGTTTATCAGAAAATCACAAAAAATCAGAAAACCAAAAATTACAAAAAATGGAGCTTCACAAGTAAGTCAGGTAAGTATCACTATCCCTTCTCCCTTGCATTACTATATGGTATTTTACTTATTATATCGCTTCAAGGACCAGATGGTTCTCAACAAGCTCTGGGATCT
Source organism: Colocasia esculenta (assembly GCA_014218235.1). Classification (NCBI taxonomy): domain Eukaryota; kingdom Viridiplantae; phylum Streptophyta; class Magnoliopsida; order Alismatales; family Araceae; genus Colocasia; species Colocasia esculenta. The sequence continues at coordinate 87,576,228 of CM024762.1, read as the reverse complement.
GAGTTCCCCTTAATAAAAAACAGTGATGATCTAGGTGCGCGTTGTTAATCACCGGATAGGCCATTAAGTTAGGTAAGTTTGGGGATGACAGACTCTATCTTGCACAGCGGTTGCAGGAAGACTCTCGACCGATTCTTGTCCAATTTAGCAATATTATCCTTGATATATTTTTTATTTTCTCCTTTCTTTTGCATTTGATTTGATGATTTCTTTTCTTTTAGCCCAACATGCATCATGTAGGACTTTTGAGTTATCATGACTCATCCTTGGCTAATGGTGAGCTCTTGTTGAGTGCCCAACCATTCTTCATGTTCAGAACAAGAAATCCTATTCCACTCCGAATCGGAAGGTTTGCCTTCAAGCGAGTTACTCTTGTCAGTTTGTCAAGAATTTCCCTGTCTGGATTCTTTATACAATTTTCATCCTTATTCCTTTTGATCCGTTTTGGTTGCGAACCTCTCCCAGGACAGAGTCTGTGTTACCTGCCTGGCACGCACATGTCCCTCCAAAATGAAACCTGCAGGCCAATCGGCTAGGGTACCTCTCAATTGAGGGGTTGTTCGTCCTTTTCTTTCTCATTCTCTTCCAGACTTGTGTTTTCCTTGCATTCTGCTCGAGCAACTAACTTGGGGCTTTCAAGAAGATTCCAATTGCTTATTGGTTAAATCGGGTGTCTCTTTACCTTGGCTCCCACCTTTTCAGTCCGCTTCACGTCATTTCCGCTTCGCCGTCATTTCATGGCACCTCCGCTACACTTCAGCTACCCTCCCTTGTAAAGTGGAAGCCAAGGAGGGGCAATTTGTAGACACCCGATTCTGGCATATAAGTCAAACCATTATTCTTGTTCTCTTAATGAGCCCCTAGTTGGTCACTCACCTTGAGCCCACTCATTAGCCTTGCTTTGAGCCCATTAAAAGCCCAAATTCTGTCCAATTATCCCTTGAAGAGTCCTTATGCCCCATTATTGATTAATCTCCCTCATGATTGGTCAAAAATTCAAGAATAATCGATTTTCCTTAATGCGACAGGTCGTAGCGCCGCGTTAGCCTCTCTCACGCCCCCCATGGCCGTCGCGACAGTCCATGCATATCCATGCACGTGTCCTTAGGATCGTGACCTTTCTGGCCGTCGCGACTACCCTTGTCGCGCCCCTACGACCCATCGCGAGTACAGCCGCATGCGCTGGCCTGTACAACCAACTCCTATTTATCCTCTTATGGCATTATCCTCATCCCTAAGCAACCTCCCAACCCCCTGGCCGCGGTTTGGGGTTGTAGGGCACCTTGGGGCCTCCCTAGGACTCTTCCCCACAAATTTCCCTTAGATTTAACCTTCATTTTTAGTCATTATCTCCCATGGACGGGATTTTCTCTCTCATGCTCTATAAAAGCAACCCTTCTGCTTCAGAGGAAGGAGGGCCGTATTTTTTCCATGAAGTGCTGTCAAAATTTTCCCTGACCTGACACTTACCTCGTGGTCCTCCCATTCCCTCTCATTTCCACCTATTTTCTTCACCAGCTATGATACTTTCTTCATCCATGGAGCTTGGAGGAGGAGGAGGCAACCTCTGAGACCCCTTACACCATCCAAGGGCATCATCTGAAGCCAGGGAGTCGCCCCCCTATGGGGCTTTCTTCCTCTCTTCACCCTCATCTCATCCTTCATGCATTTTATTTGCTTTTCTTAGATAGGACGAATTCACTCTTTCCTTCCCTTGTTTTTATACACCCTAGGGGTTTAAAAGCCACCCCCAGGTTCGTTCCCCCCATGCTCCCACCTTTCTCTTCATTTCTGGATAGATATTACACTCAAATATGGTCTAACATGGTTTGTTGTCTTGTTTTCTTTGTCTTAGAAGGTACATAAGCATCAGTCGACGAGGAGCTCTTGTCCTCTGGCTGGCCGGAGGACAGGAAGAAGGTCCAGTCATCATTCTCCCGCACTGCAGAGAACACGACAGGCACGCGGGTCGCGACAGCAGAGACGCACCCTGTCCGGACGTCGCGACATCAGCTTCATCGCGACGGGTCACCCTGTCGCGACTACAGTAAGTGCCTCTGTTCTCATTCCTTTTCCTACTGTAGTTAGCCTATTTAATTCTTAATCAAGGCAACTAGCTAGGTGGCGATCACATACATCCATACTTCCATGCTATTTATTTAATTTTAAAACGTGTTGTGTGTTTTGAGGGGTGCACAACCCCGTGATTACAACTGACAACACCGATAACCAAACCATGATATGCTTACAACAATCATGATTAACAGTAATTAAAACATAATTACACCAACTAACACATATCTAAAAAGGTAAGAGGAACAATAGGACTAGCACAGCACCACTAGTCCGCCCAACAACTGAAATGCCTAGGCCACATGCCTCACAGGCAAACCACTTCAACAACTGGTCGTCTAAGCTATAAGCCTCACAGACAGCCTACCCATGTTGGGTAACAGGACTGGCATCAGTAATCCAATCCACTACACAAACTAAAACCATAATCGGAAGCTTACCAAAAGAAGGGTAAAACACAATGTGTGGAAGGTCACACCACACAACCTCCACGGAGCACAAGTCCACCTCGACACCCGAAGAGGCTGGTACACAACGTACCACAACACAAAGCTACCCACGAAGGGTACAGGTACCTATTACCATGAGGTACCACCACGGAACCACAACCACAATGGTGCCACCACCAAAGCTCATCCTAACGGTAAAACCTTAACCAACAAATCAAAACACACAAGCCACAATTAGTGGCAAAGCACGAGTCGGAAAGGAACGACGCCACCACACGGGAACGGACTACCGGTTCATGACTCTAGTATCCAACCCGGACAACACAACACAAGAACTACCTCTCAGTCTCGCAGTGAAGGATGAAAGGTCCAACTGCCGCTCCACAACAAAGCTAAAGAACAGTGGAGACCAACCAACACTACACCTGCAGACCACACAGCTGCAGGCCCATGCCTAGCACCTTTAGGGACTCCGGCCTGAGCTCCCTAAAGTGAGGCACTGGAAACACAGGACTAGCTGGGGACCAGTACATCTACTGGTGTCTGTCCCCCCAACCACGAGCGCGCTACAAGCGACTGCACACCCACAAACACAAGTCGCTGCCCCCAGTCGTCTTTCCCTCAACTAGACGTACAACTCGAACGCAAGAGTGAGGGTGTCCAAGAAGACGACTCAGACCTCAGTGGTACACACCGTACCGGGATACGCCCCGAGCATAACAAACACATGTGCCTGGCTCACACAAAACCTGGGATACCTGACTGAAGAGGTATTCCGGAATAGGCGCCGGACCACCAAACTTGGCAACACACAGACCACGATAAATTCTTATACGACCTTTATTTATAAACCACATTGCATTAATATCATAGTTAGATCATCACCGGTCACCATATGACCTCCAAGCCAACACTGAACTACAATGATCATTAACTACTTTACCTAATACAATAACACACCATGTATGATTAACATGAACCATCAATTCATCATAAACCATCTCATAACCCTACGCATACTCTGCTAACATTAACCATCTTAAATAACCTTAAAAAGACAGCAAAGAACCAAGGCTAGGTACACACAGGACCCTCATTGCCCAAACACACAACACCCCCCACGGAGGCTAAAACACGATGGACAAAGGCGTCGCCTTTCAAATCGCGACGACCTGCCCAGACGCCATTAAAAACCTAACGCGACATGGCCCAGTGTCGCGACAAAATCACGATGGCCCGATACGTCGCCTTCAGGCTCAACCGGTCAACACATCAGATTGACAGTAAGGCATAAACTGAAGCACAACTGTACATTATCCCTACATAGATTTTTTTCTCGTTCAATCTGCCAAAAATGAAGAAATATTTCGAATAGTGCAAGATTGTTATGTAGAATCTAAGCGATGCACCCAAGACCAGTGGGTCCACAAATATCCCACTGAAGCTAAGCATTATCAAAAGAGCAAGTTGCATCCGTCGAAATTCATGTGCAGAACCTTTGATGAATACTGGAAGCACTTGGAGCCTGAATGGATGGCCAGCTACAATTTCTACATTCCATCCAAGGCAGATGCTCATACTCAAGGATTACACTATAATATCTCCATGTAGGACTTTTTGAAACTAGCAGTCAATAGGCAATTTGTTCCCCTTTGATCCAGCCTAAGTAATTCAATCTACCGTCAGAAAATCTAGTGGTATCATTGTCGTCATCTATCCTCTTATAGGAAAATTCCCTCCATCGATCCTTCCTATAACATTGATTCTTCTCTTCTTGAACATCATTTTCCTGCAAATGAGATGAAACTCTGGGAATTTCTCCAACCCTATCCTGACAAATTCCCATCTTCTCTTCATCCCCGCAAACCCTCTTAAATATGTACAAATCTTCTATCATTCAATTGATAAGACTCTATTGATATTAACTTCTGTGCATCTCTTTCTCTCTTTTCCTCTCTACTTTGTCCTTTCTGTTAATGACACAAAGGGGAGAAATATAGGTATTAGCATTCTATATCTAGGAGAGAAATTTAAGGAAAAAGCAGATAAGAGAAACTGAAAATGAATTTTGCATAAAAGATTTCTCTATGCTAAATTCTTTTACATTTGCATAATTTTGTCTTTAACAAAAAGGGGGAGAATTGTTGTCCAATTATTTTTTAAAAGCATGCTCTTTTTTTTTTAATGAAGGCAGTCCTCAGGAACTCAATCTGGGAGAGTGCACCCCCCCCTAGGGGGGGGGGGAGAATGGACTCACTCCACCAGAGAGACCCCTGGGCCGAAAATTTATAATATGATGAGAAAATGAGTTACATCATTCGGACATGGCATAAACCCATTTTGTCTAACCTGATGGGTCCCTTACACACATGAGGAAAGTCCCGAGCACCCCAAAAACCATGTTCTGCTTAGTCTGACAGCCATGGTTGGTAAATACATCTGCAACTTGGTTGGTCTCCCTGTACACATGACTTAACAAGTAAGACTTTTGCTTTAGCAAAGAGCAGGCATCTCGCCACCAATGATAGGCACGCCAAGATGGACAACGGCCAGAATTAATGGAACTAACCAACGCCATAGAATCTGAATGTATCAAAGAGAGCCGAAAGCCAAACAGATCCGCCAAACGCAGCCCGTCACACAGAGCCCTAGCCTCCGCAATCATGCTACTTCCATAGCCATAAAAGTGAGCAAAAGCCAACCAAGCAACACCATTCTTGTCCCGAATGCAGCCTCCACCACCACAATCCCCAGGATTGCCTTTACTAGCTCCATCCACATTAAGGGAGAAATCAGCTATTGGAGGAATCCAGCGAATAAACTTACATTGTTTAATTCTGCATTGAGGAAAGAAGCTCATATGTTGAAGAATCATAATCTCATCAGGAATGGCATCCACAGAAAAATGCATTTTAGATAAAGAATGAACAACTCTAAATCTGATGTTTCTTATAGCAATTCTAGCTGAAATTCTCTTTTTCTCAAATCTGGCAATACATCTCCCCTTCCAAATTTCCTAGAGCACAAGAATGAGACAGTGAAGGAACACGTATCCAAGAGGAGAAGAAATATTAGATTCTGACAGGAAGTGCCATAATCTGGCTTTTATGCTGCCATGGAGTTGTATATTATGAGGGACAAGGGGTAACAACCAATTCCATAAGGAGACCGCTAGATCACCATGCAGAAAGAGGTGATTGAGATCCTCATATGAGGTCTACTACAGCATGAACAACAAGAAGCAAGATGAATTCTACACTCGGCAATACGGTGATCCACTGCAACTGCTCTATTCATTAATTTCTAGCAGAACAAAGATGCTCTCCTATTGAAAGAGTGGTGCCACATCTTCTTTAAAGCAGGGCGCTTGACACCATCATTCCTGATCAAATTATAAGCCGATTTAGAAAAAAATTCCCATCATTGGAAGCCTTCCACATGCAGGTATCCTCTTCATCAGTCAAAGACACCCCCTGCAATAATCCATTGGGAAGAAGGGAGCTAATAGGATGCTCACCGTTATCAATAACTTCCTGAAGAGAAATTTGCCCACTATCATAGCCCAACCTAAGGAGATCCAACAGAGGCCTCTCCCCCATCCAGACATCGGACAGAAAGTTAATCTGTCGACCATTCCCATGAATCCACCGAGTGTTATCCTTTCAGTTATGATAAAATCATTTCAGTTATACAAATCCTTTTTCAAGTAATAAACAAATTCATCTGATAATAACATAATGACATTTTACTTAGTATTATATCTGTTGTGTTAAGACAAAGGCATGCACGTATTATATTGTACAATCATTTATATATAAGGGTGTCAACCTTCAATCTCTAGTAAATTTCTCTAAATCCAGGACTAGTATAAATATCATGTTGATTCCGACTCCTGAAAAGTCGAAGAGAGAAATTGATTGATGAACAAAAGTCATCAATCAAAGTTCAACTCCGACTCCTGGAAAGTCGAAGTGAGAAATCAATTGATGAACAAAAGCCATCAATCGAAGTCCAACAACGACTCCTGGAAAGTCGAAGTAAGAAATCGATTGACGAACAGAAGTCATCAATTGAAGTCCAACTCCAACTCCTAGAAAGTCGAAGTGAGAAATAGATTGATGAGCAAAGGTCAGCAGTCGAAGTCTCCCTACGACTTTCACGCAGTCGAAGTTAGGTATTGATTGGTGAACAAAAGTCATCAATCGAAGTCCAACTTTGACTCTTGGACAGTCGAAATAAGGTATTGATTGTTGAACAAAGGTCAACAGTCGAAGTCTCTCTGCGACTCCTATATAGTCGGAGTCAGATATCGATTGATGTAGTATTATTTCGATTGCATATTTTCTAAACATCGATTGATGATGTTTTTAAATATCGATTATTGAAGTTCTACATATCGATTGATGTAGTATTATTGTAGCATCCCTTCCTTCTTGGTCAGCCACCTTCTGATGAAGGTAGCGACGTATCGGGTTGTCACCTTCTAAAGCGATGGATTGGCTATCGCGTTCTGGTTATGAACATGACAGTCAGGTCATTGGGTTCACCTTCTGACCGTAGCATGCATTTTTGCCATCTTGCTATCCGGATAGTTGGGACACGTGTCGAGGCACCTATCAGATGAAGGCGACATGTCAGTCGTCGCGTTCAGAATGTCAGACATGCATGGGTGACATGTGGTTGGTCCAATTGTCAGCTCTAACCAGGACTTTGGGGTCTCGACAAGGTGGCTGTCATGTTTATTAGTGAACGCGACCACCAAGCTGTCGCGTTCCCAGATCCGTGGCCTATATAGGCAAGGCCATCAGATCTGCCTTCTTCTTCCCCTTTTCTCCTTCTTTCTCTCCTTCTTCCGACCCCCTCTGTGTGAGCTTCTCTGTGGGGAGATTGTGAGAGTGTTGGTGGTGAGGATTGTGGCATCTCTCCTTAGCGTGGTGTACCTCTGGACATGGCGGCTTCCTCTTCGATGTGTGACCTCTCCTTCGGCATGTAGGAGGGCGTACATTGCTCATGGATGGCGTGAGCGTGGAGCTTGGAGCGAGGAGGAGGTGGCCATGCACACGAGAAGACCAAACGGGTTGGCTCTTCTATTTGAGGTAGGGACCCTTATCCTTCCCCCTAGTTCTAGCATGCTAGGACTACCTTCCCCTTCTCCAAGCCTTGTAGAATCATGCTAGGTATGTATGATGCATGTTTGGCTTCTTGAGCTTGTGTTGGGGTTTGGGTGTTTGAGAGTTATCATGTGTGCATGTGAGGTTTCATGAGTGTAGATCCTTCACATTAGCATGCATGGTGTGGATGAGGGTGGTTTATAACTCTAGCATGTGTTTAGATCATTCTCCATGCTCCTCTCCCTCTGTGTACATTGGATTTTCCGTTTAGGGGTGTTTTTGGAGGTCTCAGGTGGGCACCAAGGCCTCTGTCTGTGGTCGCGACTCATAACACGACATGTCGCCCCGTCGCCTTCTGGTCAGGTCACGACCCTGTCGCATTATGGTTGCGATAGAGTGGTCGTCACCTTCTAACACGGTTTGTTGTTGGGGCTGTTGGAGGTCTCGAGTGGGCACCTAGACTTCTGTCTGTGGTCGCGACCCAGAGCGCGATGCTTTCCAAGTCGTCTTCTAACCCAGGTCGCGATAGGCCGGGTGTCACTTTCAGGTGGCGATAGCCATTGCATCGCCTCCTTTGAGAAAGCGACAGTGACTGTGTCGCCTTCTGAGACAGAGAGTGACTGGCGACCTATTCAGAGTTTTCCTTCCACTGTGTCTCTGGTTTCTTGGCACCTGTGCTGTTCCTAGCGCGGTCCTACACTAGTTGTTCACCCGGTGCTTGGCACTTGAGGGCTTGTGCCATTAGAGGTTGTTACCATTACCTGGGGCCCCCCATCCCCACGCACTGGTTGACGGAGTTCTCCTGGTGGCGTGAGTGCTTGAATTACGAACTTTGGAGCTAAGGGGAAAATGGTGGGGACAACAGCATAGAGTCATTTGCAGAGCTCTTTTAGCTGAGTCTAGTACGCCGAGGTGGTTTTGGTGTTCTTTCGGTGCAGATCAGCTAGTCCTTCTCACTACCTCACTCTACGTGGTTCCAGTACCATCTAGAGGGGTCATGCATGGGACCGTAGTTCGGCCAGACTACGGCAGTTGTGTGGTGATTTTTAGTTCGACGTCTCACTCTGACGGTTGGTAGTAGATATGGATTGGTGGTCGAGGATAAGGCGCGTGGCACACCTGACCGGTTGACTAGTGGTAGTTGTCCTCCATGGTTAGTGTCTTTGTCCAGACAATTGTTCTTTGTCTGTGGTTGCAGCCTTGGGGTGTGTCCCAGTGCCATAGTTTACACGGGTTTTCGGTCCCGTCGTGTTTAGACCGATAGCCGTGTAGTTTACTTTACTCTTCCGAACTTACTCTATTTGAACTAGTGGAAGATTGGTAGTATTGCAGGTAAGAGTTCACAACAGCACCTTCCACGGCGGGCTGAGGAGATCGGGTCGTAGTAGACGGCGTCTTCTGTGAGCAGGGTTCCCCTTGTACTTGACTCTTCACCCTCGGGGTATATCCCTAAGGGACATGTTATCCCCTCTCTTTTAATACTCGTACTTTGTTACTTGGGACTGTACTAGACTCTTATTTGTGTTACGCTTTTCCTTCACCTGTTAGTACATTTTTAGTGCTTGTTGTCGTTACTTAATTCCCTTATATATCTTGTTAGACTGGTCCGTTAGCCCTTCCGGGTCTTCGGGCTCATGGGCGGTGGTACCGTGGTCAGATTCTCGGTGGAGGTCAATGCGCCAGGGCCGTTATAGTGGTATCAGAGCATGGGTCTATCAAGACTTGTAATGGAACTAAGTGACAATGCAAAGTCCCATAGGAAGTATAACTAACACTGCTAGCTATTGGGTTAATCTGCTAACTTGATTAGTAGTTTGTGTCATAGGACATGGCTCCGCGTAGATGCAGATAGGTCAGAGAGCTAATGGAGTATCAGGACGTTGCGCCGGACAAGTTAGTCGCAGTAGAGCAAGCATTGGCAGATGCTCAACCTCAGTAGGATGACTAGCAGAGTGTTCCGTTGCAGCAGGGAGCACAACAACAGTAGTGGTACCCACCCCCACCCCTACCCCCGCCAGAGGTTATGGAGCAGTGGTGGATAGCTCTGTTCCAATTTCCTTGGCAATACCAGCAGATGCCAGAAGAGGTTAGCCGTTCACAGAGATGGCAACAGAGGAGCAGCCATCAGTGACTCTGCAAATAGCACCAGTACAGCCAGAGGTACCACCAGTGGTACGGCAGTAGACTTCAATAGTAGTAGTAGTAGCACCCGAGGACCGCACAGCACTTCTGGAGAAGTTCCTTCATCTTTGGCCTCCGACCTTCTACGGAGACTACGAACCTGACTGAGCAGAGAGTTGGGTCCATGAGCTCGAGCGTACCTTCGAGACTATGGACTGCATAGAGCAAGATCAGGTCAGACTAGCAGTCTATCAGCTGAAGGGGTTAGCCCACAAGTGGTGGAGGACCTTGAGACAGACTTGTTTCCAGTGTAGGAGGCTAGACCAGATCACTTGGGATTAGTTCTTGGATGTTTTTCACAGCGAGTACTTCCCCAGCTACACTCGTCATGAGAGGAGGGACCAGTTCCATGAGTTGACGCAGGGAGATTAGGCCGTGACGCATTACCACCAGAGGTTTGTCTAGCTTTTGTGGCACATCCCTCACATAGCCACTAGTGATCAGGCTTGTACTGAGCGGTTCATTAGTGGGTTATGATCGGAGTTGAGATGGGCTATGGCTGGCGACCTGTGTGACACCTTGGCATTAGCAGTAGCGAGAGCTACTGCCTTGGAGAGGGAGTCCTATTTTCAGCTACAGTAGGGAGGAGGTTCGACGAGGTCTACCCAATACCAATGTCCTTCAGGAAGCCGAGGGAGTGTATTATCTTCTTCTTCCTTGGGCACAAGTGGCTCTGGCTGGCACTCAAAGTTTAAGAAGATGTTCACTCCTGGGGGTAGACGGCGTCCCCAGCAGCCGCAGCACAGACATTAGACAGAGCTAGTGGAGCAGTCAGTGCAGCAAAGGGCAGAGCAGTTTTAGCAGGATGTTGTTTGTTTTCACTGGAGGCAGCGAGGTCACTTCACGTGGGAGTGTCCGATGAGGTAGGGTCAGCAGCAGTTAGCACTTCCCCAGTACACACAGCAGGCACCATAGATGCATTCTCCACCTCAGTAGGCACAGCGTCAGTAGTAGCACCAGGGACAGTTCCAGCCACCTCAATAACTCCAGCAATACCAGTAGCCACCATAGCACCAACAGCAGCCACAATGAGGACGTGGTCACAGTCGTGTGATGAACATCACTAGAGAAGAGGCAGAGGACTCAAATCTGGTCGTCGGTATGGTTCCTATTGTAAGACCCTCGAATTTCCATCGCATTATTTGTACTTATGTGTGTATAATTGTGCTTGTGTATGTATGTACATACTTACGTACGCATTAATTAGTACAATTATGTGTGCATGTGTTTATATTAAGTATAAATAATGTATGTATTGCATGATAATAGTATGGATACAATACCGTATGCATATTGCATGTATATATGCATGGTATGCATGGTTTTCTGCATAATTTAGAGTTCTGGCCGAAGGCCATCTTGGCGTCAACCCCAGGCCGTTTAGGTGGTGTCAGCGTCCAGACATGGACGCCAACACTCATCCTGGCGTCCAGCGATATGGACGCCAATTTCTCTGACCTGCATGCGCAGCAGAGCTGCAAGCTTCTGAAACAAGGTATGGCCACCCATTGGGGGATGTCCCCCAACGGCTCTGAGGGTGTCCTATCACCCTAGTGAGTGGGAGAGAGACTCTCCTTAAGTCTAAACCCGAAATGGCCTCTCCCCACTCTTCCCTTCACCCTTGCAAGAGGAGAAAAGAGAGAGGAAAAACCCTAGAGAGAAAACTGTGAGAAAACCCCACCTTGGCACCCAAAAATCCGACCCCTTGGAGGTTGATCCGGCCATCTTCCCCGACAAGAAGGAAGCTGGAGCAAAGGAGAAGGCTTCCCCATCGTCCCCTTGCTGTGGAGCTCATCCAAGAACCCGGAGGAAGGTGATCTTGGAGGCCTTTCTGCAACTTTCTTGGGACTGCCCAAGGAGGTCTTCACCGAGCCCTAGATCCCTTGGAGAAATTTTTAAAGGCAAGTGACCTACCCATGATGTCCCCTTATGAGTCTAGGTCGGTTTTATGATTTTTGAGCATTTTTCCTCGAGTCCTAGACCCTCCCATTCACCCAAGTTTCAGAGCTCGGGTCTGTGTTTCTGCACAGACCTGATTCGACGGCAAGGTCCCTGGACGCCCAGATCATGCTTGGCGTCCATCGACCATGCCGCTGACCCTGAGTCAGCGGCCAGAGACCGCCGCCAAGTTCCTCAGGACAGAACAGTGAACTGTTCTGCCCTTCTTCTACATTAATTTCGATATGGTTTCCGTGATGAGGATATATGGTAAACCTTATACTCTATGTATAGTGTTAATTGTGGTGTGTGAATGAATGTGGGGTGTGATGGTGAATGTGGGAAATGGTATCCCTTAAACTTGTGAGCATGAATTGTCGAAATTCTTGCAAATCCATGTTTCATGATTAGGATTAGTATGAATGCCTTGGTTTTGGTCTGATCATGAAGGTTAGTGGGTCAGTATATGTGTTTGCAATTTTGGTAATTTATCCATGCTTGTGTAATTTGCTAATAAATCCGGCTTGGTAAAATAAAAGCATGCAAGAATGGTTGTGATGAAATCCATAGATGTATGCTTTAGGGAAATTTCGTATTCTCAAATCATGTAAATATATTAGTAGCCTCTGTTTAAAACAGTAAGTGGTAAATTGCAAGATGTGTTAAACCCCATGTTAAATTAAATTGTGAATGGCATGCTAATTAGGTGTTTTATTTACTGTAAATTCCATGTAGCTCAGAAAAATCTGAAAAATTGAGGGTATAATCTTGAACCCGAAAACAGCATGTGGTTAAAATTTCAGGTCGTTTGGATCAGTAAATAAAAAGTTATGTATTTTTCATGTGAATGTGATAATTTATGCATATTATCGTAATGTGATTAGTTATGGTCTAAAACCAACATGATTAGTGTGTTTACTGTGTGTTAAACTCTTGAAATTCTGTAGTACCATGTTAGGAAAAAACAGAGATATTCATGTGAGTGAGAAAGTGAATGTGATGAAAAGTGTAAAATGTAAAACCATGTGTAAAACGGTAAATGTGTAAATGTGTAACTGTGCCAATGTGACACTGCTTCCGTAGAGGGCAGTGGAGCTGTATCAGGGAAAAGTCCCCCTGAGAAAGTTCAGTGTGTTAAGTGACCCTAAGGGCATTAGGGGGAAATCCTGGAGGTGGACAAGTACCACTGGTTAGGGTGGAGACTTGTTCTCCCGGTCTGCGCAGTCCAAGAGTCGCCATTGGAATGCCTAGATGGCGTCTATGTGTAATGTGATGTGTATATGTCCTTCTTTGGTGGTTTGGACTATGTGTCACGGCACCTAAAATGTGTAATGTGAAATGTGTAATGTGTATGTGTCCATGTGTAAATGTGTAAGTGACAATGTGAATGTGTATGTGTAAAGTGAACCATGTGAAAGAGGGAATTCGTGTAAAGAAAATGTGAAACTCAAGATGTGAAAATGTGTTATTGAAACCTATGTGAGACAAATCTGAAACCATGTGAATTCAGTAAATTCATGTTATTATCATCATGTTTAAATGTGCAAAGATGTCTAGAATCCATGTTAGGGATAATTAGTGAACACGGGCACAAGATAGCATGAATGGTTGTTAACATGATATGTTTTATGCATTATTGTAGCTCTCATGCATAGGTTTTCAGCCATGAAACCATATGAAATCAGCAACCTAAAGCATGTGAAAAGGTCTATGTAGGTGTTTAAAAATATGAAAAATCCATGCTAGTTGTGTTCCCTTTCATGTATGTAAAATGTTCATGTTGATAGCTCTCATGTTTTAGCTCTTTATTAAAGTTTCATGAGTAAATTGAATCGAGATCATGTGATAGGTGAATTTCATTTTCTTTAGAAATCTGAAAGCATGATTCATGTATAAAATTGTAAAACTTCCATGATAGGTTGAGACTTGAATTGGCTAGCATGCTAGGTGTTGCAAATTGTAAATGTGCATGTAGAAACCACTAGGACTTGTAAGTGTATATCATGAGTAGTGTTGCTTGCTGAGTCCTTGGACTCACTCCTTGCTTCGGCGTACAGGTGTAGTTGGTGACGTGGCACCTTTGGAGGAGGCAGCAGAGACGGACTCCGAGCGCGGAGATTAGCTAGCTTTGGGAGTTTCTTTGAGATTGTGTATTTCATAAGTATGTAATTGAACATTGTATTAGAGTATTATGAAAAGGGTGTAAAAGTGTGGACATTATGTATTTCCATTTCAGCAATTTAATTTATGTGAACTTTAGTTCCTTTTATGTTATTGCGAATTGCATGTATGTTTAATGTGGATGATGAATGAATGAAGACAGTTGTCTTTTACTTCCGCTACTCTGTTGTATATTCGCGTGTATCTCAGCTGTATGTATCGTTTGGGTAAATGTCCCACTGTGGCAGCGCTCGCTATACCGACGTGGGTTGGTATAACCGTACCGGTATAATGAGGGCCGTCACAGAGATTGGTATCAGAGCGACCGGTTGAGATTGCACATGAATATACCTAAGTCATCATCCCCATTGCATGCTAAGTATGTCCACATGTGTAGAAAACACTAATAAGAAATGAAAGATAGATAAGAAAATGGTTAGAGAACTTAGTAACCTAGCTCTAATGGTGGCTGAAATTTTATTACAGCCATGGCTTCCCGTGGACGACGTGGAGGTGTGCCAGCTCGCGACGACGAGCAGAGGCGTGAGGAGCGGGCGGAGCAGCAGGCCCCGGCCCCACAGGGTCCTGTGCTTCCCCCACCACCGCCAGTGGACTATGGAGTATTCATGCAAGGTCTGGTGCAAGCCATGCAGACGCAGGCCCACACCCAGGCAGCACTCCAGGCCCAGTTGGAGGCCCAGGTAGAATAATGAAACAACCTAGTAGTTTGCTATTTAAACTGTGTGATATTGTGTTTATTGTATATTGTTTATTGTTTAATGTAGCAGGCTCAGGCCCCAGCTCAGGACCATGGTGGACCTTCCATCATGGAGCGATTCAAGAGGATGACCCCACCCTCTTTTAAGGGGGAGAGTGATCCGCTAATGGCAGAAAGCTGGATGAGGGAGACGGAGAAAATCTTCCGAGCTATCAGGTGTCCTGATGAGGATAAGGTGACTTTAGCCACCTACATGCTACAGGTATGTTTTAGTTTATGCTTGTATGTTGTTTGTCAAGTTAGAAATTGTTAGTTGGTGCTTATGAAGGTGTATTGCAGGAGAGAGCTGATGTATGGTGGTCCTCCCTACTTCGTACACGCTTTGAGGACGGAGCAGTAGACGTGGCGTGGGATGCGTTCGTGAGGCTCTTCCGAGCCAAGTTCGTCCCAGAGCATATCCAGGACAAGATGGAGCAAGAATTCCTTTCCCTGACGCAAGGATCAATGACCGTCCTGGAATACGAGGCAAGGTTTTCTGAACTTTCTAAATATGCACCGCATATAGTAGAGGATGAGCGCAGGAAGACCAAGAAATTTGTGATGGGTCTCAAACCATCACTGAGGACGAGACTCGTGGCGTTCGACCACCGCACGCTAGACGAGGCCCTCAGCGCAGCCTGCAGACAGGAGGGAGAAATGGAGCAATATCTGGAGGAGAAGAAGGCTTCGCAGAAGAGGCCGGCAGCGACATTCCAGCGGCAGGATAAGAAGAAAACGGTGTACCAGACACCGCAGAAATCAGTGGCAGTCAGCAACTCTCAGGTACCTTCTGTACGTTCCCCCGGTGCGAAGAAAGAGTGTCCCCATTGTGGGAAGACCCATGGAGGTTCCGAGTGCTGGTTAGTAGCGGGTAGATGCCTAAAGTGTGGGAGCAGCGACCACAAGATCAAAGATTGCCCAAGACTTCAGCAAGGAGCTCAGCGTGGAGCGCCAGCACCAGCAGTAGCGGCAGCCGCGCCAGCTACAGGACGACCAGGAAGGCCTCGAGCCCCAGCTCGAGTGTTTGCGTTAGCTCGTGAGGACGCCGAGCAGGCGGAGCATGTCACCGAAGGTACAGTTTTACTTTTCGGTGTGCACGCTCGGGTTTTGTTTGATACGGGTGCTACTCACTCGTTCATTTCCGAGCGGTTCGCTAGGCAGTTAGCCCTAGAGTCAGGCATAGAGTCTGAGGAGTTAGAGGTCCCTTTGTCTGTGCACACCCCTGCGGGTACGGTATCGACTAGGAAGTGCATTCCGTCGTTACCTGTGTGCATTGAGGATAGATTCCTAGATGGGTGTTTCTTCTTGCTAAAGATGAAGGACTATGATTGTATCCTTGGTCTGGATTGGCTAGAGGAGCACTATGCGTTAGTGGATTGTCGTAGGAAGAAGATTGTTTTCCGCATTCCTGGTGAGGATGAGTTCTCTCATCCCTTGCCAAAGAACTTAGCGGGAAAGTTAGTTATCTCTGCCATGAAGGCGATGCGCATGGTGAACAAGGGTTGTGACGCATTTCTTGCCAGCGTTATGCTAGTACCCGATGCTGGTTCGTCACTGACTCTTGCAGAGATCGATGTGGTGCAGGACTTTCCAGATGTCTTTCCCGATGACTTGTCTGGATTGCCACCGGATAGGGAGATAGAGTTCACTATAGAGTTGCTTCCAGGCACCTCTCCTATCTCGAAGGCCCCATATCGGATGGCCCCTGCAGAATTAGCCGAGTTGAGGAAGCAATTGCAAGAATTGCTCGATAAGGGATTTATTCGCCCTAGTGTTTCCCCTTGGGGCGCACCTGTATTATTCGTCAAGAAGAAAGACGGGTCACTTCGGTTGTGTATTGATTATAGAAGCTAAACCAAGTGACTGTGAAGAACAGGTATCCCTTACCTCGGATTGATGATCTGTTTGACCAGTTGCGAGAGGCATCAGTCTTTTCCAAGATTGACTTGCGATCTGGTTATCATCAGTTGAGGATTAGGAGTGAGGATGTGTCCAAGACGGCATTTAGAACCCGTTATGGACATTATGAGTTTTTGGTCCTTCCTTTCGGATTGACTAACGCCCCTGCAGCGTTCATGGATCTCATGAACCGGGTGTTTAGTCCGTATTTAGATAGCTTTGTTGTTGTGTTTATTGATGACGTGTTGGTCTATTCTCCGGATGAGGCCACACACCGTCAGCATTTGAGGTTAGTCTTAGAGGTTCTCCGTGAGCACAAGCTGTATGCAAGTTCAGCAAGTGCGAGTTCTGGTTGCGCGAGGTTCATTTTCTCGGGCATGTTATCTCCGGCGCTGGTGTAGCTGTTGATCCAGCAAAAGTCCAGGCAGTTATGGATTGGGAGATTCCCAGGACCCCTTCGGAGATTCGTAGTTTCCTTGGGTTAGCTGGTTATTATCGGCGATTCATTGAGGGTTTCTCATCCATCGCCGCCCCTTTGACAAAGCTGACCAGAAAGGGTGAGAAGTTCGTATGGTCTGAGGCATGTGAGCGTAGCTTTCAGCTATTGAAGGCTAAGCTTACTTCTGCTCCGGTATTGGTATTGCCTAGTGGTCTAGAGGGCTTTGCCATTTATACGGATGCATCTCAGATTGGTTTAGGCTGTGTGCTCATGCAGCAAGAGAGGGTAGTGGCTTATGCTTCTCGTCAGTTGAAGGAGCATGAGAGGAACTATCCGACTCATGATTTGGAGCTCGCAGCTGTGGTTCATGCACTAAAGATCTGGAGGCACTATCTTTATGGTGTCAGATTTGAGGTGTTTACCGACCACAAGAGCTTGAAGTATCTTTTCTCCCAAAAGGAATTAAACCTGAGGCAGAGAAGATGGATTGAGTTCTTGAAGGACTATGACTTCGACCTTCAGTATCATCCTGGAAAGGCGAACGTCGTAGCGGATGCTCTTAGTAGAAAGAGGTCTTCGCTCCAGCAGGATTGGAAGATGTTGGAGGATGCAGCGTGCTCTATGACCGAGTTAGAGCCATCGTTGTGTCAGGCTTTTGTAGCTCAGCTATCCCTTAGATCCTCAGTCTTGGATGAGGTGATTGAGCAGCAGAAAGCCGATCCTAGATTGTTAGAGTTAGTGGGTAAGGCGGGCATTGCTCGTGATGAGGACGGTGTGATTAGATTTCAGCACCGTGTTTGTGTCCCCGATGTGTAGATGTCCGTGAGCATGTGTTAGCGGAGGCTCATAGATCGCGATTCTCTATTCATCCGGGTAACACTAAGATGTATCAAGACCTGAAGAGATCATTTTGGTGGTCCGGCATGAAGAAGGATGTTGCGGATTATGTGTCTAGATGTCTAGTATGTCAGCAAGTGAAAGCCGAGCGGCAGCGACCATCCGGCCTTATGCAGAGGATGGATATCCCCGTATGGAAATGGGAAGCTGTCACTATGGACTTCGTTTCGGGTTTGCCTCGATCTAGAAGGGGCAATGACTCGATTTGGGTAGTTGTAGATAGATTCTCGAAGACTGCTCATTTCTTGCCTATGAAGAAGAAGCAGTCAGTAGAGAGTTTAGCTAGACTGTATGTTAGCGGTATCATTAGATTGCATGGTGTGCCGAAGTCGATCATTTCGGATCGAGATCCGAGATTTACTTCGAGATTGTGGAAGGGTCTTCAGGATGCGTTAGGTTCGGAGCTTAAGCTCAGTTCGGCGTTTCATCCCCAGACCGATGGACAGTCCGAGAGGACTATCCAGACGCTCGAGGATATGTTGAGAGCGTGTGTTCTGGATTGGAAGGATGATTGGGAGCGTCATTTACCTCTTGTGGAGTTCGCATACAACAACAGCTTTCATGCTAGTATTGGTATGGCTCCATTCGAGGCGTTGTATGGTAGGCCCTGCAGATCTCCTTTATGTTGGGAGGAGACTGGTGATAGGCAGTTGATCGGACCGGAGTTAGTTCAGGAAACTTCGGATAAGATTCAGCTTATCAGGAAAAGGCTTGTTGCGGCACAGGATAGGCAGAAGAGTTATGCCGACAACAGGAGAAAGGATTTGGAGTTCGAGGTTGGCGATCATGTCTTCTTGAAGATATCGCCTACTCGAGGTGTTGTCAGATTTGGCAGGCATAGCAAGCTAAGCCCTAGGTTCATTGGCCCATATGAGATTCTCAGACGTTTGGGCAGCGTGGCGTACGAGCTAGCATTACCCCCAGCTTTGGCTAGCGTTCACCCGGTATTCCACGTATCTATGCTCAGGAAGTTAGTCATGAGCCCGTGGAGATCCAGCCAGATCTTTCATACGTCGAGCAACCCGTAGCCATTCTTGACCGGAAGGTTCAGCATCTCCGGATCAAGAGTATTGCGTCGGTGAAAGTTCTATGGCGGAACTTCTCACGTGAGGAGGCTACGTGGGAGCTTGAGGATGCGATGAAGAAGAAGTATCCCCTTTTGTTTGAGTAGTGTCGTTCTAACTTCGAGGACGAAGTTTCTTTAAGGGGGAGAGGGTGTAAGACCCTCGAATTTCCGTCGCATTATTTGTACTTATGTGTGTATAATTGTGCTTGTGTATGTATGTACATACTTACGTACGCATTAATTAGTATAATTACGTGTGCATGTGTTTATATTAAGTATAAATAATGTATGTATTGCATGATGATAGTATGGATACAATACCGTATGCATATTGCATGTATATATGCATGGTTTTCTGCATAATTTAGAGTTCTGGCCGAAGGCCATCTTGGCGTCAACCCCAGGCCGTTTAGGTGGTGTCAGCGTCCAGACATGGACGCCAACACTCATCCTGGCGTCCAGCGATATGGACGCCAATTTCTCTGACCTGCATGCGCAGCAGAGCTGCAAGCTTCTGAAACAAGGTATGGCCACCCATTGGGGGATGTCCCCCAACGGCTCTGAGGGTGTCCTATCACCCTAGTGAGTGGGAGAGAGACTCTCCTTAAGTCTAAACCCGAAATGGCCTCTCCCCACTCTTCCCTTCACCCTTGCAAGAGGAGAAAAGAGAGAGGAAAAACCCTAGAGAGAAAACTGTGAGAAAACCCCACCTTGGCACCCAAAAATCCGACCCCTTGGAGGTTGATCCGGCCATCTTCCCCGACAAGAAGGAAGCTGGAGCAAAGGAGAAGGCTTCCCCATCGTCCCCTTGCTGTGGAGCTCATCCAAGAACCCGGAGGAAGGTGATCTTGGAGGCCTTTCTGCAACTTTCTTGGGACTGCCCAAGGAGGTCTTCACCGAGCCCTAGATCCCTTGGAGAAATTTTTGAAAGGCAAGTGACCTACCCATGATGTCCCCTTATGAGTCTAGGTCGGTTTTATGATTTTTGAGCATTTTTCCTCGAGTCCTAGACCCTCCCATTCACCCAAGTTTCAGAGCTCGGGTCTGTGTTTCTGCACAGACCTGATTCGACGGCAAGGTCCCTGGACGCCCAGATCATGCTTGGCGTCCATCGACCATGCCGCTGACCCTGAGTCAGCGGCCAGAGACCGCCGCCAAGTTCCTCAGGACAGAACAGTGAACTGTTCTGCCCTTCTTCTACATTAATTTCGATATGGTTTCCGTGATGAGGATATATGGTAAACCTTATACTCTATGTATAGTGTTAATTGTGGTGTGTGAATGAATGTGGGGTGTGATGGTGAATGTGGGAAATGGTATCCCTTAAACTTGTGAGCATGAATTGTCGAAATTCTTGCAAATCCATGTTTCATGATTAGGATTAGTATGAATGCCTTGGTTTTGGTCTGATCATGAAGGTTAGTGGGTCAGTATATGTGTTTGCAATTTTGGTAATTTATCCATGCTTGTGTAATTTGCTAATAAATCCGGCTTGGTAAAATAAAAGCATGCAAGAATGGTTGTGATGAAATCCATAGATGTATGCTTTAGGGAAATTTCGTATTCTCAAATCATGTAAATATAGTAGCCTCTGTTTAAAACAGTAAGTGGTAAATTGCAAGATGTGTTAAACCCCATGTTAAATTAAATTGTGAATGGCATGCTAATTAGGTGTTTTATTTACTGTAAATTCCATGTAGCTCAGAAAAATCTGAAAATTGAGGGTATAATCTTGAACCCGAAAACAGCATGTGGTTAAAATTTCAGGTCGTTTGGATCAGTAAATAAAAAGTTATGTATTTTTCATGTGAATGTGATAATTTATGCATATTATCGTAATGTGATTAGTTATGGTCTAAAACCAACATGATTAGTGTGTTTACTGTGTGTTAAACTCTTGAAATTCTGTAGTACCATGTTAGGAAAAAAACAGAGATATTCATGTGAGTGAGAAAGTGAATGTGATGAAAAGTGTAAAATGTAAAACCATGTGTAAAACGGTAAATGTGTAAATGTGTAACTGTGCCAATGTGACACTGCTTCCGTAGAGGGCAGTGGAGCTGTATCAGGGAAAAGTCCCCCTGAGAAAGTTCAGTGTGTTAAGTGACCCTAAGGGCATTAGGGGGAAATCCTGGAGGTGGACAAGTACCACTGGTTAGGGTGGAGACTTGTTCTCCCGGTCTGCGCAGTCCAAGAGTCGCCATTGGAATGCCTAGATGGCGTCTATGTGTAATGTGATGTGTATATGTCCTTCTTTGGTGGTTTGGACTATGTGTCACGGCACCTAAAATGTGTAATGTGAAATGTGTAATGTGTATGTGTCCATGTGTAAATGTGTAAGTGACAATGTGAATGTGTATGTGTAAAGTGAACCATGTGAAAGAGGGAATTCGTGTAAAGAAAATGTGAAACTCAAGATGTGAAAATGTGTTATTGAAACCTATGTGAGACAAATCTGAAACCATGTGAATTCAGTAAATTCATGTTATTATCATCATGTTTAAATGTGCAAAGATGTCTAGAATCCATGTTAGGGATAATTAGTGAACACGGGCACAAGATAGCATGAATGGTTGTTAACATGATATGTTTTATGCATTATTGTAGCTCTCATGCATAGGTTTTCAGCCATGAAACCATATGAAATCAGCAACCTAAAGCATGTGAAAAGGTCTATGTAGGTGTTTAAAAATATGAAAAATCCATGCTAGTTGTGTTCCCTTTCATGTATGTAAAATGTTCATGTTGATAGCTCTCATGTTTTAGCTCTTTATTAAAGTTTCATGAGTAAATTGAATCAGATCATGTGATAGGTGAATTTCATTTTCTTTAGAAATCTGAAAGCATGATTCATGTATAAAATTGTAAAACTTCCATGATAGGTTGAGACTTGAATTGGCTAGCATGCTAGGTGTTGCAAATTGTAAATGTGCATGTAGAAACCACTAGGACTTGTAAGTGTATATCATGAGTAGTGTTGCTTGCTGAGTCCTTGGACTCACTCCTTGCTTCGGCGTACAGGTGTAGTTGGTGACGTGGCACCTTTGGAGGAGGCAGCAGAGACGGACTCCGAGCGCGGAGATTAGCTAGCTTTGGGAGTTTCTTTGAGATTGTGTATTTCATAAGTATGTAACTTGAACATTGTATTAGAGTATTATGAAAAGGGTGTAAAAGTGTGGACATTATGTATTTCCATTTCAGCAATTTAATTTATGTGAACTTTAGTTCCTTTTATGTTAATTGCGAATTGCATGTATGTTTAATGTGGATGATGAATGAATGAAGACAGAAGTCTTTTACTTCCGCTACTCTGTTGTATATTCGCGTGTATCTCAGCTGTATGTATCGTTTGGGTAAATGTCCCACTGTGGCAGTGCTCGCTATACCGACGTGGGTTGGTATAACCGTACCGGTATAATGAGGGTCGTCACACCTATACTTGGTAGAGCTGCCTGTGTTTTGATTGATCCTGGTGCTACACATTGCTTTGTTTCAGAAGAGTTCTTTGGTTCACTTACCGAGTTTGCTTTAGAGGGGGCCTGTGAACTAGCAGTTGAGCTTTCGACGGGTGACTACGTGCATACTCTAGGTTACCTAGAGGATGTCACCGTCGAGTTACAAGGTCATATTCTACTAGCTAGACTGTTTTCCATGCAGATCCATGACTTTGATGTCATTCTTGGCATCGATTGGTTGGAGGCACATTTGCTTTGGTAGATTGTCAGCAGAAGACCGTGCAGTTCGAGATACCTAGAGCACATGTGCTTTGCTTTCGAGGTACGCAACCTACCCGTCAACCCTTTGTTTCTTTCTATAGAGCTCGATGTCTGATCTCGGATGGTTGTGTGGCATATCTTGCTTCTGTGAGTTTCTCGAATTATGGTGAGTTTTCAGTTTCAGATGTGCCTGTTGTTTGTGACTATGCTGAAGTGTTTTCGGAGGATCTACCTGATTTACCACCAGAGCAGGAGGTAGATTTCTCCATTGAGTTGTTCCCGAGGATGATGCCTTTGTCCAAGGCACCGTATCGGATGGCGCTTGGGGAGCTGGGGGTGTTGAAGCGCCAACTCAATGAGGTACTCGAGAATGGCTTCATTCATCCGAGCTATTCGCCTTGGGGTGCGCCAGTCTTGTTTGTGAGGAAGAAGGATGACAGTTTCAGATTGTGCATTGATTATCAGCGGATGAATTAGGTTACAGTGAAGAATAAGTATCTGTTACCTAGAATCGATGACTTGTTCGACCAATTGTAATATGCATCAGTGTTCTCGAAGATTGACTTGAGGTCAGGTTACTACCAGCTGAGGATCAGAGAGTCAGACATCGCCAAATCGGCCTTCTGTACCCGCTACGTCCACTTTGAGTTTGTCATGATACCTTTTGAGCTTACGAACACACCAGCAACTTTCATGGAGATGTTGCACAGTGTGTTCCGAGAGTAACTGGACAGGTTTGTGGTAGTGTTCATGGACGAAATCCTGGTGTACTCAGCAACAGCGGAAGAGCACAAGGTGCACTTGAGGCTTGTGTTGGAGGCACTGAGAAGTCACCGCGTTTATGTCAAATTCGGAAAATGTGAATTTTGGCTAAAGGAGGTGCACTTCCTTGGACACGTAGTTTCAAGTGCAGGAGTGGCAGTGGATCCCGCCAAGGTTGAGGCCGTGGTTTTTTTGGGCCGGCCCACTATAGTTGCAAAGGTGCGCAGTTTTCTGGGGTTGGCAGGCTACTACAAGAGGTTTGTTTCGGACTTCACCAGAGTTGCTAAGTTGCTGATGAGGTTGACTAGGTGAGTGACTAGGTTCATGTGGACGGCAGAGTGTGAGCAGAGTTTCCAGGAGCTAAAGAGCAGGTTGACTTCAGCTCCAATCCTTGTTCTACCGTACGGCAGTGGTGGCTTTGTCATCTACACCGACGCTTCGGGGACTGGTCTTGGTGTCGTGTTGATGTAGTATGGGAGAGTAGTCACTTATGCTTCTAGACAGCTGAAGAAGCATGAGCAGAACTATCCGACTCACGACATGGAGCTTGCAGCAGTTGTGTTTGCCTTGAGGTTGTGAAGACATTACTTGTACGGAGAGGTGTTTGAGGTGCTCACAAGCCACAAGAGTTTACAGTATGTCTTCACTCAGATGGATTTGACCCTGAGGCAGCGTAGGTGGGTTGAGTACCTGAAGGACTACGAATTTACCCTTTCCTATCATCTGGGAAAGGCTAATGTCGTAGCTGACGCTTTGAGCAGGAGAGCCCACTTGAGTTCTTTGTTGGTTAGACACTGGAGGTTGTTGGAGGATGCTATTCAGGGAGTGTTCCTTCCATCGAGACTCAGAGACAGAGCAATGTTGACCAGTTGGACAGTTCATCTAGCCATGTACCAGTAGGTGTTAGAGGCTTAGAGTGCATATTCAGACTTAGCAAGGATCCTACAGATACCAGAAGTGGAGTTGGAAGAGGATAGTGAGGTCAGATTCAGAGGCAGATTGTACGTTCCAACAAACGTTAGACAGGAGCTATTAGCTGAGGCACACTGATCGAGGTACTCTGTTCATCGTGGCTCCACTAAGATGTACCACGACTTGAGGGGACTCATTTGGTGGCCCGGGATGAAGAAAGATGTAGCTATGTTTGTCGCTCGTTGCCTTACCTATCAGCAGGTGAACGCGGAGCACCAACATCCTGGTTGTGAGCATCAGTCGTTACCCATTCCTATGTGGAAGTGGGAACACATCACCATGGACTTCATTGCCGGTTTACCTCATACCTCGCAGGGTCACAACATTGTGTGGGTGATCGTCAACCGACTGACGAAGACAACTCATTTCAAACCAATCAGATCAGCTTGGTCAATGGATAGACTTGCCAGATTGTTTGTGGATAGAGTAGTACCATTGCACGGGACCTCGATCTCTATTTTCTCAGATAGAGATCTGCAGTTTACTTTGTGCATTTGGCACAGTTTTCAGGGAGCACTGGGCACAGAGTTAAGACTGAGTTCAACTTACCACCCGCAGACATATGGTCAGTCAGAGAGTACTATACAGACCCTCCAGGACATGTTGAGAGCATATTTCCTAGACTGGGGAGGCACGTGGGAGTCGCACCTTCCCATGGTGGAGTTCGCTTATAATAATAGCTTTCACTCCAGCATTGGGATGGCACCCTAAGAGGCTTTGTATGACAAACTGTGCCGGACACCTTTGCACTGGCACGATGTTGGTGAGAGGAAGTTGTTGGGACCAAAGATTGTACAACAGTGTACAGATACAGTGAGACTAATTAGGCAGAGACTACAGACAGCGTAGAGCAGACCGAACAGTTATACAAATGTTCGCCGAAGGCCACTACAGTTTGAGGCAGGTGACATTGTGTTTCTACGGATTTCGCCAACCAAGGGCGTTCTCAGGTTCGGGAAGAGGGGCAAGCTTAGCCCGAGATTCATTGATCCCTTTCCCATCTTGGAGCGAGTTGGCGAGGTCGCGTATAGGTTAGCTATTCCGTTTGAGTTAGTAGGAGTTTACGATGTCTTCCACATCTCGCAGCTGAGGAGGTACATACCAGATCCATCGCCAATGCTTGAGTACTCACAATTAGAGGTCGCTCCAAATCTGTCAGTGCCAGAGTACCCAGTCAGTGTGCTGGACCATAGAGTACAGTAGTTGCGCAAGAGGCAGACTCCGCTCGTCAAGGTCGTTGGGGAGAATCATGTTGGTGGCGAGGCCACGTGGGAGCGCGAGGACAAGATGTGGGAGCATTTTCCTTACTTTTTTGAATGACTCGTATGTTTGTTTGCCTTTATCCCCCGGGTTTCTCCCTTACTTCTTTGAGTGCTCAAGTTACAGACTCTACAGCTAAGGGGAAAATGGTGGGGACAACGGCATAGAGTCATTTGCAGAGCTCTCTTAGCTGAGTCTAGTACGCCGAGGTGGTTTAGGTGTTCTTTCGGTGCAGATCAGCTAGTCCTTCTCATTGCCTCACTCTACATGGTTTCGGTACCATCTATAGGGACCAAGCATGGGACCGTAGTTTGGATAGACTATGGCAGTTGTGTGGTGATTTTTAGTTCGGCATCTCACTCCGACGGTTGGTAGCAGATATGGATTGGTGGTCGAGGATAAGGCGAGTGGCTCACCTGACTAGTTGACTAGTGGTAGTTGACCTCCGTGGCTAGTGTCTTTGTCCAGACAATTGTTCTCTATCTGTGGTTGCAGCCTTGGAGTGTGTCCCAGTGTCGTAGTTTATTCGGGTTCCCGATCCCAATGTGTTTAGACAGATAGCCGTGTAGTTTACTTTACGCTTCCGCACTTACTCTATTAGTAGAATAGATTATCTTGCTTAATTTTCTATAAACTATATATCTATTCTACTTGTTAGAACCAGTAGGAGATTGGTAGTCCCTACTGGGCTTCTTCATGAAGCTCATTCTCTCCTTTGCAGCTGAGACTTCACAGCAGCACCTCCACAGCAGGCTGAGGAGACTGAGCTGTAGCAGACGACGCCTTCCATGAGTAGTGTTCCCCTTGTACTTGACTCTTCACCCTCGGGGTATGCCCCTAAGGGACCTATTATCCCCTCTCTTTTAGTACTTGTACTTTGTTACTTGGGATTGTACTAGACTCTGTAAGACCTGGCTTCCCGACTTTCCTTCCAGTGTCTTGGATGACTGGCCACTAACGCATCCAGGCTTGGCGACGTGTTAGTGTCGCATCGTGGGTGCACGATGCGGCAGTCATCCTTGTCGCGATGAGCGTGTGCGTCGCGTTCATGTCGCACCTGGCTTGCCTATCGCGTTCTTGTCGCGATCGGTCAACGGGTCGCGACAGCGTTTGTCGTGTTCCACTGTTCGGTCGTCTGACGCATATCAGGGTGGCTGGTGTGTCAGTACGACCTGTCGGGTGGTCTCAGCATCCCTGGGGGGGCACATTCTGGTCGTGTCCCGTTGACGAAGGCTAAAAGCCTTGCCCGGCTACCCTTTCCCCCTTTTCCCCCTTCTCTCCTCTTCTTCCCTTTCCCCTCTTCTCTAGCGATGGGGAGGTTCCCCTCCGGCGACTGGGGCATGGTGGCGCCGGCGGGCTCATGGAGGAGTGGCGGAGCGGCATCGTGCAGCGAGGATGAGGTGTCGTGCCATCGTGTAGGCCCTCTTTGGGGTTCGTCCTTCGTAACCGATAGGGATTACTTGAACTCCTCTCCATCCAGGCGGATCGGGAACTCTTCGTGCATTCTAATTGGTTTAGATAGCTTACCCATGCTACCCTCCCCCGTGTGGTATGTTTGTATCTTGTGGGTGACCCGGGATTGAGGATCCCGTCGGTTTGCCTCTCTGCTGATGTCGCGAGGGCTCGGCGCGTCGCGACATCAGGAGAGGCGTCGGCCCGGTCGGGCGTGACCTTATCGTGACGCGGTTAGCAGTCGCGATAAGGCTATCGTGACGCGCTTTCCGATCGCGACAGGGTTGCTGTCACGACCCGTTGCCCCATCGCAACAGGGTGGGTATCGTGGTGCCCTTCCCCATCGCGATGGCAGCGCGACGGCTTTGGGGGTCGGGACAGTACCTGTGTTGCCTCGGGTGCTTTCGTGGACCCGGTTGTGTGTCGGCGTGTGCCCCAGGGTAGGCTTTTCCCTTAGGGCCTTCTGGTAGGGAACGCGGTAGGTTACCTCCCTGCGTTCAGCGACCGAAGGTGACACCTTCGTGGCTGTGCCCTGGCAGTGGTGCTAGGAGGGTCGCATCTGTCTAATAATCGATTGACTGGCGGTCAATCGATTATTAGCAGAGTGACGGGTTTCCATGCTGGCGGGTGGTGTTTCGAGTCTCCGACTTTTTCCGTACGTGTTTAGTTGGCCGACGACCCTTTAGAGGGTTTGTGCGTGCTTCTCGCCTACTGGGCTTGTCGTGGGTTACAAGCCAGCAGTTTGGCGTGGTTCTTGTTGGCCTGCCCCGCCTGTTCGCCCGGTGCTTGGCACTTGAGGGCTTGTCCCGTTCAGAGGTTGTCTCCGTTGCCTGGGACTCCCATCCTCGGGAACCTGTTGAGGGAGTACTCCCGACTATGAACGTGCTCGAGTTGGCAGCCGAGTTGGCAGACTCTAGAGCAGAGGGAAATTGAGGATTGGATAGCGGCGTTGAGTCGTTTGTAGAGCTCTCTTGTCTAGGGTGGGATGCCGAGGTCGTTGAGGCGGTTCTCTTCCCGGCGCGGCTCAGATAGTCCTTTGTCTCACTGCCTCTCTTTGTGTTGGTTTCGGAGCCACGTAGTGGTGCTAGGCGTGGGGCCGCAGGTTGGCCAGGCTACGGTGTTTCCTGTGTTTGTGTATTTCTGTGGAAGCTCTATCTCGATCTTCCGCGGAGGGGAGGCAGGAGCCAGGCTGGCGAGCAGAGGGCGTGGACGGCGTGTCCCCCTCTTAGCTGTCAGTGGTGGTGGCTTGGTTGCTGTTGTTGTGACGGTGTTTCCTCACGACGTTTCCAAGTGTTATCCGTTGCCCTTTCTCGGTTATAGCCTGGCTGTGTCTAGTCTCTATGGGCATCGTTGGTCTGGCCTTGTGTGGACCTGTGCTTCCAGTGGTTTTCGCTTGGTGTCCTCTCGGTTCTGTAGTCCCGTTCTTGGGTGCCAGTCCGTGGTGGCACTGGCGTGTGTGGGTTCCCGACCTCGTGGTGTGTCCGGGGTCTGGGGTGGTTCTGTTTTTCGGTCCTCGACCTTGTGGAGGTCTGAGGTGGCCGTGCTTGAGGTGAGACGTCGTTCTCACTTGGTTGTTGCGTGGTCTTGGCGGGTGTGCCGAGGGTTGCTTCCGCTTTATGCCAGACTCCATTGGTTTCTACGGGAGTCGTGTGTGTGTCACGACCTTGGTTGGTGGTCGTGGCGTTGCAATGTTCTGTTCCGCTGCTTTGTAGTACCTTGCTGTAGGTGTTCCTCCCTTTATAGCTTTGTAGGGTAGTTTCCTATTTTCGAAGTTCCTGCTGCTCTGGCCGGTGAGGGACTGGTAATCCCTACTGGGCCTTGTTCGTGAGGCTCACCCCCCTACTTCCTTTAGCTAGGGGCTCGTCATCGTGGGAGCTCGGTGTCGGACGGGTTGCGGAGGCGCCTGTGGCGCCGTGTGTTGTCAGCAACAGTGAGAGCGAGTGTTGTGAGCTCTTGTGTAAGGCCCTCGAATCTTGTGGCATTATTCTAATTTCGTGTAAATAATTATTGTTGTGTATGCATAGATGTACATATCTACGTATGTATTAACTATTTATACTTATGTATGCATGTGTATAAGTTAGTTGTAAATAATGTATGAATGACATGTTGGTAGTGTGTACATGATAGTACATATGTATGACATGTAAATATGTATAAGTTGTGCATGGTTTATGCATGTTTTAGAGTTCTGGCCGAAGGCCAGCTTGGCGTCAATATCAATAGACGTTGATGTTGTGTCGGCGTCAACCATATGGACGCCAACACTAAGTCCAGCGTCCAGCGATATGGACGCCAATTTCTCCTATTTACCAAGCCTTTGGCAACCCCAACAGCCCTCTCTTGGCTCTCTTTGCAAGAGGAGAAGAAGGAGAAGAAAAACCCTAGCTCGAAGTTGTGCAAAGACCCAACTTTGGAGGCTTCCATCCGGCGATCTGAAGCTTGTTCTGGCCATCTACCACGACAAGGAGGTAGCTGGAACATCGAGGAAGGCATCCCCGACCTCGATCTGCTGTGGAGATTGCTCAGGAACCCGGAGGAAGGCTTTCTTAGGAGCTTCTTGGGACTGCCCAAGGAGAGCTTCACCGCCATTTAGATCCGTCTGGAGTATTTTCTAGAGGCAAGTAACCTACCCCTATCGTCCATGTAGATGTCTAGTAGGGTTTTATGATTTTTATGTATTTTTCCTCGTGTCCTAGATCCCCCATTCACCCCTTTATTTGGAGTTCGGTCTGTGTTTCTGCACAGATAGGAACTTGGCGTCAATGCCTTGACGCCAAGATTCCCCGTATGCATCCAGCGATCTTGCCGTCCACTCTTGGAACGGCCAGAGACCGCCGCTAAGTTCATCTGGACAGAACAGTGAACTGTTCTCTCCTTATATATGATTACTTTCGATGTGTTTTGCGATGAGGATATAATGTAAACCTATTATGCTATCTAATATGAATGTTGAATGTGTGATAAGGCCTTGTAATTTCTGTGATTTGGCATAAATGGTTTATTTATGAAGAATGTATGCATGGTGAGACCTAGACCATGTTCGTTACTGTTTGTGCAATTCATGTGAAGTTGGATGCCCTAAATTTTGCTAAACCAAGAATGGGTGAATCAGTCCATGCTCTAAATTTTTGGGAATTTCTCCATGCTCATCTGATTTATTGAGTTTTCTGAAATGAAATTAGAAAACCATGCGTAGGGTTGTATAATCTCGAGTAAATCGTGTATTGTGAAATAAATCCCCGGGAAATTTCTGTGGTGTTGTGTATATTGGGTTCAGGGTTTTGACCTGTTAAACTGAAATTTCATGTTACGCACCATGGTGGATTGAATCACGAATAATATGAAAAATTGATGTTTGATTTTCTGTAATTGTATCATGAGTCAGAAAAATCCGAAATTTTGTATGTGAGGTCATGCACCCGAAATCAGCAGTGGTTAAATTTTCAGGTTGTTTGGACAACTATATAGTGAAATATGAATTTTTTCCTTGAAAAGATGTGAATAATGCATGTTAATGTGGGAATAATGTGACATGTGATCCCTGTTAATTGTAGAATCATGTTAGGAAAACAGAGCCCTTGTGTGAATGAGAAAATGAATGAGAGGTAAGTGACATGTGTAAAGATATGCGTTAAAATCGGTAAATGTGTAAATCGTGCCAAGTGTGACACTGCTTCCATAGAGGGCAGTGGAACCGTATTAGGGAAAAGTCCCCCTGAGAAGGTTAAATGTGTTGTGATCCTAAGGGCATTAGGATGAAATCCTAGAGGTGGACAAGTACCACTGGTAAGGGTGGAGACTTGTTCTCCCGGTCTGCGCAGTCCAAGAGTCGTCACTGTATTGCCTAGGTGGCGTCTATGTGTATGTGATGTGATGTGTCCTTCTTATGGTGGTTTGGACTATGTGTCACGGCACTAAAGTGTAAAATGTGAAATGTGAAATGTGATTGTGATCATGTGCAAATTGTGTAGTGTGAACATGTGTAAATGTGCAATGTGTACAGTGTGAACTATGTGAATAAGAAATTGTGTAAAAATGTGAAACCAAAATGTGAGGATGTGAAATTGAAATCCATGATATGATGATCTGGAATCATGTTAGAACAGCAACATAAATGTCGTTATGATTATGTGCTATACGTGTACAATGCGTAGAATCCATGCTAGGGACAATCCTTACTTATGTGTAAATCATTCCATGTGTGTTTGCTCTCACGTTGTGGTTTGAATAAGAACATAGCTTTCATGTGCTAGATTGTAAAGTGTTAAACCCCATCAAAACAGCAAGCTTAAAGCATGTGAAATGGTTATGTGCATGTATAAGAATGAGTAGTAACCATGTTAGCAAAGTTTTCTTTCATGTATGTAAGCTAGTCATGCTAGATTGCTTTCATGTTTTAGTTTAATTGAAAGTAGAGCTTTCATGTGTAGGAATGATTAGAGAGCATGTGATAGGAGATTTTGATTTAAAAAATCTGAAAGCATGAATCATGTGTTCATTAGTAGAATTTCCATGATAAGGTTGTTAATTTCAATGTCACGCATGCTATATGTTGTGTCTTGTAAATGGTATGTAAAAACCTGCTATGATATGTGCATGTGTGATAGAGGTAGTGTTATTTGCTGAGTATTTTAGACTCATTACTTGCTTCGGCGTACAGGCGTAGTTGGTGACGACACACTTGCGGAGGAGGCAGTGGAGACCGACTCCGAGCGTGGAGATTAGATCGTTGGTGTACTTTGCGATATTTTGATTTCATAGTATGTAATGGCAACATTGTACTAGCATTATCATGGAAAAATGTTTAAGTGTGGACAATTATGTATTTGATTTTCAGAAATTTAATTACGTGGACTTTTAGTTCTTTAAATGTTATTGCAATCATGTATGTTAAATGTGGATGATGAATGAAATGAAGACAGTGGTTCTTTTACTTCCGCTACTCTGTTCTTATATTCACGTGTATCTCAGCTGAACGTTATTGTTGGGTAAATGTCCCACTGTGGCAACATTCACTATACCGACGTGGGTTGGTATAACCGTACCGGTATAATGAGGGTCGCCACATCTTGTACCCGAGGGAGCTGAGAGTTGTGTTTTGCAAGTCCTCGGGGTAAGCCCCTTAAGGACTGCACCTTTCTTCTTGTACCTGTGCTTTTTCTTGGGACACGTTGTATAGACATTTGTATATTGTACATATTGTTATACTTATTTAAATTCAGTACATATCTCACTAGACTATTTCTTCTAACCCTTCCGGATCTTCGGATCCGTGGGTGACGACACGAACTTCGGGGTCCCTGGCGGGGGTCCGGGAGGTCGGGTCTTTACAATTGGTATCAGAGCGTGGGTCTAATGAGATTTGTAAGGAAGCAATAACTATAGCTGTCCCAAAGAAAGGTACTAGTGCACTGCTGACACCGTCCAACTAGTGTTAGGCTTGTGCTTTCAATTGTTTTGCAGATGTGCGGCTTCCCTGCAAGTTTCGCATGTGCACTACAGTGGGTTGCAGTTGTTGCTGTGTCACGTACGTTGTGAGTGTGGTCGCTCAGCGTGTTCGTGCCGTGGTGGCGCGGTTGGCACTGGACTCACTGGCAGTGGTCTTCCCCGTGGGGAGGACGGGTGCAGGCAAGTCCAGGTGCGGTGCTCCTGGTCATCTTCAACGCATTTGGGTGTGTGTGTATCGTTGCGGCTGGGAGAGCCTGCGTGTGGTGTGGCCTTCACCGGTGTAGGGTTGTTGCCTGTGGAACTTGCCGAAGTGTATTTGCCTTGTTGGCTGTCCCCTGTTGTTGGGGTGTGTGCTGTGTTGGTTGTGTGTGTGATCTTCTGTTTGTGCGTTGTGCTCTACTTGGTCGGCGTTGTTGCTTGGGCTAAGCAGATGTTCTGTGTGCCATGTTGCATCGCTGGTTGAGCACTGCGACACTTGCCTGTGGTTGTTGTTGGCCTGGTGCCGGCTGGTTGTGAGCTCTGGTGAGGTGCTCCCGGAGTCTTTCTCCGTTGGTTCTGGCGGAAGTAAGGTTTCCCCAGAACTGTGTTGTGCTCGTTTCTGGTTGTTGTTGCGTTGCCCTCTGGGTTGAGGTGCATCGCTTGGTTGCCCTATGTTCTAGTGAGATTTCCCAGAACCGTTTGGTGTTGTCCTAGTGAGGGTTTCTCTCAGGACTGTTCCGTGCTCGTTTCTATCTATTGCTGTGCTGCCTCAGGGTTTGAGGTATGCTGTTGTTTTGGCTGGTGCGTTCTGGCTGGTTTTCCCAAAATGGTGCCTTGGTGGTTCTAGTGGGGTTCTCCCAGGACCGGCTTGCGTTGCGTCTGCTTGCTGCAGTGTTCTCTCTGATGGTCCGTGTTGTTTGGTCATTTGGGTTGTGCGTTCTGGTGAAGGTTCTTCCCAGGAGTGCTCTGTGCTCGTTTAGGGCCACCGTTGTGTTGCCCCTGTGGTTCGAAGTGTGTCGTTTGGTTGGGCTGCATTCTGGTGATGTTCTCCCAGGACGGCTCTTGGCGCTTTTGGTGGAGGTTCTCCCTAAAGCTGCTTCATGTTGGTTTGGTTATCGCAGCTCTCTCTCTGTAGAGATGAGTTGTCGTTGTTGCCGGTTGGACTGTCCGTGTTATAGTCTGCCTAGGCGTTTCCGGTCAAGGTGTTGTGCGCTTGGCCGCGTGTCTGGCTGCTGCGTTGGCCAGATTGTCTCGTTAGTCGTTTCCAAGTTTCTCGATTACGTCGGTGGGACTTTGTGTGTCCCCATGGCTCAGATAGTTTGCTTTGTTTTTCTATGCCTGGCATGATCTCCCAGATGATGGTCTGGTGAGTGTAGTGGGTGTTTGGCTAGCTGTGATTCTTGTGGAAGCGTCAGTCTTGCATTGTGGTTTCCCTCTCGCGCGTGGAAGAGACTCGTTGTGTGTGTCTTCTTCCTTTGCTTTCCATTGGTTGCTCGAGGTGGCGATGCTCCACTGTGGTGTTGTGTTGCCAGGGTGTGCATCGTTGCGACCTTCTGGTGGAGTCATCTTTCCTTGAGTCGTTTTTGGGTTGAGTTGGTTGCTCCCCTCGTGCCGACGTTTCCTTGTGGCACCGTGGGTCGGTGGACTTGTTCGTGTCGTTTATCGTTGTGATGGTTTCTTGCTACCTGCCTGGACAATTGGGGCATTGGGTCCTTGTTGGTTTAGTGTGAGGTAGTACCGTTTTCTATTGGGTTGCTTGCGTGAGCATTGTTCCGCTGTGCATTTCTTGCTTGGCTTGCTCGTGCAAGCATTGTTCCGGTGTATGCTCGATTGTGCCTTGGCTTGTGCCTTGGAGGCTTTTCGTGTCATCGTTTTTGTGTTTAGCTTCTCTATAGGTTGCGATAGAGGTGGTGCTTCTTGCTCTTGCACGCTAGGGAGTCGCTGTGGTTTTCGCTCCCCGTGCAGTAGAGTCGGTGCTCCGTGTTCTGTGTGCTTTTTGGAGCCGACGTGGTGGTTGTGCTCTTGATATTGTTGGCTTTCCATGCACTTCCCTTATGGGTCTCTGGTGGAGAGTCCCCTTCGGTGGACCCTGTGTCGTCTCGGGCCGTTGGTGCGGTTGTATGTGCTGCACCTTGAGCGTTTTTCGATGCTTCGTATTTTTGTGCCTTAAGGGCTGGGGCCGGCGTGGCCTGTTGTGCCCTTTCAGGCTTGCGGTTCTTTGCGTGTGGCTTTTGGCGGGTCTCTTGTGGAGAGTCCTTCCTGTTAGCCCGTGGTGTTGTTTTGGCCGCTGGTGCACCTGTGTTGCACTTTGCTTAGTTTTGGTGCTTGTGGTAGCACCATGTGCTCGTGCTCGAATGTTTCAGTTTTGTGCCGTCTGGAGCCTTGGTGCATTGTGTTGTACCTTGGGTGGCTCATGGTGCTTTCGATAGCACCATGTGTTGTGCCGTGTGCCTGTTCATGAGATTTGTGTTTCATTTCACGACTTCGCTCAGTGTTGGGGGCGTTGCGCTTTCGCCTCTGGGACACGTGTGCTAGTCTGAGTCTTGTGGTTGTATCGTTGCCGCTGTGGGGTGGCTACTTTGCCTTGTCTAGGTAGCCCTATCGGTGGTACGCCAGGCTCTGGTCGTAGCATGTGTCCGAGTTTTCGCTCTCACTTTGGGAGCGAGTGTGTTCGGTTGTGGTACCCTACTTTGGTCTGGGTCCCTTTGAGGTCGACGCATTTTTCTTGACCACTGTGGTTGTTTTGGTTCCCGTGTGGTTGTGCATCTTTCTGGTAGTTGGCACGTTGGTACACGTGCTGAGTTCTTTGGGCGCGTGGCGGGTGTGCTGCCAACTCCTTGTTGGTTCTCCACTGTGCGTGGTGTTGGTGAGTCTGGAAGTCGATGGCGGAGTCTCCTATCGGTTTGTCTGGTGACAGTGAGGCCTATTGACTTGTTAGTACTCGACCACATGGTTTGTCGATGTTGGGAGGTGCCCGACTTTGGCTTAACCTCAGACGTCTTCCGTGTTCTGTCGCGGTGTGCCACGTTGTGGAGCGTGTAACTCCCAATTTTTGTGGCTCCGCGTGTGTTTGGTGTCCTTGTCGGACCACGAGGATGGTCTGGGTGAGACCTAGTGGTGACAGTGGATACCATTTTCACGTGTTGAGGTTTCTCTGCATGCGTTTGCCTGTCCCTATTGGACCACGAGGAAGGTCTGGGTGAGACCTAGTGGTGATAGTGGACGTTGTTCCGTGTGTTGCGGATCCTCCGCGAGCGTGATGTTGCTCAGGTTCTCATCGCTTGTGTGGCTTCTCGATTGGGCTGGTGACCGATGTTAGCTGCTACTAGTACCGTGTGGCAGTTCCCCTGAGACTTGTGGTTGGTTCTCAGGTGTTTCTCATGTTGCTGTTAGCAACTGTGTACCCTGTCGGGTTTTGCTGGCAACAGTGTAGGTTGTCGATCGGTTAGTCCCAACAGCGAGGTCTGTTGGTGGCTGCAATTGTGCGGTTTTTGGCCGGCGTTTTCTGCCGCTCAGGCTAGTTTTGGCGTTGCTCGGCACCTGTGGGGTTGTCGTGCCGGTTGGACGCCCCAAGTGTGGCTAGTGTGAGCTGTTGGTTTCTCGGCTTGGTGCTCCACCCTCGTTTGGAGCTTGTCGTGAGCCGTTGGGTTTTCGATTGTGTGCTCCCTGTGTGTTTGGAGCCCGCTGTGTGAGCTGTTGGTTTTCTGGCTTCGTGTGCCCGCATGCATTTAGCGATGTGGTTGTCACCACGAGGAAGTCGTGTTGACACTTAGTGGCTTAATCGCATTAGTCTTACGTTTACTCCCTGTGCTTCGTTTCGTGCCTCGGGATCTTTTGGGCTTGCCCCAATTTCGAGGCCAAAATTGTTTTAAGGGGGGTAGGATGCAAGACCCGGCTTCTCGGCTTTCCTTCTGGTGTCTTGGATGATTGGCCACTAACGCGTCCAGGCTTGGCGACACGTTAGTGTCGCATCGTGGGTGCACGACGCGATAGTCATCCTTGTCGTGACGAGCATGTGCGTCGCGTTCTTGTCGAACCCGGCTTGC
Organism: Colocasia esculenta; assembly: GCA_014218235.1. Taxonomy (NCBI): domain Eukaryota; kingdom Viridiplantae; phylum Streptophyta; class Magnoliopsida; order Alismatales; family Araceae; genus Colocasia; species Colocasia esculenta. Next base: position 87,539,620 of record CM024762.1, on the reverse strand, counting down.
CTGTCGCGTTCTTGTCGCAACCGGTCAGCGGGTCGCGACAGCATTTGTCGTGTTCCGCTGTTCGGTTGTCTGACGCTGTCAGGGTGGCAACTGTGCCAGTAAGACCTGTCGGGTGGTTGCGGCGTCCCTGGGGGGCGTGTTCTGGTCGCATCCTGTTGACCCGGTGCCGAAGGCTAAAAGCCTTGGCCGGCTACCCTTTCCCCCTTTTCCCCCTTCTCTCCTCTTCTACCCTTTCCCCTCTTCTCTGGCGATGGGGAGGTTCCCCTCCGGCGATCGGGGCGTGGTGGTGCCGATGGGCTCGTGGCGGAGCGGCGGAGCGGCGTCGTGGAGCGAGGATGAGTGTCGTGCTGTCGTGAAGGCCCTCTTTGGGGTTCGTCCTTTGTAACCGGTAGGGATTACTTGAACTCTTCTCGATCTGGGTGGATCGGGAGCTCTTCGTGCTTTCTAATTAGTTTAGATAGCTTTCCCATGCTCCCCTCCCCGTGTGGTGTGTTTGTATCTTGTGGGCGGCCCGGGATTGAGGATCCCGTCGGTCTACCTCTCTGCTGATGTCACGACGGCTCGGTGCGTCGCGACATCAGGAGAGGCGTCGACCCGGTCGGGCGCGACCTTATCGCGACGCGGTTGGCAGTTGCGATAAGGCTGTCGCGACGTGCTTTCCGGTCACGACAGGGTTGCTGTCACGACCCGTTGCCCCATCACAACAGGGTGGCTATTGCGGTGCCCTTCCCCGTCGTGATGGCGTCGCGATGGCTTTGGGGGTCACGACAGTACCTGTGTTGCCTGGGGTGCTTCCATGGGCCCAGTTGTGTGTCGGCGTGTGCCCGAGGGTAGGCTTTTCCCTTAGGACCTTCTGGTAGGGAATGCGACAGGTTACCTCCCTGCGTTCAGCGACCGAAGGTGACACCTTCGTGGCCGTGTCCTGACAGTGGTGCTAGGAGGGTTGCGTCTGTCTAATAATCGATTGACTGGCGGTCAATCAATTATTAGTAGAGCGAAGGCTTTCCGTGCTGGCGGGTGGTGTTCCGAGGCTTTGGCTTTTTCCGTACGTGTTTAGTTGGCCGACGACCCTTTTCAGGGTTTGTGCATGCTTCTCGCCTGCTGAGCTTGCCGTGGGTTACAAGCCAGCAGTTTGGCATGGTTCTTGTTGTGCTTGCCCTACCTGTTTGCCCGGTGCTTGGCACTTGAGGGCTTCTCCCGTTTAGAGGTTGTCTCCGTTGCCTGAGACCCCCATCCTCGGGAGCCTGTTGAGGGAGTACTCCGGGATATGAATGTGCTCGAGTTGGCAGCCAACTTGGCGGACTCTAGAGCAGAGGGGAAAGCGAGGTTTGGACAGTGGCGTTAAGTAGTTTGTAGAGCTCTCTTGTCTGGGGCGGGACACCGAGGTCATTGAGGCGGTTCTCTTCCCAACGCGGCCCAGATAGTCCTTTGTCTCACTATCTCTCTCTGCGTTGGTTCCGGAGCCACGTAGTGGTGCTAGGCGTGGGCCGCAGCTTGGCCAGGCTACAGTGTTGCGTGCGTTTATGTATTTCTATGGCGGCTTTGTCTCGCTCTTTCGCAGAGGGGAGGCAGGAGCCAGGCTGGCGAGCAGAGGGTGTGGACGGCGTGTCCCCCTCTTAGCTGCCAGTGGTGGTGGCTTGGTTGATGTTGTTCTGACGGTGTTTCCTCACGACGTTTCCAAGTGTTATCCATTGCCCTTGCTTACACTGCGGTTATAGCCTGGCTGTGTCTAGTCTCTGTGGGCTTCGTTGGTATGGCCTTGTGCGGACCCGTGCTTCCGGTGATTTCCGCTCGGTGTCCTCTCAGTTCCATAGTCCCGTTCTTGGGTGCCAGCTTGTGGTGGCACCGGCGCGTGTGGGTTCCCGACCTCATGGTGTGTCCCGGGTCTGGGGTGATTTTGTTTGTCGGTCCTCGACCTTGTGGAGGTCTGAGGTGGCCGTGCTTGAGGTGAGACGTCATTCTCACTTGGTTGTTGCGTGGTCTCGGCGGGTGTGTCGAGGGTTGCTTCCGCTTTGTGCCCGACTCCGTTGGTTTCTGTGGGAGTCGTGTGTGTGTCACGACCTTGGTTAGTGGTCGTGACGTTGCACTGTTCTGTTCCGCTACTTTGTAGTACCCTGCTGTAGGTGTTCCTCGCTTTACAGCTTTCTAGGGTAGTTTCCTATTTTCGGAGTTCCTACTGCTCTGGCCGGTGAGGGACTAGTAATCCCTAATGGGCCTTGATCGCGAGGCTCACCCCCTACTTCCTTCAGCTAGGGGCTCGTCTGAAATGTTGCGGAAAACATTGCTATCAGAAATCTAGAAGGGGGGGGGTTGAATAGATTTCTACAAATTTTAAAAATCACTTAAAGTGAAACTTCGAGAATCTTAATTGATTGTCAAATCTGTGTGTTAATGGAAATTTTAAACAAATTAGGCAAGCTAGATGATAAGATTTAGACGAACCTATCAAGCATCTAGCACAAGAGACAAGCAAACCACAATGACACAAAGATTTAGGGTGGTTCGGATTACACAACAGTGTATCCTACATCCACCATCCACACACACACATAATTGTGGCTTATCTTGCCAGTTCAAAAAAGTCACAAAGAACCACACACACTCTGAGATACCGAAATCTCAGATTCAATCACACACACGTGAAATTGGGCACAAGGATTGCACCACTTTCACAAGAACACACAATGTAGAATGAGATTGAAATGAGAAACCAGTCGGAGCAATTGAATTCCAAATTGAAGAGGACTGGTTCGAAGATCCCTGTTTCTGCTTCAAGAATGGGGATCAGCTTCTCTGCTTCAGCTCCAGGAAGAAGACACAGATGGATCGAAATTCTCCTCCAATTGGATCATCCAAGGTATGTAGACCTTTGGTTCCTTCAGATCTGGAAGCAATCCACCGGGTTGAAGCCTTCTTCAGAATAGGATCGGAATTCTCTGGAGTCTGGAAGAACAGAAGTATATGGCTCGACTCTATTGTTAAAGCCAAGTGGATAAGGGGTATTTATAGCCCCATGGGTCCACAAAAAGTCTTGGGATCTGTGGGCATAGAAATTCCCGCCCAAAGAGCCTTTCCCACAAGCTTCCACGTGTCCCTGTTATTCACATCAAATAGAAAAAGAAAACTTAAATAGACTGTGTCGACACACCTTACTTATGTGTCGACACCCTGTCCCAATCATCACAAAGAAGTCCCTGGAATCCGGAACTAGTGTCGACACACAAGCAGGTTGTGTCGACACCCTGTCCCAATCATCACAAACCTGTCCCTGGAGACTGGAACTAGTGTCGACACACAACCAGATTGTGTCGACACCACTGGGTAATTGCAGATGATTTTGTTCTGGGACGATGTACTAGTGTCGACACACAGTTGAGCTGTGTCGACACTACAGAGTCATTTCTGAAGACTTTATGCTGAGCCATTGAACTAGTGTCGACACACAGTTGAGCTGTGTCGACACCACTAAGTACTTTTGAGCTGTAAATGTGAAGGAAACAATGTGAGATAAGAATGTAAGCATGAAAAGCATGAATTCAAAGTATTAATGAATCACATTTGGCTATCATCAAAATCAGAGATCCAACAATCTCCCCCTTTTTGATGATGGCAACTATGATTCATTAAGTAACTTTAACTTTTTCACAGATTCATTCAAACATTTTCATTTCTTGTCAAACAATCATATCATTCACTTGTGACAAATCAGTCATACAAACATTCAGCAATTGCAAGAAATGTGCTTGCAAGAAATGTACTAGCATTCACATCAACCAAGCATTCACATCAACTAAGCATTCACATCAACTCACATCAACCAGAAATGCATTCCTCTCAACATGTCAACATGAATCCTTCTCCCCCTTTGACATCATCCAAAAAGATATCAAGCAGAAGTGAGATGGTATGATGAGTCAAATCTGAAATCAATTATGCAGGGATTTTAATATGATACAGAAATCATACCCTTTTTCAACATTATCCCTTTTTATTAATTAGTGGGCTGAAAGATATCTGACAAGAAATTAATCACCAAGAAATTCTAAAGAATTAGAGTGATTGCCTAAGTGATATAAACTATTCTGCCGACTCTGAGCTGACTGAAGCCTCTGTCTCACAAGCTGAACTACCTCAACTGACTGCTGAACCAACTCCGGCCCCGTGACAACTCGTTCGCCAACCTCGAACCAGTCAAGAGGAGTGCGACACGGTCGTCCGTACAAAGCCTCATATGGTGCCAAACCGATACTGGAGTGATAACTATTATTATATGCAAACTCGACCAACGGCAAGTGAACTGTCCACGACCCCTGCCACTCCAGGCAACAAGCTCTAAGCATGTCCTCCAAAGTCTGGATAGTCCGCTCTGACTGACCGTCTGACTGAGGGTGGTAGGCGGAACTAAAAGCCAACTCTGTCCCCAAAGCTCTCTGGAAACTGCGCCAGAACCCAGAAGTGAAGCGAGGATCCCTGTCTGACACGATAGAGATCGGCACTCCATGCAAAGGAACAATCCGCTCTACGTACAACGCGGCCAACCTACTCACACCCCAACTAGTCCTGACAGGCAAGAATCTGGCAGTCTTCGTCAATCGGTCCACAAGAACCCAAATGCTATCAAAACCTCCAGCTGTCCTCGGCAAACCACAAACAAAGTCAGTCGTAACATGGTCCCACTTCCACATCGGAATCTCTAACGGCTGCACAAGTCCTCCCGGACGCTGATGTTCGGCCTTCACCTGCTGACAGACCAAACACCTCGCAACAAAAGCCGCTATGTCTCTCTTCATCCCAGGCCACCAAAACTGATGTCTCAACCTGTGGTACATCTTGGTCGCCCCTGGATGAATAGAGTACCTGGAACCATGTGCCTCCTGCAAAACGACTCTCCTGATAGACTCCTCAACAGGAACATAGAGTCTACCTCGGAACCTAACGGTCCCGTCCTCACAAAGCTCAACCTCTGGGAGAAGCAACACACTGCACAACTCGGGATCTGCCTGCTGAGCCTCAGCAACCTGTCTCACAACGGCGGGAGCTACTAACAAACTGCCCAACACACACAAACGACTGGACGAAACACTGAAAGACCCCTCTGCCGCAGACTGCTACAACTGCCACTCTCTAAGCATCAGATGACTCATCTGTGCTTTCCTACTCAAGGCATCTGCAACTACATTCGCCTTTCCAGGCTTATACTCAATGCTGAAATCATAGTCCTTCAGATATTCCATCCATCGACGCTGCCTCATATTCAGATCCCTCTGAGAAAACACATATCTCAAACTCTGGTGGTCGGTACGGACTACAAAGCTCACTCCGTACAGGTAGAGACGCCAAATCCGCAAAGCAAACACCACAGCTGCAAGCTCTAGGTCGTGGGTCGGGTAACTCTCCTCGTGGGGCTTAAGCTGGCGAGACGCATAAGCCACCACTCGGCCTTGCTGCATCAAGACCGCACCCAAACCAACACCTGAAGCATCTGTGCAAACCTCAAAACCCTCCTCACCTGAAGGTAAGGCAAGAACTGGCGCCGACGTAAGCAGACGTTTCAACTCTATGAAACTCTGCTCACACTGATCCGACCACTCAAACGGAACTCCCTTTCTCGTCAACCGAGTCAAGGGTGCAGCAATCTGAGAGAAATCTCGAACAAACCTGCGGTAGTAATCTGCCAAACCCAGAAAGCTACGAATCTCAGACACAGATCTGGGACTCTCCCACTGCAAAACTGCCTCAACCTTCGCTGGATCTACTGAAACTCCCTCACCTGAGATCACGTGCCCCAAAAAGTGAACCTGTTGTAGCCAAAACTCACACTTACTAAATTTGGCATACAACTGGTGCTCTCGCAAGGTCTGCAACACGATCCTCAGGTGCTCGGCGTGCTCCTCCTCCGAAGCGGAGTACACCAGAATGTCGTCAACAAACACTACGACAAACCGGTCCAAGAACTGGTGGAACACCCGGTGCATCAGATCCATGAAGGCTGCTGGAGCATTGGTGAGCCCAAACGGCATCACCAAAAACTCAAAATGTCCATATCTGGTCCGAAAAGCAGTCCTCTCAATGTCCGAGTCTCTAATCCGCAACTGATAGTAGCCCGACCTCAAGTCAATCTTCGAGAAGACACGAGCAGACTGAAGCTGATCAAAGAGATCATCAATCCTAGGCAAAGGATACCTATTCTTGATGGTTACTTGATTTAGCTTCCTATAATCAATACACAACCTCAGGCTACCATCCTTCTTCCGGACAAACAAAACAGGTGACCCCCACGGAGAAAAGCTAGGACGGATATAGCCCTTCTCCAACAACTCCTCAAGCTGCCTCTTCAACTCCCTCAACTCTGCTGGTGCCATACGGTACGGTGCCTGCGCAAAAGGTAAAGTGCCAGGAACCAACTCTACAGTAAACTCTATCTCTCTCTCTCTGGTGGAAGACCAGGCAACTCTTCCGGAAAGACATCCGGAAACTCACACACTACAGGAATGTCTCCCACTCCCGAGGTAATCTGGTCAAGAGTCACTGCAGAAACTAGGAAACCCTGACAACCTGAAGCAAGTAACCTCCCTGCCCTCAAAGCAGAAACTAGAAAGCGAGAAGTAAGAGGTACGATACCCTGGAAGTAGAACGCCGCTGCTCCAGGTATCCGCAAGTGCACCCTCTTCTTCTGGCAATCCATCACTGCACCATACCGCTCCAACCAATCCATACCCAAAATCACATCATAATCATGCAACTGCAAGGCAAACAAACGGGCTGACAACAACTGATCCTGCAACTGCACAGGTACCTCCTCAAGACAGTAGGACGTAAGGACAAAGTCCCCCGTCGGCAACTCTACTGCCAACTCAACAGACTCTCCCGAACTCAACTCTCCAAGGGAGTCTAAAAAGTCCTCAGACACAAAAGAGTGAGAGGCACCGGAATCAAACAAAACTCTAGCTGCACAACCAAAAACTGAAACAGTACCTTCCACCAGGTGAGCTGCCTCCGCGTCTGCACGAGTCAAGTGGGTAACACGACCTCTACCTCTGGACCCACCAGAACCTCCAGTCTGCTGACGCTGCTGCACTGGTGCCTGCTGCTGCTGCTGCTGCACTCGGGGCTGAGTCTGAGTCTGTTGCTGCGGTACACGAGGTAGCAAAGGACAATCTCGCGCCATGTGACCCATCTGGTCACACCGGTAACACTGCCCAGCAAAAGTACGCTGCACCTGCTGCGAAGGCTGACCTGTCGGCTGCTGCACACTCCCAACCGACTGCTGCCTCTGCTCTGCCTGCCTCCTATCACGCCGAAACTTCCTCCGAGATCCTGACTTCGCCGACGTCCCAGTAGAAGTGGACGCGTAAGAAGTCGTAGTCCTCGGGGTCGTCTGCACAGTACCCTGCTGTGGTGAGGCTTAGAAGGAACTACCTGCGTCTGAACCTCTGCACTCCGAGCACGAGTCCGCAAGGTGTCTGCCTCCAACGCTGCCGCTGTCTGATAGGCCGCATCTAAGTCTGTGACACGAGCAACTATCAGCGCCTGCCTGAGCTCTGGCCTCAAGCCTCTCACAAACTCTGAGTCCTCAGACCCTCATCTCCCATAATCTGCGGAGCATAACGCCCTAACTCCACAAATCTGGCCCTGTACTGCACCACAGTAGAGTCCCTCTGCTGCAAGTCCAGAAACTGGTACAACCTCTCCGTCCGGACGTAAGTAGGACAGAAGGCTCTCTCAAAAGAAACAACAAACTCCTGCCACGGAATCTATCTCAGTGGACGAGACTGAAAAGTAGTCTCCCACTCAGCGGACCACCAAGTCAACGCCTGCGCCTGCAACTGGTAACTGGCTAACAGCACTCGCTCCTCTGGAACACACTCCATGGAACGAAAAGTCCGCTCCACTGCATCTAGCCAAGCTCGCGCTACATCTGGATCAGGCTGGCCCAAAAACTGAGGAGGCTGAAACTGCAAAAACTCCCTCAACACCCTCCCAGTACCACCCTGGGGTACCGGCGCATCACGGTGCTGAGCAACAAACTGAGCCATCCCCTCAAGAAAATGAGTCATGTCTAATCCCTGAGCTACCTGAGGTGGAGGTGGCGGCGGCGGAACAATACCACTATGTGCGTCCTGTGGCAAAGGCTGCGTCTGCTGAGGTGGCGGAGCATCTCCAACCTCCGGACGAGTCGCCTGCTCGGCTACTCCCTCTCTAGGACGTCGCCTAGGCGCCATAGAACTACACACAGAACAAAATTACACACATAAATACACTAACTAACTCCGGGCTACATAACTAACTACAGTGCAGCTGTACTCTTTAGACTCTGAGTTAACATGGTAGGCATTTTCTTATATATATCTCATCAGACCAGGCTCTGATACCAAACTGTAACGACCCAGAATCCGCATTACCAGTAACAACCAGTAACCCGAATTCTGACCCGCTAACCCACGAGACAAGCTCGGAAGGGTAGGAATTTAGAGTCCGAGGAGACTATATGTAAGAAGATACACACCATGCAAAGCAGTAAAATTCCACTATATGAACATATCATATACAACCTCAGAGTCTGAGACAAGGTACAGAGTACAGAAGTACAACAAAAAGGTACAACTCACTGCAGCTAGGGAGCACCAACACCGGAGTGGCTAGACTCGCCTGGAACGGGAGTCGACGAAGACCCACCTGAAAGGGAAGGGAGTGAGTCTCAAGAAAGAGACCCAGTAGGGAAAAGTAACCCCACCGGTAACAGTCTAAAGTGTGGAAAGTAAAAACAGAAAGTAAGTACACGTCGCACCACACAAAACTGTAAACCACACGGCTCAGTAACACACACTCACACACACAGCAAGTAGGACTCAGCTAGGGTCTGTGGCTCGGCGTCCCGTCACCACAGAGGCTCTCAACCCCAGCCACGTGTGCACACTACAGACGCTCTCTCTCGCGTCTGGTCCACGACCGGTTTTTCCCCTACGCTTGACCCTAGCGGTAGAGAAGGGGCTCCACGGAGACCGGCTCAAAACCACCAAAAGGAGTACGCACAGGACAGAGTCGCACTCGATGTCCCGGCTCACTAGCGGAGGACAACCACACACTAGTCGTCTAGACGGAGTCGCACCCACGCCTAGGTAACACAACAGAAACGGGTACACGGTAACGCAACGCGCGTACGACAGACGGAACACACTCAACGTCTGAAACCCCGTACAGTAGTAAACACCTCGTGCCACGAACAACTACTACTATGCACAGGCGGAGTCACACTCTAAGCCTGGCCCATATGTGTTATTAGGGCGGACATCACATGTCAATCGCCTCTAATCACACAACTTAAGTCTGCTGGGAGACAGGATATAAACGGCCTGATCGATTGCCGCCAATAAAAGGTAAACGGCAACCCCTATGCCGCCAAAAATGACTAAACGGCAGTCGACATTGTCGTTTAATTCACCCCTGAAGATCTCAACGTCAACAGATGTGGACGTTGATATCTTCAGCTCCCCATACCCAGAACTGACCCGAATCAGTCCCAAAAGGGCAGAAACACAAATCCAAACTCTGACTGATGGAGGGAAACACTTCCTCTCATCAATCTACACTACCAGAATAACATAATTAGACAATCTAACACCTAGATTATCCAAACCACCCTCAATTCCGGCATGATATAACCCAAACCCTAAACCATGATTTGCACATCAATTAAGTTAATTGGACATGCTGGTTTGCTGGGGAAGGTTATAGGGGTTAAGTCCCTACCTCAGAACGCCTTAAGAATCCCCAAACAGCCACCAATCGCGCCGGATCTCCCCGAAGACTCCGCGCGAATCACGCCAAAACCTTGCGATTCCCGCCCGAACTAGCGACGCCACACGATCTAGGGGCTTCCCACGAACTCAAATCACCCAACAGAAGCTACAGGAGTCAAGAAAGGCTAAGGAGGAAGGAAGGAGAGAAAAGGAGAAGAAGAAACCCTGCTCTCGGGCTGCCCTATTTCAACAGGACTGGTTAGTCGACGTCAACATCAATGGCCGCCAACTGAACCGCCTACAGATTAACGTCCACATAGCTTGTCGCTGAGTTCAAGCTCAGACGTCCACATCGCTGGACGCTGACTCAGACTCAACGGCAAGCCCTGGCCGTCGACTACACAGGACCTCTACAGACCCAATAAGGATACATTAAAGACCCGAGACCTTACAGCTCTCCCCCCTTAAGGAATTTTGCCCTCAAAATTCAAACAACACAAGGAAAGAAAACTCACCAAAGAGGTACGGAAAATGCTCGCGCATCTCGTCCTCCCGCTCCCATGTCGACTCACCACCGGAGTGCCGCTGCCACGCAACACGAACTAAAGGGATAGCCTTGTTCCTCAACCTCTGAACTCGGCGATCCTCAATGTACAACGGAAACTCGGGTACAGTCAACACTGGAGTCACCTCAGACCACTCTGCACTCTGCAGAACGTGAGACTCGTCAGAAAGGTACCTCCGAAGCATCGACACGTGAAACACGTCGTGCACTGCTGCCAACTCTGACGGAAGCTCAAGTCTGTACGCCAAACTCCCGACACGCTCAGAAATGGTAAAAGGCCCAATAAAGCGAGGACTCAACTTCCCACGCTTACCGAACCTCACCACTCCCTTCATAGGAGACACACGAACAAACACCTGGTCTCCTACCTGAAACTCGAGCGGTCGTCTGCGCTGATCTGCATAACTCTTCTGCCGACTCTGAGCTGACTGAAGCCTCTGTCTCACAAGCATGGGTACTAGGCGGAGGATTTTCCTCACACATAATAATAGCTTTCAAACAAGCATAACTTGTTCTTCCACTAATCACCATTTGATATACCTCATAATCTTAGCATAATGAATCACAGAGTTCTTATCAAGTTTTTATTTTTATTCCAAGTTACATATTCTAAGTTCTCTTCTTAAGGAAGTGAATCTATCTTCAGCCAAAGGTTTTGTGAAAATATCTGCAATTTGTTTTCAGTAGGGATGAATTCTAATTCAATATTTTTATTTGCAACTTCATGTCTTAGAAAGTGATGTCTGATTTCAATATGCTTTGTTCTAGAGTGTTGAATTGGGTTTTTGGAAAGATTGATTGCACTAGTATTGTCACACATGATAGATGAACATCCAATATCAATGTTGTAGTCAAGCAGTTGACTTTTAATCCACAACACTTGAGTTGCACAACTTCCTGCAGCAACATATTCTGCTTCTGCAGTAGATAGTGCAACTGAGTGTTGTTTCTTGGATGCCCATGTTATCATGCAATTTCCTAAGAATTGACAATATCCACTAGTACTCTTCCTGTCAAGTTTGCACCCAGCATAATCAGCATCAGAATATGAAATTAGATTAGCAGGACATCCAATTGGAAACCATAGACCCAAATCACAAGTTCCACAGAGATATCTAAAAATCCTCTTAACTGCAAGCAGATGACTTTCTTTTGGACTAGACTGAAATCTAGCACAAAGACACACACTGAATTGAATATTTGGTCTACTTGCAGTAAGGTACAAGAGAGATCCAATCATACCTCTATATTGCTTTGCATCAACCAGTTTACCTTTTTCATCTTTTTCCAATTTGATGCTTGTACTCATGGGAGTAGTTGCTGGTTTAGCTTGTTGAAAGTGATATTTCTTGAGCAACTCTTTGACATATTTGGCTTGATTAATAAAGAACCCATCCTGATGTTGTTTGATCTGCTCTGGTGTCGACTCAGTGTCCTGTGGTGTCAACACACTTTCAGATTCAGTAGCTTCTTCATTTTCCATAATTTGATCTTTTTCTCTCATAAGAATGTCAGCATCTTCTTCTTGATTCCTGAACAAATTAAGGTCAGTAGATTCTTCAATATTCTCATAAAAAATGACATGATGAGTTTCCTCTACATTTTTTGAATCATTGTTAAACACTCTATATGACCTTGAATTTTCAGAGTATCCAAGAAAGATGCCTACCTCACTTTTCTTTTCAAATTTATCAAGATCCTTTTTGTCATTATTGTGAATGAAAACTTTACATCCAAAGGTTCTAAAATATGCAATGTGGGGCTTCTTACCTTTCAGAAGTTCATATGAAGTTTTCTTAAGGACTGGTCTTACCATTACCCTGTTGAGGATATAGCATGATGTATTGACAGCTTCTGCCCAGAATTTCCTTGGAAGATTACTTTCAATCAACAAGGTTCTTGCCATTTCAACTAGAGTCCTATTCTTCCTTTCTACAATTCCATTCTGTTCAGGAGTTCTTGGAGAAGCAAACTTAAGCTCAATTCCTTTATCCCTGCAAAAATCAAGAAATGAATTATTATCAAATTCTCCACCATGATCAGTAAGGATAGAATGGATTTTATTTATTTTTACATTTTCAATTTTATCAACAAATTCTTTGAAATTTTCTAATGTGTCACTCTTGTGAGATAGAAAGTACACCCATGTGAATCTCGAAAAGTCATCCACAATCACAAATCCAAATCTATGTCCACTAAGGCTGAGTGTCCTAGTTGGACCAAATAAGTCCATATGCAACAATTCAAAGGGTTTGGAGGTGATTAAGGGTGCGATTGATTTGAAAGATTTCCTGGTTTGTTTGTCTTGGGTACATGAAGCACATATTGGTGCATTTTTCTTTTTCTTCATTTTTGGCAAACCATTCACATGAGAATTTCTTAACAATTTATTCACTATTTGAATATTCCTTTCCTAGACCTCTAAGACCATTTACTAAAAGCATGAATCTAGCAAACATCTCAGAAATAATTTCATCATTCTTCATTCTAAACATTTCATATTCTGAGACTAGAATACTCGCCTTGGTCTCCCTTACCTCAGAAGTTCCCTCATAGATGAGTTGGAGTTTATCCCACATCTCCTTGGCAGTCTTGCATGAGGACACTCTGGAATACTCCTTGGGATGAATGGCACACTGCATCATATTCATGGCACTCCATCTGAGTGTGGAATAGCTGATCTGGTCCTTGGTCCATAAACTTTCATCCTCAGGAAGTTCATCTGGTCCCTTGTCAACAATCTTCTAGAGCTCATAATTCTGTGCTCTAAGGAATACTTGCATCCTATTTTTCCAATAAGCATAGTCAGATCCATCGAAAAAAGGAGGTCTAGAGATTGAATGACCTTCAGCAATAAATCCCCTAACATTCTCCATAGTAGTAAACTCTTGATCGTTATATCAAACACTTAAAGTGTAATGAGAACCCGCTCTGATACCAAATGAAATGTTGCGGAAAACACTGCTATCAGAAATCTAGAAGGGGGGGGGGGTTGAATAGATTTCTACAAATTTTAAAAATCACTTAAAGTGAAACTTCGAGAATCTTAATTGATTGTCAAATCTGTGTGTTAATGGAAATTCTAAACAAATTAGGCAAGCTAGATGATAAGATTTAGACGAACCTATCAAGCATCTAGCGCAAGAGACAAGCAAACCACAATGACACAAAGATTTAGGGTGGTTCGGATTATACAACAGTGTATCCAACATCCACCATCCACACACACACACAATTGTGGCTTATCTTGCCAGTTCAGAAAAGTCACAAAGAACCACACACACTCTGAGATACCGAAATCTCAGATTCAATCACACACACGTGAAATTGGGCACAAGGATTGCACCACTTTCACAAAAACACACAATGTAGAATGAGATTGAAATGAGAAACCAGTCGGAGCAATTGAATTCCAAATTGAAGAGGACTGGTTCGAAGATCCCTGTTTCTGCTTCAAGAATGGGGATCAGCTTCTCTGCTTCAGCTCCAGGAAGAAGACACAGATGGATCGAAATTCTCCTCCAATTGGATCATCCAAGGTATGCAGACCTTTGGTTCCTTCAGATCTGGAAGCAATCCGCCGGGTTGAAGCCTTCTTCAGAATAGGATCGGAATTCTCTGGAATCTAGAAGAACAGAAGTATATGGCTCGACTCTATTGTTAAAGACAAGTGGATAAGGGGTATTTATAGCCCCATGGGTACACAAAAAGTCTTGGGATCTGTGGGCATAGAAATTCCCGCCCAAAGAGCCTTTCCCACAAGCTTCCACGTGTCCCTGTTATTCACATCAAATAGAAAAAGAAAACTTAAACAGACTGTGTCGACACACCTTACTTATGTGTCGACACCCTATCCCAATCATCACAAAGAAGTCCCTGGAATCTGGAACTAGTGTCGACACACAACCAGGTTGTGTCGACACCCTGTCCCAATCATTACAAACCTGTCCCTGGAGACTGGAACTAGTGTCGACACACAACCAGATTGTGTCAACACCACTGGGTAATTGCAGATGATTTTGTTCTGGGATGATGTACTAGTGTCGACACACAGTTGAGCTGTGTCGACACTACAGAGTCATTTCTGAAGACTTTATGCTGAGCCATTGAACTAGTGTCGACACATAGTTGAGCTGTGTCGACACCACTAAGTACTTTTGAGCTGTAAATGTGAAGGAAACAATGTGAGATAAGAATGTAAGCATGAAAAGCATGAATTCAAAGTATTAATGAATCACATTTGGCTATCATCAAAATCAGAGATCCAACATCGTCGTCGCGGGAGCTCGATGTCGGACGGGTTGCGGAGGCGCCTGTGGCGCCGTGTGTTGTCAGCAACAGTGAGAGCGAGTGTTGTGAGCTCTTGTACCCGACTGAGAGTTGTGTTTTGCAAGTCCTCGGGGTATGCCCCTTAAGGACTGCACCTTTCTTCTTGTACCTGTACTTTTGCTTGGGACACGTTGTACAGACATTTGTATATTGTACATATTGTTATAGTTATTTAAATTCAGTTCATATCTCACTAGACTATTTCTTCTAACCTTTCCAGATCTTCAGATCCGTGGGTGGCGACGCGAACTTCGGGGTCCCTAGCGGGGGTCCGGGAGGTCGGGTCGTTACAGACTCGTACTTGTGTTGGATGCTTTTCCTTCACCTGTTAGTACATTTTTAGTGCTTATTGTCATTACTTAATTCCCTTACATATCTTGTTAGTCTAGTCCGTTATCCCTTTTGGGTCTTTGGACCCGTGGGCGGTGGTACTGGTGGTCGGATTCTCGGTGGTAGCTGGGGGTCCGGGCGCCGGGGCCGTTACAATTATTCCGATTGGCTATTTTCTAAATATCGATTGATGAAATTTTAAATATCAATTGTTGAAGTTCTACATACTGATTGTTGAAGTATTATTCTGGTTGGCTTTGTATAATATTTCTAAACATCGATTAGTGAACATTATAATATATTTTTAAAGATATGTCTATACATTTTGATTAATATTTTAAAGTACATATCTAAACCTCTGTAGCTTAGATTATTCCCAGATAACTATATGTTTGCAAGATATCTGCAAGTGTCATTTAAACTGACATATTTTCAGTTTTTAAGGAAAAGTCTTTTGCAGGTGTACTACGCACCAAGTAGGTGTCCATACCTCTTTGAATGCTCACCTATCTTAACACACTTTAAGTACAGACTATCTTCTCTGAAGCAGTTAGATATCTTTCCAAACGACTTGTCTCTTACTTTCACTTAATATTGTGTTGCTTATAAGTCTAACCATGAGGAAGAGAAAAAACCTTGCATGGGTATGGTGTTTGTAAACATCTACTGCGGCTGTCTATAAACCATGCAGATATCCATATAGCTAGGAAGCCGTCGAGCAACTCAAAAATCTGAAGATGGATCTTTCAAACTATCTCCTAAGTCACAACGTTCAAATTTCTGACGGCTATATTTCAACAGAAAATAAGATTTTGAAGCTTATATAAGATGTTGAAGTCTCTCTCCGTGAAAATATATACATAGATATTAGATACATCAATACACATCTTAAGAGATCAAGATAGACAAGAAGCAACGAAGCCCAAAAGAGAAGAGTGCTCACAGAAAATCTCAAGGAGAGCAACCTGTGCAAGCAAGCCAACTCTAAGCCCTCCTGCTCTTCTACATTCATAAGCTTGTCCGTCGGTGGTTTAGATAGTCTGAGTTCTTCTTCTCAATCCACCCATTAGTCAGAAAGAGTTTAGATCTTTCAAGTATATTTGTTTCTCTCTTTCGTTTCTTATGTGTTTACTCATTCTCTAAGCAAGCACTCTATCTACACCTCTTTCAGAGTAAAAATTAATAGGGGGTTTGTTCCCTGTAGTTCCCCTTGTGTAGAAGAAAAGACCTACTGTGGTAGGTGGCTGTTTATCCCTTTGGTTAATAGAAGACTTGCTAGGGAGCAAGTGGTTGCAATACCTTTCATTAGAGAGAAGGCCAAGGGTTCTTGGTAATTAGTGAAAAATCCTAAGTTACGCTTGGGGACTGAACGTAGGACTCCTAATTGAAATGAGGTCCAAATCAGGATAAAATTCTTATGCATTGTTTGTGATTGTTTCCGCCTAGTTACACTTATTTCACACACATCACACAAGGTACTAACACTTCTGTCAAGTGTTCTTTCAGATTTAGATAATGTTTTAAATTATATAAAGTCATATTCACCCCCCTCTAAGACATGTAAAGCTCCATCTAGATCCAACACTCGTGGCACAAAGTACCGTCGATACTCTCGACGGCTGACCCAACGCACAACCAGGCCACCTAAATGACGTGCATGCGACGTTGCACAATGCCATTCAACAAATGACATCTAAGCTACATCAACACTAGTTCTCTACTCGGTGGCTGGACCATAGTTCCCAAGACCTAACCTCAAAGTGGAGGGATTATGATAGGGCTCTAGGCCGCCCCAAGAAGGCTCGCCCAATAAGGCCCCCCAAGGGCTCAACAGCACCAAAAGCAGCACCCTAGCAACTTGGAGGTCTCCTCATAGGGGGAATAATCTCATGTCAAGAGTTTGAGATTCTCCCCATCGAAGAGAGGCTTCAAAGAAAATCCACCAGTCAAGTAAGGCTAGATGCACTAGTACAAAAAGGACTATGGCCGACGGTTAACAACCGTCGGCGGTTTGAAAAACACCGTCGCCTATAACAACGCCCACGGTCCATCCATCGTCCATAGACCGTGGTCTACACTTCCGTTGGCCTTATTATAGCCGACGGTTAACCAACCGTGGCCTTGAAACAACCGTCGTCTATTTCTTATTTTTTATTTAAAAAAATATATATTATTGCCAACGGTTACCGTCATCTTTTATATAATAGGCGACGGTGGAAAACCGTCGAGGGACGTCATTGCCAACGGTCAGACACCGTCGCCTTTTGTACAATAGCCGACTATTCAAACCGTCGTGTGACATCATTGCCAACGGTTAGGAACTGTCGCCTTTTGTACAATAGCCAACTGTCAATGACCATCGAGCCATCACCATGCAAATAATAGCCCACATATCCTGCCATCGATTTTTTTAATAGACGACAGTCCCAACCGTCGCCATGCAGACAATAGCCAACGGACCCAACCACTACCTCTTTTTGACAGCCGACGGTCCCAACCATTGCCATATACACAATAGTCAACAGACTCAAACGTCGTATTTGCATGAAAGCTAACAACTACCATATACACAATAGTTGACGAACCCATCATAGATATAGTCATTTTTCATATATTCCACAAGTTTAAAATATTATTCAACTACTTTGGAGATTTTTTTTAGTAAAGACATCCAAACATACAATGCACCATTTATTTAAATATAACATAAAAAAATTTCAACACGTTAATCATTAGTTATCATGTCATATTCAATATGTACAAAAATGTCTGTCTTGGTAGCATGAAAATTATAATTTGTATGAAGAGTCCTATCTAGATAAAGAGGTGCAACTCTATTGTCTTGAGGGCTGCAACTGTGATGTTCCACCTTGCATCCATCAATTTTCAACCTATAAAATCAAACAAGCAAGAAAGAAAGAGTGTTAATCTTTTTGAGGCAAGTAAATGTGGTTACATTTTATTGAGGAAAGTACAAAGGAAAGATGCAATCTTGTTGAAATCTTTACCATACAAGGCAAGCTTCTCCATAAAAATTTCACGTTCTTATGTAGACCATGGATTTATGAATGATCTTTCCTTTTCAAAAGAACATGGATCTTCAATCAACCCATTATTTGCAATAAATCTTCCATATTTCTTCTCTCTCTCCTCCAACATCAGTTGTGGCATCTTTAAATTGTTTCTATAAAGCTTAATCTGAGAATCAGACAACAGCTTGCTGGTGAAGTGCAATATTTCCGAAGTAGGAATCAATGTCGAGTTACCTGGTGCAATAAAAATTGTAAAATCATAAGCAATAAGCAAAAGCATAACGTTCTGTGAGAATGATCAAAGAAAATATTCATGAAAACATAAGGGCAAAAGATAAAGTTCAAGATGTAAGTAATGGTCCCCTCCCCACCCCCAACAGAAGCATTCAAACTGCAGCTCATTACTTAGCATTTGTTGATTCCTGATATACACAACCTGGATTTCAGATCCACAGTAGATAAGCAACCGTCCTATTTCCACATTAAACAGAGTTGACAATATTTGGCACAAAAATGAGTGCAGTAAAAGATATCTGATAAAAGAAGTGATGATGGCAAGTTTATCATGGTAAGATATCTCACCAAAAAACCAAGAATAACAGCCACATTCCCATATACATATATATATGACATCAGGAGAACAACAAGTGCTTTAGATAACTCAGATGACAATGTGACCCACAGCAAGATCAGCACCCTATAACTGAGATACAAGTAAGATCTATCGGTCACTAAAAAATGGGACCAAGGCATGAGATCTATAGTCTTTTTTCATTTCTGAACTCTGAGCAGAGTTCAGAATTTCTGAACAGAGTATGCTGAGCATCTATTGTCCCGAATGCTGAGTTCTGTATCTTGTTCCTTGAACAATGTCTTCTTGGTCTCTATTGCTATATAAACAATGAAGTAAATGCATGTATAAACAATATTAACAGGGTTTTGTCAACTTTCTATTAGAATCTTAGGAAAAAGTATACCAGAGGATTCTCAATGTTAGCAAGCACATTAATCAGATTTTCTGATACAAGCATCGCCCACAAGATAGAAGTCAAAGCTCGTATTTGGGCCACTCGTCAACAGCAACCATCGTGTGCTGCCCGTCTCATCTGATTTCTCCACCTACCATCTCGACTAGCTACTGCTGCTACCTCACTGGTTAACCGTTTCTTAACAACTTGTAGGAATTGCATGCCAAAACTAAATGGTTTAACTCACCTACATTGAAGTTTAAGAAATATATAGCAAACCATGGAATTAGGATGGGGTACAAGACAATCATACGGCAGCCTCTGCAGAACTGATGGTATTATTACAACTGAACTTATGAATACCTTTTCTAGGTTTGGGTTGTATCTGCTTTCCTCATCTGGCCAAAGGATCCAAGCAACAAGGCATAAATCCATTCCATCATGCACAATAATAGATGCCTGGATCAGCCGATCTGTCTGCTTGCCATCTTCTTCACCTTCTTCCTGGCAAGGAGTGACCCAGATCAGCCAGGATTGGGCCAACATGTCTCCCATACTAACAAAGAATATGCACATACAGAGGAAAAACATAAAGAGGAAAAAAATTAGAAACAGAAAAGCATGTGTCACAAAACAACTGCCACCTAATCTTAGTCCTGTGCAGAAAACCAAGCAACCCATCATCTCATCTCACATTTTCATTTAATATAATGATATCAATAAACCAATGCAGTCAAGAAGAAAAGTTTCATTATATTGTTTTTGCTGCATAAAATGCGGTGTGGTCTTTTGCCAAACTAATGTCATGACAGAAATGGCAATCATCATTCACACTGGGAGATGTAGGGCTGTTCAAAGTTTCATTATATATTAATAATACATAAGGACAGTCTATTTCACTTTTGGATACAAAAGGTGCTTATAAGTTGAGATCTAGAATGTACAGAGTCAAGAATCCAATTACCAAATTTAACTAACCTTGAAAAAGTCTCTTGCAGAAGCAGCTTCTCAATGGCAAGTCGCCTTTCACTCCTTTGAGTAATCAATTCTGGTCCCTCATGATGCACCATACATGATGTACAACTCCTCCCAGTCTGGATAATGTTCACTTCAAAAGATAATGGGAAAACTGCATACACCCCTACTTTGCTCGGGAATTATTACAGCTTACTCATATTATTATTGATGGATTGTGATCAATGACCATACCCTACAAGATTGGCTAATACCATACATCATTCTGTATTTTAATATCATGTAGTATCTTAAAATTGGCTAATACCATACATCATTCTGTATTTTAACAAGTGAATGCAACAATCGGTAATCTGAAATCAGGGGAAAATGAATAACTGTTGATCTGATGCAGTTAAGTGGCAATAGTACCACTGGCAGTTACATGGTACTTCTCATTGCATCAATAGTGCCACATATTTGTGCTAGCTCCTAGAAGGAGTAAGTAAATCCAATATATAGAAACAACAAACAAGAAACTGGATACCAATATACTCAGTGATTTACATTGAATGTCAACAATCCAAACACTAACATTCACGTCCCTAAGAAAATAAAAAATAACAAATAAGTATGAATAAAAAAATTCTTTGTAATCTGAAATTTAAACTCTATAATCTATATGAAATTTCCCATCTAGCTAGCTAGGTACATAAATGTGTCCAACTCTATGGAAATGGGGGCTGAGAACGTGATGTCCCAGCACGCGACCTGCGATCTCCAACCTATAAAAAGAAATGAAAAAATCTCAATACTTGTAGTAGCATAAGTAAATAGTTAATTCAGGATATATACACTCTAAGAACCATATGCATGAGATCTACAGTCTTTTTTCATTTCTGAACTCTGAGCAGAGTTCAGAATTTCTGAACCTCATAATTCTGAAGTTCAGAATTAAAAGAGCCAGTTCCTTACAAAATTCAGATGATATAACTTTTAAAATGCCTAATAGTAAAAATGCAATTCAGATGATATAACTTATGTCACATTTGACAATATGCTTGGCTCACCGAGGCATTAGGAAGTTCAGATTCTGAAGTTTAGAATTCTGAAGTTCTAAACTTTAGAACTCTGTTCAGAATTCTGAAGTTTAGAATTCTGAACTTCAGAATTTCTGAAGTTCAGAATTCTAAAGTTCAGAATTCTAAACTTCAGAATTCTAAACTTCAGAAACTCTGTTCAGAATTCTGAACTTCAGAATTTTGAACTTTAGAACTCTGTTCAAAATTCTGAAGTTTAGAATTCTGAACTTCAGAATTCCTGAAGTTCAGATTCTGAAGTTCTAAACTTTAGAACTCTGTTCAGAATTCTGAAGTTTAGAATTTTGAACTTCAGAATTTCTAAAGTTCAGAATTCTAAACTTCAGAATTCTAAACTTCAGAAACTCTGTCCAGAATTCTGAACTTCAGAATTCTGAACTTTAGAACTTTGTTCAGAATTCTGAAGTTTAGAATTCTGAACTCTGAAGTTCAGAATTCTAAAGTTCAGAATTCTAAACTTCAGAAACTCTGTTCAGAATTCTGAACTTTAGAATTCTGAACTTCAGAATTTTGAACTTTAGAACTCCTAGTCTTATATAAAGATAGTAAATAAGCTTGTAATCTCCATTGTGGTTTCCCCGTCTCATGGTATCCCATTAGATAGTAAATAAGCTTGTAATCTCAAAACTTTTACCATGCTTTTATGAGCAGAGTTTCTGAACTAATGCCTATAGTGCTATGGTCATTTCTGAAATAATAGATAAGTCAGAACAATTGAAATTTAGGAAAAGAAGGAAGAAGCAAGGAAGAGAATGACGGTTCAAACCTGTTTGCCACCACCCCAACACCGGATCATGTTGAAGTTCATATCAGCATGAAACTTTATGTCATTTATCTTGAACAATTTCCTCCACGAATAAAAATTGGCTGTTCATTTATCTTGAACAATCTGAAAAATGCAAAAGTGCTTGGTCAGTCTTGTATCATCTCTTTGAAAGCTGTAATAGCCACAAATAATTCTATAATTAACAGAATTCAGGTGTTAGGAGGGACAGAAAAATGACAATTTCTCTATTGGATTGCCATTTGGCTATGTCATCCATTGAGGACTGCAATGAACGCCCCACATGATGTCCCCAAAATGTACATTAAAATGGTATAAAAAAACATGTATTGTTCGCATAGAATTTTAAAAGTAGTGAAGACAACAATTATACTAAGAAATGACGTTAAAAGCTATAAGTGAATACCTTTGTTATTTTTTATTTTTCTTCCTCACTTCAACCAATAAATCTTCATCGATTCGTGTACCAACACCAAGCTCCCTTCTCACCCAAGAAGCATCATTATCACTAGCTTCTAAGTTATCATTTGGTATCGTTGGCTCTATGCCTCTCAAAATTGGAACATCCTCATTTTCCTCATCTTGAGTTTCAACTATAGGTACTTCATAAGTATCTCTTGGTTTCCATCGACAGACAACACTCCATCCCACCTTTAAAGGGTCAGCAGAATAATACACTTGTTGTGCTTGTGATGGAAATATAAATGGCTCATCTTCATAAGTTGATCGTGTTGTGTTCACAGAAGTGAGTTTGAAATCATCCACTGATAGGCCAAGTCCCTTTTTCATATCATACCACTTGCACTTGAAAAGAATTATGGGCGATAAGGTACCAAACTGAAACTCTATTATGTTTTGCAGAATGCCATAAAAAATATTTTCATTATCACCAATAGTTACAAGGCCGCTGATTTGTGTAACTCGTGTCTTATCCACAACTTCTACTTCAAATTTGTATCCATTTATGAAAAACCCTTGGTATAAGACAATGTCATATTTAGGACCTCGAGCAAGACATGTAACTTTTTCAGGCAGAGTCATTTGCTCTCTTAATTGATGAACCTAAAAATATAAAAAAGAAAAACAAAATGTTAATATTAATTCCTTCAGAGAATATTGAAGTGACAAAAGAGAGTACAAAATTTACATAATCCCTAAACCATCCAACAAATTTGTTATGCTGCTCTAATTGGATACGGTCGTCACTCCAAGTTGGATGTTGGCCTTTCACAAAATTTTTATGTACCCTATATAGAAAAGGAAAAATATATAGGTTAGTTGAAAAAATAAGTACTAAATAAAGAGGTTTATAAAACCATACATCAAACTTATAGTATGTATGGTTGTATTGATGGGGTATTGAATAATAAAAAACGATGTGCTTGATATGCATTCTCTGCAGTTATATGTTGCGAAACTCCTGCTCCAATAGATCCCTCATCAAATCGCACTGGTCTATTTAATTTACTTTCTACATCATTCAGGTAACGTGCACAAAAGATTGTAGCTTCCTCCATAAGATAACCTTCTGCAATCGAACCCTCAGGCCGACTTCTGTTGCGTACATAATTCTTTAGTGTAAGTAAAAATCTCTCTATTGGATACATCCATCGGAACTGCACCTGTCCTGCAAGTTTAGCCTCCGTAGCAATATGAACAGTCAAGTGCACCATGACATCGAAAAATGCAGGAGGGAAAATCCTCTCTAATTTACAGAGGATTATGGGAATCGACTTTTCAAGTTTTTCCATTGTCTTAACATCTATCACTTTAGCACACAACTCTCTAAAAAATATGCAATACTCATTCAACACCAAAGCAACAGATTTTGAAAGTGCAGTTCTCATGGCTAATAGAAGGAGTTGTTGCATCATTACATGACAATCATGGCTCTTCATTCCCACAATTTTTCGTTCTCGTGGTCGTACCTGCTGAGAAATATTTGAAGAAAATCCATCTGGCAGTTTCAAAATTTTCAGCACCCCTAAAAACCTTTGCTTCTCCACATTGGTCATATTGTAAGAGGCATGAGGCAAAATAAATTTCCCAGCATACTTCTTTGACGGTCTAATATGTAGAGGCTTCCTGATTTTCAAGTTCTTCATATCAAGACGTGCTTTAATGTTATCCTTACTTTTGCCATCACTTTGCAGAATTGTATGCAAGATTTTTTCACAAACATTTTTTTCAATATGCATAACATCTAGATTATGTCTAACTAATAAGCTTTTCCAATATGGGAGCTCAAAAAAAATACTTTTCTTCTTCCAACCCTCTGGCAATTCTTGTGCTCGGTTCTTACTAGCTCGAGGTACATCGTCAGGATGTTTCCCGAATATGACATTATTATAACCTTCCCACTTTCTTAACACATCATCTCCAGACAAAGGAACTGAGGGTAGTTCATACTCAACTTTACCATTGAATGTTTGAGTATCTTTTCTCCAATGATGGTCATATGGTAAAAAACGACGGTGCTTCATATATACACACTTACGACTAAAAGGAAGATATATTGATCCATGGTGAACATGACAAATAGGACAAGCTTTATATCCATGTGTGCTCCAACTAGACAACATACCATATGTGGAAAGTCATTAATTGTCCATAAAACAGCAACATGCATTTTAAATAGTTGTTTTCTCTCAGCATCATATGTCTCTACTCCATAATCCCATAATATTTTCAACTCTTCAATTAATGGTTGAAGATAAACATCAATATCATTACCAGGAGATTTTGGACCATCTATAAGAAGAGACATCATACAGAAAGATTGCTTCATTGCTAACCATGGAGGTAAATTATAAGCTATTAAAATGACAGGCCATGTGCTTCGACTGCTACCTGTTGCTATCTTAAATGGACTAAAACCGTCGCTAGCCAGTCCGAGTCTGATATTACGGGGATCTCTACTGAAAGACGGAAACTTTTCATCAAAATCTTTCCAAGCCTTGGAGTCTCTGGGATGACTCATTTTCCCATATTCATCTTGTGGAGTTGTATGATGCCATGTCATTAAATTTGCAGTCTTCTCTGACATGAACAGCCTTTGAAGCCTTGGGATTAAAGGAAAGTGACGAAGAATTTTTACTGGCACAGTCTTTTTTCCTCTTGTATTGCTTTTTCTCTCCTTCCATCTAGAAGCATTGCACCTCGGACATCTATGGAGATTTTCATATTCTTTTCTAAATAATACACAATCATTTGGATATGCATATATCTTCTTACAGTCAGACCCAACTGGGACATCATCTTCTTAGATTCATACCAAGAACTTGGAAGTGTATTATCAATAGGCAATGCATCTTTGAATAATGCAAGCATAGCAGAGAAAGATTTATTGCTCCATTTGTGTAGGCACTTGAGTTGAAATAAACGCACAATGAATGAAAGCTTCGAATACTTATTGCAATTTGCATAAAGAGGTTTACTAGCTTCTTCCACGAGCTTTGTAAATGTGCTTGTCTCTTGATTGTGCTCTTCATTTTGGACATCATCATTGACAAGTTGCCACATAAACGCATCATTTAACATCCCAGCCATATCATCCATTGAACCAGTAAGCATAACATCAGCCACTTGAGATTTTCTATAAGATTCTCCATGGAATTGCCAAGTAGTGTATCCTTTAGTAAATCCCTCTCTAACAATATGATAGTGAATGATATCTTTTTCACGATAAAACTTATTTTCACACTTATAGCACGGACATCTCATCACTGAAGAAGAATCATTGTTCAAATTTTGTGATGCAAATTGCATGAATTGCTCAACTCCAGCCAAAAAATCGGTATTAACACGTTCGTGTTTGGTCTTATATTTATACATCCAACTCTTATCAATGATATAATTTAACTCCATCTTGTAAAAAAAAAAATATTTAGCATGTAAAGTCACACAATAAGCTAACAAAAAAATTAATATAGTGAAAGATGTAGCGCTATGATAGAAAAATTGAAAAGTTAATGTTGCAATAGACGAACAACTAAGTTACATTTCCCCCCCAACTCACAACTAATCAGCAATACTGCCCTCTATGCAAAAAAATGTGTTATAGACTGACTAAATGAAATGACATTGACTGACTTGCAAGTTTGTATTATATATAGTTCATTGCCAATTTAAAATTCTTCCTCACTTTCTTATGCATGTTATTTTATCTATATACATGGTTAGGCTTCTTTGTTTCACTAAAGCTATTAATAACCTTCTGAATTTTACAATCAACTTGACAGTTAACTGCATGCACATAATGCCATTATACCAGAACTTGTTTTGAGCCAGTTCGCTAGTAACTAGTAAGGGTCATGCTATTGAGGGAAAACTGTGGCTCTAGAATTTATGATTTCTGGATATATTCTAAGTGTGACTAAAACTTGAAACGTCAAGAAACAGGGTAGGAAAATTTTAGATTACTGAATGCTTCCCTTGAGTAAGGCTGCTTCCTGTAGTTCTATAACATGTAATTCTTTTGGGCATAGATATAATCACATAAAACAGAAAAATAGATAAGTAAACATTGTAATAAGGCTAAGTGGATTCCTTTCTTACAAGGAGAACTCAGAGGCATCCTTTGGTTGGACATTTGGACAACGACAGCTCCACTCAAAACTAATTTTCTGAACTTTACATATTCTGAACATAGAATTCTGATTAGAGTTTTGAAGTTCAGAATTTTTGAACTTCAGAATTCTGAAGTTCAGAATTATAAGAGCCAGTTCAGAATTTATGATAGATTTTTATTTGCATGGATAACTTTGCACGTAAATTAAGCGCCATGTACGTACATCACCAACTTGCATCAGACTTCCTTTCTTGTACGTTCAGGGTGAGGAAGACATGTACACACACATGTTATTCTCCTAATAAAGTATATATATATATATATACTTTATTTAATGAGTCTTCTTAATTAATTAATTAGCCTGCAATATCCCTCCTTCCATAATTAAGAATATTCTACTCTGTTCTGTATAGCTCATGGCTTCCTCACCCAGATAATTAAGAACTGCCCGCATTAATTTCTTAATCGAAGGGAAAAAAAAAAGGAAATTCTCCTGCTACTTCCTTGCTCAAAAAAGGTCAATGCATGTGATGGCTTACATTTGCCATCTTGAATCTTGATGGTCTGAAGGGTCTGTGCAACCCAGTCAGACTTTCTTCCTCTTCCTTGTGGTTGTTCTTGGCTCTGTCACCACCCCAACTCCGGAGTATGGACTTAGAAAAGGAGCAGCCTTTACTCCTACATGAAGAAGAGGTTTTGCAGAGGTTTAAATTGATGATGGCCAAAGAAACACAAAATGCAGTCACTGTGTTAGACATGGAAGATACAGATGGAACAGAAAGGTGGAAGCTTAGTTTGATCATAAAGGTGCATACAGACAGGGGTATAAGGCCGGCAGGACTCAATGAGTGGGTGGGGAGAATGTGGAATCCTAAAGGGGATTAGAAAATGCTCAATTTACATGAAGACAAGTTTATAGTTCGGTTTACACAGATTGAAGATCTAGAGAAAGTCTATAGGAGGACACCTTGGATTTATAATAATGATCTTGTTCTGGTAGAGAGAGGCAGACCAAATACACCACCTCAAGACTATAATCCAACACTGGTATATCTATGGGTTAGGATATACAATCTACCTGAGGAATTCCTCACTGAAAAAGCTGTTATGAAGCTAGCTGCTCAGCTTGGTGTCCCCCTTAAACCACTTCCAGAAACCATAGATCGTTGGAGTGATTATGCTAAAATAAAGGTATCAATGGATGCAACACTTCCTTTAAGAAAGTAAGTTAAAGCAAAACTTCCCGATGGAGCCATCAGAGATTTCCCAGTGTATTATGAAAGAGTTAGTAGATTCTGTATATTTTGCGGTTGCTTGGGTCATGAAGCTGAATTGTGTAAGAAGTTAATGGAGGTCAGAAGCCATATTAATCTTAATGAATCCCCAGGTTTAAGAAGGCGCATGGAAGAAGCAATAATTTATAAATTCACAGATTTGAAGAGCAAAGGGTCACCTATACCAAAGAACAAAGCTCCAACGCAGGTTTCTGCAGTAAACGAGAAAAATAGTCCTGAAAATATTTCCAAAGGTCATGTCTTAATCCCACATCATGTATCCGATGGGCAGAATTCAGAAGGGAAACTGGATAATAGCACAATCCAGAGGCAGACTGAAGACATAAATAACGATGGGACAGGAATCAGTGCAGCAAATTGAAAGCAATCTATCTCAGATAGTAGCCCACCCAGCACCTATCAAAATGTCTTAACCAGTAAAGCATTAATGGGTGACAACCAGAATTTGGAAAAAGATCTTCCCTCGGGAAGAAGCCTCCAACTGTACAAAGAGCCCCAAACACATGACTTGCTTCCTCCGACCATATTAATTGAAGGGCAGACAGAGGAGACTGGGAAAACAGATGTGATGGCAGTAGACTCAATCAAAAGGAAGAGGATCCCCCAGATATTTCGAAAAAATTCAAAAGTTACCCAGTATTAAACAATATGGGCATAGAACTAGCCTTCTCAGTTGGAACTTCGAACATCAGCAAAGGAAACACCAGAAAATAAAAGATTTGGCCAGGAACATGCATGCCCATAGGAACAGGATAATGTTCATCATTGTATTCACATATATTTCTGATTCAAACAGGGGATTATTATTTCCAATTCATAAGCTAAATATATCTACATCTATAGACATTGCTGTTTTTTTTTTCAAATGGAAGAGAAGCAGAGAAGAAAATGCAATTATTCATCATGAAATATCAAATTTGACAGTCTATGATCTAGTGCACAAAATGATGAGTTTCCTTTAGGTTATATGAAAGAATTGGGAGATACAAGAGAATCTTGTAGTAGAAATACGTAGCTACTACACCAATCACAGTGCAGACAAACATACATAGCAAGCAAGATGACACATACAGGAGAGAACTGGTCGCGTGGGCTGCCGTGGCAGTGGGGAGAGGGAGGGCGTACGTCTGGGCGGCGGGCGGTCTGCCTGCTCTTCCTCTTCCGCGGGCAGGGCAAGGCGACGGCAAGGGCGACCGGGCGGTGGGGAGAGGGCACGCGGCCGGCGGGGAGAGGGTGCGCGGCCGGTGGTCTTCTGCCGGCTCTGCCCGCGGGCTCGGCGGGGCAAGGCGAGGGCGGGGCGAGGCGGTTTCTGCTTGCTCTCCCCTTCAGCGGTGGGGCGAGGCGAGAGACGCGGGGAGGGCGTCCGGGCTGCCCACTCTTCCCTTCGCGCGGGCTGCCCACTCTTTCCCTTCCGCGGGTGGGGCAAGGCAAAGACGAGGGCGTCAGGGCGGTGGGGAGAGGGCGCGCGGCCAGCGGGGAGAGGGCGCGTCGTTGGCTCTGCCTCTTCCGCGGGCTGGGAGGGGCGGCGAGGGCATCCGGCGCGGTTTCTCTTCTCTTCAGAGGGCGGGGCGAGGCAGAGACGTGGGGGCGATCCAATTCCAAATTTGGCGCGGGTTGAAGAATTATGGTGCGCGCAGTTATAATTATTAAACGACGGTTAAAATAGAAAGTATAAATTAAAAAATAAATTATATATATTAAACCACAATTAATGTGTTATCTATTCTCAAATAAAAAATCGACGGTTAAAACCGTTGGCTTTATGTAGAACCGCCGACGGTTCTTAATTAATAATCGTCTATTCCATAATTTGTACTAGTGATGGTTAGATGTCACACTTAGATGTTACCAACACTCTCTCCCTACCCTCTTTTAAATTATTCTTTTCCAACTCGGATTCCATATTTATTGACTTGATTGTCAAAGCGTGGTCTCTGAAATTCACATCCCCCAGACCAAGTTCTTTACATATTGAGGCGAGATTGAGCCGAGCAGAGCCCTTATTCTTTATTCCTCAATCCCGAACACGAGATCATCTCGAGATCGACATGATCTTCTTTTTATCCAACCATATTAAATCCATTTGAAGATACTTCAAATTGTATAAATATTTCCTCAATAATTGGAAACAAAAGTATCTAAAAAATCTCATTTATTTATCTACAATTTCCTTTGTAGATGGATCGACAACATAGACTCGGACATGTAAAGAAAGAAAGGCCAGAAAACACGAACGTGGAGTTCAAAGGGATGAAAATACTGATTTCTAATACTTTTTCGGTACTTTTATCCCTTTTTTCCCCCCGAAGTTTCTAGCTCGTACTTAGAATATGTACAATGGACATGCTCTATTCCTTATTACGCTGCTTAAAAAAAGAATGGGAAACAACACCAACACCTACATCTGATCTAATTATGTGCCTCCTTCAATGCGCCTTCGGTCTCTTGTCATCTACTTATCCTGACAACAACCTGTCGCCTTGCTCCATTTTCCTCCTGCTGGCCAACGCCGACATCACCTTGGCCGAGACCACCTTCTTCACCAGCAGCCTCCACATTCCGTCGTCGTCCTTCTCCATCTGCATCTTCATCTTGAACTGCCTGCGCGCAAACATCCAACCGGGTGGGAAGGTGGGGTAGGGGGGATCACGAAACTTATAGCCGTAGTCAATACCAAATACCAAGGCAGAGGTGAGAGTGGTGCCTACCTGCAGAGGGGGACGCGGCAGGGTTCCGGCTGGTCACAGACGGAAGCGTGGAGGCGGAGCAGCTGCCACATACGCTTGCACTGAGCGCAGCCGCCGCCGGGTACCGCGAGTTTCTTCTTCTCGCACGTGGCAAAATGCCGGATCAGCCGCTGCAGCCCCTGACAGGTGCGGAAGAGGCGGCAGGGTCCCCGAGTCTTACTCGGCGGCTCTCCGTCGTAAGGCCCCACCTCCGTGCACCCCTCGGTGCAGATGTGCTGTAGGCACTCCATCGCCTCGTTCAGCTGCAGGTACACGTTCAGCGCCTTCCTGTTCCGCGACATCCGCTTCTCCCTCTGCACCGACGAATGCACCGACTCCATCACCGTCAAAAAGGTATTTAAAAAAAAGAAAAAAATTAAAAATAATAACAGTTTAGAAGAAATCCGGATGAAGAATAGCCTCGCAACAGCCTTACAAGGTCGGCTTCGTGGAGGGCCTGAAGGATCTCCAGCTCGAGCCAGGGGTCGTTGTTTTGGAGGAAGCGCCAGCCCTCCGTCTGCTCCACGGCGCGGAATTCGGTGGCGAGCAGCTTCATGCAGCGCACATACAGCCGCGGCGCGTCGCAGAGCCGTGCCAGCTTAAGGATGTCCACCACGGAGTCGGCGTCGATCCTGTCCGCCAGCGTCGCGACGCACGCTCGCTTCAGCGCCGGCACCCGAAACACGTGAGACAGAACCAGCAGGTGCATCGCGAACTGCTCCATCTCCTCTTCTGTGCACCTACACCCATCACCAGACCGGTGCATCAGCGATCGTCCCCCGTCACATCACCAGTACAGTGGCCACGCTGAGTCTAAAAGGACCCCGCTTTCGGTGGATCTCTCCGCCCATGATTACAGGGGCATACCGTGAGGACCGTCGAGATCCACGTCCATGGTGACGCTGCATAATCTCGGACGCTGGATCGTTTGCTATTAAGATTGATCGAAAATAAAATTAAAAATATTTTTGATTTTTTTAAAAAAATATTTATAAATTTTTAAAAAACAATCATTCTATTTTAAAATCATGAAGATGACGCAGATCGAACGATTTCATCGAATAAGGGAGGAAAGTCCATAATTGGCACGAGGGCCGCCGACCGGATGGTTTCGAGGATAAAAAATGGAATCTTTTTTTTTTAAATAAAAAGATGAAGCATAAAAAAAAATCACATCGGGTACGTTTGTCTGATGACCCCGAGTGGTCTACACGCACGCGCCCCAACTAGATAAGCCGACCGTGAGATCCCGGACGGTCGACCCCTGCACGACTCCGGCACTATTCGATCCCTGCTACCCAACAACGAAGACCGTCCAAGCTGAAGCGGCCACCCACCCTTCCAATACATGACGTCCTCCGAAAGCCAGCCCCCGATCGGCCACTCGGCCGACACAAAGGACCGTTGATATTTTAATAAGAGGAAATGCTTTATTTTTATTTTATATATAAAACGACTTAACAATTAGACGAATCGTTTGGGTAAGAAAAAGGGAAAATAATAACAGAAGAATTCCCACTATGCAGAACGCGGCGAGAAGGGAGTGGGTGGCGTCGAGAAGGTGGGAAGGAAGGTGCTGACCTGGACTTGTATACGTATCTGAGGAAGGCGGAGACTGCGTCGCAGGGAACACCGAGGATGGGAACGACGGCGGACTTATCGGCGCCCCCCCGCTTCCGCGGCCCGTCGAGTAGTATGCTCTCCAGAACCGGCGACGCCCTCGACTGCAGAGGTCACCAAATTGCACGCTCGTCAGCATTTGACAAGGACAAACAAGATGCAATCACATGATTCGCACAAAGAGAATCCTGATCACTGAGTTCCTCGCCCCATTCGTTTTGCGATCAAATATTCGATGTGAATGCTTCATACGGACGTAGAAGCCAGAGGCCTTCTTAAGATGCCGTCCTTTCTACCTTCTTCATCGTGGAGAAGAAGAAAAGCGTTAACGAAATCAAAAGGCGCCAAGCACAGCACAGATTTGTGATGCCCCCCCCCCTCTTGTCTTTCCGCCTCTCTGTTACCATCGCTGTCGGAGATGGGAGGAATGAACGAAGAGAAGAAGAGATGAAAATGCGCGGACAGAGAGGGGAGAGAACAAGGGAGGGAGGAGGAGTCGCTCACCAGGACGCTCGACTGCACGGCGATGCTCCGGCCACTGGATGTGATGACGCGGACGTCAGGCGAGTGAGAGTCGCTGGCGGAGAAGAACATCCCCTCGCCGTCGTGATCAGGGACTGTGGCATCCAGCGTCCGCAGCCCATCCAACTCGGCGGGCGACACCGCCTCTTCCATCATCACCGCCATCGCAACCGACAGCACAAAGAAAAGACGCAGAAAGCTAACGACCGCAGGGGGATCACAGAAACGCCGAGGGCGAAAGACCAAGGGGAAAAACGAAGTCGGTTCCCCAAAAAAAAAATTCCACAGAGAAGGATTCTTGATTTGGTCTTCGACTTCAGCGGCTCATATTTATAAGCCCGCCAGGGTTGTTTGTGGACAACTTTATCGATTTACCATTGCTAAGTTTATATTTGCATCTATATACATATATAAACGGATAATATATTAATATATATTTGTTTACGAGGTTTTCTTGTGCTTATACACCAGCAAGGAGATTGCCACTTTGCCAGTAGTCATGCTTCTCAAGGCGCTCCTTAGTGAAAATGCCAATTGCCAAAGTCCTCTTTTTTGTTTTTTTTTTTTCCTTTTATCTCCTCTCCCCATCGATCATCTTGTAAGAGATGCATACCCTTGGAAGATTTCACACAACTTGAAGATTTCACACAACTTCAAGAGATTCTGTTAGATAATTCTTGAGGAATAGTTTTAACAAAAAAAATGCGCATTAAGCATACCGGGAAACCATTTGTATTTCACCTCTTACCCCTCCCACGACTCTTCTTTTCAAAAAGATTTTGAACTCTAAAGTCATATTTAGTATCTAGATCAAAAATAAAATGAGAATATCTTCAATTTTTTTTAAAAAAATAATTTATTCTCATTCTATTTGAATACCAAATGACTCTTAAGATTTTTTCTTTTTTTTTTAAGGGAAGGCGGGGGGAGAGTTGGATGGTGACGTGGAAGATAAAGTCCTCGTCCGCGGCAGCTCAGCTCGAGCTAATCCCGGCTCCCAGAGGAGAGGACAAATATAAGCGAAGGAAACGGCTCTTATGACTATCCCACTTGCCCCTGGCCTTTTCCTGAGCTAAAAATCTGGCTCTTCGACGGCCAGAAACGCCCGCCCACGTTGCGGACGTGGCTCCCTTATCTCCCATCCACCTCGGCGCCCCACATTCCCGCGTGGGAAATTGTTTCGCTCGGCACGTGGCGGGCTCCAGCGAGATATTTCGGCACTCGCCCTTCCGTGTCGCCTGGCTTTCATCTCCAACAGCGCGCCCTTTTACGAAAGGGCATCCCACATGCATCTCGGTAATCAAACCGGCTGCCTCACTGGAACCAACCCACCCTTCCTTCCCGGGTGGCGCCATACGAACTTCGGCCGCGCGCGTCGGGCCGCAGCGTCATGAGTGAGGTGAGTCGGGTGCGGAGCCGCGGACGCGTCTCCGAGCAAACATACCATCTGGTTCAGTAATATTTTGCTCTTGTATAAGAGAGTTTTATCTTGTTAGAATAATTAAGTAGTTTTTTATTAAAATTTTTAGACATAGTATAAGCTTTTATAAAATTTGTATTAAATATTTATTAGTACTTGATAAATATATAATTTAAATTGATACAGAGAGTTTTCGGTAGGTCGGCTGAATGTTCAGCTCAACCGACCTCTCAGAATGCATAAGTCGACATCCCTTCGTGGCTTGAGCAGGACGAAGCCGTCATCTAAGCCGACGACCAAGATCGGCTATGTCGACCTCATTACACACCTTGGGCCGACTTTTTCATCTTGGCCCGTGTTGGACTAAACGGCTCTGACGAGGCTGACCTGGAGCCCAACGCATCCGCGGGATTCTCAGAGTGTGGCTCATGTAAATGCCGATGCAGCAACTATTAAGGTAACATCTACGGATTGTGCGCCCGATAATTGTGGCCATTAAGACCACGATCTCGATGATCTGGTTCGTCGATTACAACCACAATCTGGCGACAATCACAGAGATCCCTTGCAAGATCCGTGAGGTCTTCCAGTTGTTACACAAGCATCCTAACATTATAAAAGAGATAATCACTCCACAAATACAGGTACGTTGTTCTACTCCATAGGCTAGGTCATTCTTCTCGACTAGCGACTGACAAGAACGTCGGAGTGTCTCCCCGCCTAGGCCTCTCGGGGGCTTTGCAGGTCATCTCGGAAGCTCGGAACAAACGTCTCGCGTAGGCCAAGCGATCCTCAGACCGGATTTATCGGCTTGGTTGTCTCGGCTCATTCTTCGGCCAAGAACACCTCGGCCTAAGCCGACCTATGTTACACATACTGTAACATTGGTGCCTTCTGTGGGAAGACGCTACTAAAGGTCAGTACGATTTTCCTCCACTCACCTGTAGTTGATCTCGAAAGCTGTGAATGCAAGCATAGGGGACCACTTGAGGCGTCGCCCGTGATCAACAGAGGAGCGTCCTGGAGCATATGAGGTCGTGTAAATGAGTTGTCTCCAGAGAACCGATAGGAAGGCCAATGATGAATCGCTCAAAGTGTCGTTGTGTAGTTAATGGTGAATTCATTAGTAGATTTCGAGCCACCCGCTGGGGGGCCAGGAGGCCGACCACCTGACGACTTGGTGTCGCAACTATTTTACGCATGCTAGTAGTCTCGTATCCGGAGTTAAGCTTTTTTGTGACCAGATGTCTGGGAGGTGCAGATCAGCAGGCATAGGATGTCGTGCGCCTGCATTATTATTTATCTCGATGTTTCAGTAAAAGGTGAATTTCTATTGCATTTGCACAATTAAACCGTGATTGAACTGTTGGGAAATTGGCGAGTCGCTTTATAGCATCGTCATTTTTGGATACCGTCAGTGGTCAGCAGCGAGGTTGCTTCAGCACTCGTGAGATATGCGGATGTCGTAGTTCTCTGAATGAGATCACTTCGACACTCCTTAGGAATCGAGAGATCATGTTCGACGTGGTATGAAGACGAGGTCGCTTCGGCACTCGTGAGATAGGTGGACGTCGTAGTTCGTTGGACAAGGTCACTTCGGCACTCGTTAGGACCCGAGAGATGACGTACGACATGGTATGAAGACGAGGTCACTTCGACATTCGTGAGATACATGGACCTCGTAGTTCTCTGGACGAGGTCGCTTCGACTTGTCAGGAACCAAGAGACAATGTCTGACGTACTATCATTGCGGGGTCGCTTCAGCACTCGTAAAAGGGCTAGACAAATATGTGTACACAACACGAGAAGGCCGCATTTGCAGTCTATAGTCCCCGTGGTCATAGAGGCCAGATTTGACCTTGAGAATTGACGTTTCAGGTCATAGAGGTCGGCACGACCTTGATAATTGACAAGCTCGGGGGCCGCCTCGATAAGGATGCCCCAATACAAGAAAAGAGGTTGTTATGGCACTCGACTTATCGACTATTTTGCGTCAGCTGATATTCGTAGATGTCGGGCCAAGCCGCCGTGGGCTTGGCCATGTCAGAAGGTGACAATGGTGTTATGCATGATCTCAGTACCCTAGGAACTAAACTTTCGCAAGGTTAAGTTCTTGACGACACCGACGACCGGAACATGAAAACCGTTGAGTTTGGCAAGAAAGTTTGCAGTTTAAAGAAATGAAATTCTTTTGCATTAAAGGCCTCGGTTTTTTGGTCGAGGCAGTCATGAACAAAACGGGTCTCGGCAATGCACGGGACCAAGAAAAAGCAAAAGGATCTGCGCAGGGGTCATCTACGTTGCTACCATAGTCGAAGGGGTTGTCGCCTCAGGCTCGGTAACGACGACCGCCTCAACTGTGGAAGCCTCATTAGTAGCGACCGCATCGACAGCAGGATCCTCAGATGTGGCCCAGACGTCGGCAGTTGACGAAATGGCGTCGGCTGATCCTTCAACATCGACATCCTACTCGTCTCCCTCATGCTCGATCATTAACTCGGAAATGTCAAGGCTCGGGTGTCGTTCCCTTACACGCCCGAGGCAGAAGTCGTACCCTTGCTGGAAGAGCTTGACAACCTCAGGCTTGAGCTCGTCGGATTCCCTGTACTCGGAGACACCCTCGGTAGATGCCTTCTTCCGCTCGTCGGCCACGAGCCGGGCAATCTCGGCCCTCGTCTTCTCGTGGGCCCCCTACTCCGTCTTGAGGGCCTCTTTCTCATCCTAATGGGACTTGAGGAGCTTGTCTGCCCTCTCAACCTCCTCGGCTCTGTGCTTCTTTTCGGCTTCGAGCTTTCTTCTCGGCCTTGACCATTCGCGCCTCAGAGGAAGCTCGGGAAGCGTTAGCTCGAAGGAGAAGTGTCTCGAACGATGCCAGCTGGTCCTGCGCAGCCCTGTAGAAATCCTCGATGACCTCGTTGGACTTCCAGGCCGTAGAGCGGGCCTTGGCTACAGCGGGAACCAATTGCGACCCCACTCGGTGGTGCTGAGCTCCCTTGATCGATCTGACACCTGCAGATGGGAGGGGCCTCAGGCGGCGACCTCAGTCGACACCGACCACGTAGCGGGGCGAAGACGTTTTGCCGGCCCCCACTTCTCCGGCAGTTGAGACTGCTTCTCGGGGGCAGAAGATGACGGGGCAATGACAAGAACGTCGGCCTCAACTGGGAGAGCACGCTTTGAGCCCCGTCTAGCACTCTTATTGCTTCGCGACATGAGCTCGCGTGCAACTAGCTAGAAGAGGGAAATGTTGCCCTTCACTTTGGTAGATGGAGCCGACGACTCACCCTTGTTGGCCATTGCTGCGGGAGGAAAAATAAGTTAGTTATCAGAAGTGATTTGACGGCGACAGAAGGTAAACGTTGATGAAAAGATCAGACCTCGGCCGGCCTCGGCAATCAGCTCAATCAGCTTCTCGGAAGGCTCGAACAGGTCGGGAGGCTCCACCGCCTATAGAGACTCGAACTCCGAGAGCTCGTATGCAACAAGAGTTGGGGGGCGGAAGGCTTTGTCTCAGATGTTCACCGCCAACCAGGTGGTCATAAAAGGCTATCCGGTTGGGGAGTGAACAAAAATAAAGTTCCTCTTCCAATTGTGGACAGATGAAGGCATTCGGCCAAGAATTTGCCGACCTGACCGGGCTGCGAAGTACAACCAATCTCTGAAGGCTTTTATAGAGAAACAATGAAAGAAAAGGAGTGTGGTCGGAAGGACCTCGGCTGCGGCACAAACTACTAGGAAGCCGACAACATACCTCCAGGAGTTGGGGGTCAGCTACGATGGAGCGGCTCCCAGCTTGAGGAGGAGAAAAATGATGAAAGGATGGAGAGGTAGATGGAAGCCTGCTCGAACGGCCTCGGAGTAGATACAAACTCTGCTCGGCATAGTGTAGTGAGCTAGGAGCTGCTTGGAAGTGTACATAGTGGAGTCGTCAAGGAAGACGAGACCTGGATGAGTCTTCATCCATTGGAAAGTCTCGTCATTGATCTCGCACCAAGCATCAGCAATGGTGTCGGCTTGCTGACGAGATCCCGAGGTATGGGAGGAGGGCATAGTTTCTAGGACCAACCTCTAGATTGGAAGACTCCTCGGCATGATCCGACGCTTGAACGTCGGGCCAAGAAGCCTCCAGGAGAGACATCCTTGTCTCAAAAAGACGTGGTAAGGCCGCTTCAGATGGCACCGAAGCAGAGAAGTTGAACCTCCAGAGGAGGAGGAGGAAGATGTGAAAGAACTAGACGAGGTAGAGCTCATCGCTTATCTCTGAAGGAAGGAAGCGGAGAACAGAAGACGATGATGGATGCATTGCTCAGACGTCAGCGCAAAGATCGTCAGCACGTCAGCTGGTCGTCTGAATAATGCTCATGCGCAAAAGCAAGGGTGGTTTTTCGGTAGCAGACCCCACTATTTATAGTGTCGAGGGGCCGATCAGATCCAACGGTCGATATCCATCGTGTGCAACAGCAGTTTAGATCATGACACATGGTGCAACCAGATTGGCCATCAAGGGTTGCCTCGGACTCCGACCGGCACAGCTGGCGAGGAGCGCCATGATGGCACGCAGGAGTCGAGGTGACGACGTGACGGTTGGCGTCGTCGCATAGCAGTCAAGGCGACCTGACAGTACGGCCCAATGCTGATGGCCACACGATGTGACCGATGGCAGGCCAGTACTGACAGCTTGGTGATGTGACACAGATCGGGCCACGTGTGCTAGCAGAGCCACATGGTAAAGCACGTGTCTTTGACGAAGAAACGCCAGACAACAGCTTCACCTCGGCCCACGTTTGCAGTCCGATGTAAACCTGGGGGGCCAATGATACGGGGAGTTCTCAGCATGTCGGCTGAATGTTCGGCTCAGTCGACCTCTCAAAATGCATAAACCGACGTCCCTTCGTGGCTTAAGCAGGACGAAGCCGTCGTCTAGGCCGACGATCAAGATCGGCTATACCAACCTCATTACACACCTCGGGCCGACTTTTTCATCTCGGCCTGTGTCGGACTAAACGGCTCTGACGAGGCCAACCTGGAGCCCAACGCGTCCACGGGATTTCCGAAGCATGGCTCATGTAAATGCTGATGTAGCAGCTATTAAGGTAACGTCTGAGGATTGTGTGCCCGATATTTGTGGACATTAAGACCACGATCTCGATGATCTGTCACGCCAGTTACAACCACGATCTAGAGACAATCACGGAGATCCCCTTCAAGATTCGCGGGGTCGTCCAGCTGTTACACGAGAATCCTAACACTATAAAAGAGAAAGACACTCCACAGACATAGATACGTTGTTCTACTCCATAGGCTAGGCCATTCTTCTCGACTAACGACTGACAAGAACGTCGGAGTGTCTCCCCACCGAGGCCTCTCGGCGGACTTTGCAGGTCATCTTGGAAGCTCGGAATAAGCGTCTCGCGTCGGCCAAGCACGCCTTAGACCGGATTCATCGGCTTGGTCGTCTCGGCTCATTCTTGGGCCAGGAATATCTCGGCGGTCACCTCGGCCCGAGCCGACCTATGTTACACATACCGTAACATTGACGCGTCTGTGGGAAGATGCCACCGTAACAGAAATAAATAAATAGATAATTAAGTAGAATAAATACTTTTATTTTATTTATTTAATTATTTATTTCACTTATTCAACTATTTGTTGAATAGATAAGTGAAATAAATAGATGAACAAATAAAATAGATCAATTAAATAAGTGGAATAATATTATAAATATATATATATAAATAAATATATATATACATATAAATAGAATAAATAAAATATGTTAATTTATTTCACTTAACTATCTATTTGTTCTATTTATATGTTTATTACATACTGATAAATATTTATTATTATTTTTTGTGGAGATTTATATTGCACCTAAAAATATATAATCAAGAATTATTTGATTATTTCAACAAGATAAAAACTCCTCATAAACAAAAAAAAAAAACATTTCTCCTTTGAGACATTCATTTCTTTCTCCTTTCATGAAACTCTGGAAAAGATCAGTTTCGAAAGAAACATATAACTTTATTATATTCGATTTCCCCAAAGTTTTACATATTAACCATAAGCCACTTAGTGACATTCAAATATGAGAAATATTTTGTGTCTCGAAATATGCCCAACGACCGATCACAAACATAAATAGATTTATTGTCAATACGGAAGCGGGATTTACAACTATTTATATTTACGGACATGAGTGCCCGGACGTGACACACCCGGGTGCCAAATATTTCTGTTATTTAATATGGGGAGCTTCCATATGGTGACCAACCACGGTGGTCTCTTCCCCCACGCTTTTGTTTGTGTTGGACCCACGGGAGTACAAGGTAAAATTATAGGAGAAATAGTAGTAAGCAAAGGTTGGCGTGATTGCGTATTTATACGAAGTGACGACGTCCTAATGTTTAAATTGTCATGGATGGAACCAAATTGAAGAAGAAGAAGAGAGAAGAAATTGTTGAATGGATGAAAACCGCACAACTTGCAATATATATATATATATATATATATATATATATATATCATTTCTTTTTGGTACAAGATGCACGTTTATTTTTCCTTTTTTAAGATAGGCTTCTTCGTGAGGCAAGCCAAGCTGAGATCGATGCTTCCACCGTAACACATGCATGTGGCGCCGTATAATCTCTGTCAGCGATCCTCAATGGCGGATTTAGAGAAGAATCAGTGGTCAAGTGATTTTATTAATTTTTTAAAAATTTTATTGATGAATTAAATTTTTTTTATTAAATTATTTGATTAGATTTAAAAATAATAATTTCACTAAATAAAATGTCTAAATCTGCTCTATGATCATCCCTTGTGTGTGTTAGTTCCCCCCTGTAGAGCTACAAGTGGGCAAAGGGGCGTGGAATAATAATATCACTCCTGCTTCGTAGCTTTGCCAAGCGACGCGGGCATCGTGCTTTGTCCGGCTACCACTCACGAGGGGCCTCGTGAGTGTGTTAACGTCGGCTAACGGCGGAACCTTTCTTTTGGTGTACACGGCCGTCGGCCGTTTGACCAAGGAAAACCCGGCCATCTCGTGCATGATTAGCGTGCATCAGCTGCCTAACACTAGTCCCCGCTTGGTTTCAGCCTCAGGCCTTGCTATGTAGTAGGTTGTACGTAATCGTAGGCAGTAGTGTATTACTTATTTATGATCGTATTATAGTCTCTTCCTCTCAATTTAGGAATGATTAATTACTATACATTGATAATAATTTAGATATATATGAAAAATTTTAACAACTAATATATATTTTTTATGACGAAGTTGGTTTCGAAATCACAAACTTCGATGCCAATTACTGCCTACCTTATGGCAACGTCTTTGGAATGCCATAAGGCAGGAAGTAAACTTGGCATGCATGTGATCACACCACTAGATCGATCAGATCATATATATAGCTTAGAATTCCAATCCACTTTTAACTCAATGGCTCCTAGCCCTGGGGGTCTTTAGCATGGCAAAATAAGGAGGATCAATCTTGTCGGTTGCTAGGGTAATCGCAAGGAGACCAGGTGTAATAACTTTTGAATTTTAAATATAAATAAATAAGAAATTCATTATCACATGTATAAAATTAATTTCAAATTTAATGAAATTTTACATAAATGCTCAAAATAATGAACTGCAACCATGGGTAAAAGAATTGGACCATTTAGAACTCAATGGGATGAATGGAACCCTTAATAAGACAAGCCGAAAAACTCAAAAAATGTCAGAAATCTATCATATCATGTGGATAGCTTGTTATACCATCAGATGAGAAGTCATTAGGGAGTTTAGTAAGGCCTATTGGGCTCATAGAAAATCCCAACATGAGGAGTTGATGATTTAAATTTGGATTAACCTTATACCCATTAGAGAAATGAGTAAGTTAAGCATAATTAGGTCGATAATCAAACCAAAATGCTAGCCCAAGGAAGGAGAAAGAATTGGTTGTCAATCCTACCTATAATAGGGATCCCAATGCTGGTAAATGGAGAGAGAGAGAGACCCCAAATTCATAACCCTATTGGAGCTAAATAGGAAAGTGCGAAAAATGGGTCTTTTATGATCTAATAACATAAATGAACCCTATTGGCCTTCCTTGGGAAACCCTAGCTCGAGATCAAAGGTTGCTAAGGCAGCTAAGAGGCTAAGAATCATGGGGAAATGTAGGGAGCTTCGTTTTCCTCCTTGATCTACCAAGTTCTTCCTCGTTCTTCAACAATAGAGTGTTAAAACGCCAAGAAAGTAAGTGTTCTCAAGTCACGTAGTGCCCTATGTTTAATATGCATTTTCTGAATTGTGTGATTTGTTTGATTTTCTGGGTTATTATGTCTGTGTGAACTTAACGACAAGAGTGAGTGCCGTAACATGAGTTGACGACACAATCAAATGTTGTTAAAGTCATCTTATAGCATCATTCTATATTGTTGTTTACTCTGTGTAATTTGAGCAGAGAATTACGCAATGGAAATATTTAAAGGATTAAAGTCGATATTCCGAAACATGAGCAGTCGACAATTAAGCCTCTAGCTAGCGAGCACTAATTGTGTATCAAACACAAACATAATAATAGGGCCCAAATAATGAACACCACTAAGCTGGTATTCAAATCTCAAAATAGTACCAACAAATACTCTTTCATTGTTGAATTACAGGACTAGACTCCATAAGGGGGAAATTACAAATAACCTCACTACCTACTACATTGATCTATCACTCAAAAGAAACTAACTATAGACACTAAGGTTGGAACATGCTCATCACTCTGACGCATTCCCATCAAAGTCTTGGCCTTCAGCTTTCTCTTCAATGTTATGGAAAAGTAGGGAATGAGTAAACTAGCCTAGTAGGATATATATCTCAATATGCGGGCAATGATATAAATGATTAGCAATTTAGAACTAGGCAGGCACGATCAACTAGATATGCATGAACGATAAATCCATATAAACACAATGCACGAACAAGATAGATTGGACAGTAGTGATTGAACAAGATCTAGAATGATGTAACAAGATAGCAGTAGCAGTATGTACAAGCATGCAAGATATCACTTAATTGTAAGAACACGAGATGTCAATAGTTTGCAATAACACAGAATGTCACTTATTTGCCATAAATGCAGGATGACCATATCACGCAAGCAAGCATGCATAAGCACGAGCTTGAAACACTTAACACTTAATCAAGCACGAAGACACTAATGTGTACTAAGGATCTATGCCACCTTAGAATGCACACTAGGACACGTGTATGTGGTTATTGTATCTAGCATTCAACACGACACTATTTCCT
Source organism: Colocasia esculenta (assembly GCA_014218235.1). NCBI lineage: Eukaryota > Viridiplantae > Streptophyta > Magnoliopsida > Alismatales > Araceae > Colocasia > Colocasia esculenta. Next base: position 87,496,370 of record CM024762.1, on the reverse strand, counting down.
AGCGCAAATGCAACGCTAGTAATCATTGTACCCTAGGGTTAACAGTATATTTATGACACTCCGTCATTAGGGCCAGACTGGAGCCCTTGGATACTCACCATGCCCGATCAGCATCTCACGAATTTCAAATGTAGATACTCACAGTCATTCATGGCTAATAACACGAGTTTCAAGAAGTATATAATTCAATATCCTGTCAATGATGATTTCAAGGGAACAAGTCATGTGAACATGATTTCATGATAACAATAGTCAAAAGAGAATTTCGGCAGCATAACGGTGCAATTTACACTTTTAGTTAACTCTTTACATTAATGGCTTAAGTCCAAGATTATAAATCCACACTCACGAGAACGAGACGAGAGAAGAAGTGCACACTATCTCCAGGGAACTTCAATGGTACAACCAACTCGGTCTCCATGAGGGAATCCACAGAGTACGGAGATTTACAGAGGTCTTAGAGGAAAGGTCACTAGTCTGCTGATACAGAATGACAGGCCGAGAGTTTCCAATCCCCCAAGAAAGGGCTGCCTATAAGAGCAAGAGTGTAGTGTAGAAGGTGTCTCAATTCATAATTCATCGGTTTAAAATAAAGCGGAAAGCAAGTATCTTGATGACGCAATATAAAATCAAGCATTTATAACAACATGCCTTTCGGTATTTTAGCAAGATATTCATTCACTTTAACAAGCTAGATCAGTAAGATGAACATATCAATCTCAAGTGGAATAGATCAAGCATTTAAGAACGATTAGAATAGTTTTCAAGTTGTTATGACTTATTCATGGGTTAACAGGTTTTAAGCCATTGGACAGACTGTACACACTTACTATAACAATAACATGAAATCCTTACACTCGAGACTGAGTAAAATAGGTCTTAGGTAGGCTTATAAATATGCGACGGGTTAAGTCGTCGCCCATTACAAAGGCTTAAACAGTTAAAACAGATGTACAATCGATCTTCTAAATTGCAACGAGGTTGTCTGTCGTATTCAAATCACGACGGGTTAGTCAGACACGTTCAAGACGATCGATGTTCAAAATCGATTATTGAACAGAAATGCGACGGGTATGGCCGATGCATTCATGCAACATTCTATAAATACGAAATAAACATAGAAAACACTAGCGGAAAAAATAGACCAAATCACGATGGGTTGTGCCGTCGCGGTTCACAAATGACCGAAAATCGAAATAGGATGCAAAACGAAGTATATGGGGTTTAGGGTCAACCTATAAGTCATGTTTGGTCAACTTGAAATCATAAAAAATATGTTAAATTCATGACAGACATAGTCATCACGATTTAAGTCACTGAATCACAACTACTGGACTGGACGCGATTCAAACAGGTAGATAGATTGAGGATTAGGTTGCGCGATCTCGTATTTTGGCTCGAAACTCAAGGTTCTAGGGGTTTTTAGACAAAATGTGCAACATGAAACTTGTTGGAAACTTGGAGAGAAAGAACCTTGTCAATTTGGTTTCACCTAATTTGACCTAGGGATGCATGAATCATGAGATTAACAAGAAATGCCCTAAAACTATGCGATGATGGCAAAACGCTTAATACTCTTATCATAGGCAATGAAAATTGGGAAAAATAAGGGAAAATGAAAGTATACTGGAAGAACTTTCAGATTGTATATGCCATGTTAAGTTTGAGCTCAAGATCACCTACCTTGGATCGATGTTAAGAAGAGTCTTTTGTAGGTCAATGAAGAGAAGTAGCTGGGGAAGAGAGCTCTAGTTGGGGGCGATCTCCATCTCCTATGGTGTCCAAGCTCTGCTCCACATGACCCCAACTCAGATAAACTTGTCTCCAAGGGTTTTAGGAAGAGTATTTAAGTGGTTAGGGTTGTTTAGTAGTCCTATTATGTCTAGGAAAGGGAAATTTTGAGTTTTGGTTAGACCCTTCCCAAGTTTGAGGATTCCCATCCCAATTAGAGTGGAATGGCTATTAGGAAACCTCCTAGTATGGTTAGGAATGAATTTGTATTGCTAAGTATGACTAATTGCCTTTGGATTTGTTCAAATTGATCCTTTCAATTTTCTGCTCAATTAGGGTTACGAATTTTCATGGTATTTTCTTACTTGATTTTATTCATGGGCCAAAAATTGTGCATTGGTCCAAATCCTATGATTGGATGTTAATACACTCTGTTTGGAGTCCACCCATATATTTATTTTAATTTATGATTCACTTTCTATACATGATAATGGGTTTTCTGATTTATTTCTTAATTACGATAATAATTCACAATAACTCTTAAATCTAGCCCAAATAAATTTTTATTGACCCAAATTTCTTGATGGGTCATTAGAGGATATTATTTGAAGTCCATTTATGATTTTTATTTAATTTTCCGACTTATCTAAGTACGTGCGATAATGAGTTTTTGACTTGTGTTTTCGTGTATATAATAATGGTGTGTACGTTATTACTACTTTTAGATTATCAAATTGTCAAATTTCTAATTTATCCATAAAATTTAAATTACAGAAAATTCGGAGTGCTACATCTTCCCCCACTTAAATGAATTTGGTCCCCAAATTCACATAGGTAATTGGGTAAACTTAGCACTTGGGTTCTTGATTTGGTTCTAGGTCTGATTTCTAATAAACTCTAATTGGTATCCACCTTAAAGGTTATCAATATAATTTCTCCCAACTCTTTTCTTCTCCTATCTTGTGGTTCTTCGAACTCTACCATCATTCAAATGCTGAGCTATGGTAAAACTAGCAGGTTTTATTTTCAATTGTTCCCTAATTGTCTCCCCCATTTAGGAATATACTAGATATTATAAGACATGTCTAAAGATTAGAAAACTAACATCTTTTACCATACCTTCTTTCGGGAGTTCCGCCTCAACGCGTTCACACGCCCATGACATTTTACATGCCTTAGTTCCATCCAACCTGATCTTTTAACATGGGGCAGTTAGGTATACGGTGATCATGACTTCCACATCGCAGGCAAGCGCCAGCCTTCTTCCAACACTTGTCTACTTGGTGTCCAGGCTCTTTAAAAAATTTCCAATACTCCACAATCGATGTTTCTTCTACTTTGATCTTTTTCTCCATGCCATAGTCTTTCCCAGTGGTTGGCCTTTTGTTGCTGTTGTGGAAAGTGCCAGTTGTATCGACCGCTCCTCTTTTAACGAAGACCAGCTTTGCAGTCGCTTTCCCTCTCATGCCTTCCACCTTCGCCATAGTATCCTCCACTAGTTGAGCTCTCTCAACCATCTCCGCATATGTACAGATTTTGTGTGGTCCCAACTTTTCAATGAACATGGGCCACAGCCCATCCATAAATCGATTGGCCTTCAATCTCTCGGTTCCCACCAGGTGTAGGGCATACACAGTTAGGCGAGCAAACTGAGCTTCATACTCAGCCACAAACATTCCCTTCTATCTATGTGCGGCAAACTCCGCCGCCTTCTTTTCCTAAACCCTCTCAGAAAAGTATTTTTCCCAGAATATCTCCAGGAAACCTGCCCACTCAAGCTCTGCCACACTAGGCAGGTGAGCCGATGTGGCCTTCCACCACGCCCTAGCATCCTTACTGAATTGAAAGGTAGATAGTAATACTTTCTCCCGATTTGTACACTGCATTGATGATCAGATTATCCTCAATGTATTTTAAATAAATCACATATCTATTTTGGTGATTAACAAAACTGTAATAAAGTTTACTCTAACATAATTTCTATGAGATTTGAGCACAGGAAATAAATCAAGGAAATACAAGCAAAATCAGTAAGTATTTATCATCCTGTAGCATTTACAGTTCAAAGCATGAAATATTCTAAGTACACATCGACTTTCTAGTTATTGCAACGATTTCCTTAGAATCATAACAATTTCCTCATGCACATTGATTTTTTGTTCTATAACGATTTCATAAGTCATCGCTATTCTATTGAAGTCTATTTCATAACGATTTGCTCTCATAACGATTCATTAAGTGAGTATAATGATTTCAATCTCACATCGATTTCGTAAGTGAGCATAACGATTTGCTCTCATAACGATTCGACTAGTGAGTATAACGATTTCAATATCACATCGATTTCGTAAGTGAGCATAACGATTTGCTCTCATAACGATTCGAATAGTGAGTATAACGATTTCAATCTCACATCGATTTCGTAAATGAGCATAACGATTTGCTCTCATAACAATTCGACAAGTTGGTTATAATGATTTGTTTATAACGATTTGCTTATAACGATTTGGTTATAACGATTTGCTCATAACGATTTGCTCATAACGATTTGCTTATAACGATTTGTTTATAACGATTTTCTTATAACGATTTGGTTATAACGATTTGCTCAGAACAACTTGCTCATAACGATTTGCTTATAACGATTTGGTTATAATGATTTACTCAGAACGATTTGCTCATAATGATTTGATTATAACGATTTGCCCACAACGATTTGCTTATAGTGTCATAACGATTTGTTATCCAGAACTATTTGGATATGGATGCATAACGATTTGTGCGTACAACGATTTGTTTACGAATAAGCAACGATTCTCATGAACAATGACTCACTAGCACAACGATTCTATAAGTCATGTTCATATCGATTTCATGAGCTGTAACGACTTGATATTTAAAATATCTTGACTAGTCAAAGTCATCCCGCGTATTTCTCTGTTATCCATGCATTAAATATAACCGTACATTTCTCTGCACGATGCATATTCAGATATCTTCTATTCCTATGCCTGTGCATGTAATATCTTTTTGAAGAGACATAATGGAATTTCCATTTTGATGTATTCTCACTCTAACGTTGACTGACAACATGAGACAACTTAGCTGTCTACGTTTTAGCATTTAATGTGTGCAGGTCACTGACAGCACAACTCTATACAACGTTGGATAAAGTAGAAGCTGGAGGATATCAAAAGGATTTTCTTCTTACGTGCATGGAACGTAAAGGACCGTTGATTACAAACAAGATCCATGCAGTCTAACATCCTCAGAACATAGAGACAACATATACTTCAAATGGCTACATTTTTCAAAGAAGATATAAATAGAAGACTGGTGTCTACGTGATAAATATCTCTTGAGAATTCAAAATCTGCAAGCACCATAGAAGAGCTCAAGTCTCACTCCATCACTTTGTTGTAGCTCTCAACTCTCTGCATCCAGTGTCATCTTAGAGAGAGCGTTTGTGTACTGAGAGAGTTCATTCATTGTTCACCTTCTCCTCTCAGTCTTCGCTTCGGATCAAGCATTGTGTTGTTAGCTTGGTCAAGGGGCGCATCATCTCTTGAACACTTTTGTGTGTTAATTCCCTTCGTGTGAAGGAAGACCTGGGGGTTCCAAGGTGTTCATTTCCCTTCATGTTGAAGGAGGACCTGGTGGGATCCAGGGTGTTGTATTCCTCTTCGGGTTGTGAAGAGAAGATCAGCTGCGGCTAGGTGTGTAAGTGTCCTTGAGGGGGATTGTACCATTGGATAGTGGAATTTTGAGTTATTGCTCAGGGACTGGACGTAGGACTCCTGTAGAAAGGAAGTCCGAACCAGGATAAAATCTTGTGTAGTGTGTCTGATTGCTTTATGTTTATTGTTTTCTTCTTGCTAACACTAACAATCATCGAAGTGCTTGTTGTGTGAACATTTTTGTGGACAGGTTTTAAATAATCAAATTTAAAGAATCCCATTCACCCCCCCTGGGCTTGCTAGCTGGGCAACATGCATATCTTGGAAAATCCTTTCTATCTCTTCTTGTCAATTCTCCGCCTCATCTGGATCAGAGGATCCAAAGGAACGAGGAGGGTTCAGACTCCTAAAATTACGATGAAGATTGCCAGCTCCGTTCTGAGCTCCAACTTGAGCCTTGGCCTACACTATGTTCTGTAGAGCTTGGGTCAGTCATGCCACAGTCTCTTGCATAGCCTGCCACTGCTTGCGTGCCATTACAATTGAGTGAAGGAGTTATGAGGTTCCTAAAAATGGATTGAAACCAATTAATGTCTCTAGATACATCATAAGGGCCAATGGGTAGAAGTTCTTAGTTCATTCTAAGATTGTGAGGACTGGGAGGGAAGGGGGAGTGGACCCCCCCCTTTCCCCATGCACACTACGTGCAGGGGAGCCAAAAAGAGGCCGCCTGGCCTATTTCTGGAATGGGAACCCCCCCTCCTCCTCTTCTTCTTCCCCATCCCGCGAGTAGCCTCCCCCCCGTCTCCCCCTTCGCCGCTCTCTCTCTCTCTCTCTCTCACTCTCTCTCGCTTGGAGTAGTCACCGCCGCTGCCTTGGGCTTGTGGAGGAGCTGCCGCCGTGTCTGCCTCGCCATGCCGCTGCGCCGTTCACCACTGAGAGACTGCACACAGAGGACGCAGTGTGCGGAGATGCTGTCGTCGTCTGCCTGCTGTCTCACCGGAGGGGAGGTCACCACGTCGCCGCTGCCTTCCTCGCCGCCGGAGGGGACCCCTGTTAGGATCGGATATTCGGTTATGGCAAAGCTAGAAGGGGGGGTTGAATAAATTTGTAGCGGAAACTTAAGCAATCTAAAAATTACTTAGGATTAAAAGATCTACTAAAACCCCTTTGATCTGATGTAATATGTGTGAATAGATTAACAAGTAGTGTGTGAGCGAAATCCCTAGGCATGCATCTAGCCCAACACAATGCAAGCCACAAGTCAAACCACAGTGCACAAGGGATTTTTTTAGGTGGTTCGGAGATCACACCACGTGACTCCTACGTCCACCCCCCACACAGTGAGAACACACTACTCAAGAACTGAGTACAACACACACACGAGCACACTGGCTCAACCACACACACACACGCTAGATCAAGTTCACAAAAGATCAGATCCTCTAGCCTTGATCTGACCAACACACCACACACACGTTGTCTGATGCAAACACGCAATCAGAACAACAATCCACACGTGGATCAAGCACAAGGAGCGATTGAACCACTACCACACACACAAAGATATGAAAGGTAGAATAAAAGAAGAGTTCTGAGTTGAAGATCAAATCCAAATGAAGAACTCTTCGTGGTGGTCGTCTAGAAGAACTTCGAGCTTTGTCTTGACAGGTATCAGTTGATGGAGAAGCTTGAAGGACGGACAAACCAACTTCAACTCTGCTCGTGAGATGGATCTTCCTCGTGTTGGATGAAGAGTTGAAGCAGAAAATAGGGGAACCTTCTTCTTCTTGTTCTTAGCTTAGGGTTTTTTGTGTGGAGGCTCCCTTGCTGCGAAAATAGCCTCATATGATCCATATATAGTGGTGTCTAATCATAGAGAGTCGTATTAAAAGGAAACACCAAAATATAGATCATATCCCGGCCATAAGATCTTCCCAAAACTCCGTCTGTCGACAGCCGACTTGCTACTGTCGACAGGTGCTGACAGGTTTGCAAAAACCAGAAGACTGGGCTTTCTGGAAATAGATTTCTGTGTGGATCTGTTGACAGGCGAAAATCATCTGTCGACAGATGCAACAGATGCACTATTCATCTGTTGACAGATGCACTGTCATCTATTGACAGGTGCACTATTTCAGCAACTTATCTTATTCTTTTGCACTTGGATTTTGGGCTTTGTCTTGTGTACATTCACACCTACATTAAAAGACATAATTAGTGAGATATAATGAACATATAAAACATGTGTTTCATTTGCATCCAATTGTCATTCTCATCATGTTTCACACATTCATAACACAACAATTTTGTTTTGTTCATGAAATGTTCATCATAAAAAACAAACATAACATCAATTAGTATTGCTCATCATCAAAAACATTTAAGCACTTGTTGTAACCCAACATTCTCCAATATGAGAACCCAACATTCTCCCCCTTTTTGATGATAACAAAAATTTCAATTTATGCATAATTGATGTTTCTCCCCCTTTTGACAACATTCAAAAAGATAATGAGTGCACACAAGTAAAAGAATGAAGCAAAGAATTGTGTGACCACATAACTGAATTGTGAAAGATATGAGTGGGGAATGAGTGTTCAAATGAGATTGCAAGGTTGAGAATAGGTTGATACCCACTACAAAATGTCATGAACACTAGTATTAAGACACATAAAAATTCTACAATGGTTAAGAGATAATACTTCGGGAATCTCAAGTTATAGCATTTAGAATACATCGTTCAAAAACATATGAAAATAAGATAACCCTTTTGAATAAAACCATTGAAGAAAATCATATACCTTAGTGGGTGATGTTCAGTTGGTAAATGAAGGCAATGTCCACATAAACATTTGACAATTGACAACCCATTGCCCTTGATTTAAATCTTGGAGGCTCCACTCTATTTCAAGCATTTGAACAATTTCTTTTGTCAAGTTAATGTGGGAAAAGTAGTAATTAGGATCACTTTCACCTTTTGACGTGAAGGTAGATATGAGGGATGCCCGTACCCCTAGTTACTCAGTGTGAGTGACCATCATACTATTGTTCAGAGATAATGAAAATACTTTTTTTACGCGAAGATAGACATTTGTGATGCCCATGTCCCCAGTTACTCAGTGATACTCATCATTGCTCTGCCTTTGTCCCATTTCAAATATATATTTTTTAATTTTTGACTTTAGAAATAGGTAGCTTTTCTCTTTTTTTTTTAAAGTTGGAAAATCAAGTTCAAAAGGTTTATTAAGGTCAAAGGCCAATGTAAAGACATTAAGTTCAAAAACCTTCTTACTTGTCAATCCATATAGGAACATGATCATCCACAAGGGAGTTATTCAAGTGAGTTAGGTTAAAATCATTAGATTTGTTCAATGTTTTCTAGATGATACAACCTAGACTCAATCACAAAATATTATTTCAAAATCATTGTGATTAACCATATGTCTTTGATACTATGTGAGGATGAAAGGTTATAATGAATATTTATACCCAATTCTCCCCTTGCATCAATGATATGAACATACTCATGAAGAAATTATGAAGAAGGATGAAGAATTTACAGAAAATGTGTATCTGTCGACAGCAAGAATGTGCCTGTCGACAGATGCACACAGGCCTGAAAGGCTTGGTTCTGGGAGAGCATGTCTGTCGACAGATGTGATAGTGCCTGTCGACAGACACTTGAGAAAATCAGTGTGGAGGCATAGAATTGAGTGACATGAAGAACAAGATTTTGAGAAGTAATGACACAATGAATATGAAGGGTTTCTCTCATGTATTTCACTCAACCTACCTTGAACTTACTCCCCCATAAGATGAGCATGTGATGAGACAACTTTCAAGCATGATATATATACATTCATGACAAGCATTTGCACATAGATTTCATGAGCATTCATGAGCATATGAGCACTTTCAAATTTACTCCCCCATAACACATGCATAGTAAATGTATCAAGCAATTCACACATTATTGAGCACTCAACTAGCCTTATGCATTACATGACTTTTGGTACTTGGCGGAGTATTTTACTCACGCATAATGATAGTTTCCAAACAGGCATAACTTGTTTTTCCACATGTCATCATTTGATATACCAAGAGGTCATGAGCACAGTTACACAAGCAGGATGGCATGATTCCAATTGCTAAGTGGCATTGTCATGTGGGGGTATCAACAAAATACATTCTTCATTCCTCAGATAGAATTAAAAATCCATTTCAATTCTTGCAGTTCAAAACTGAAGTGACAAAGAGATTTTACCTGAACAGTCTTCAATCTCAGTTATTATTATTATTATTTTTTTACCTTTGTTCTCCATCTTTTCTTGCCTTGCACAGCCAATGGCATGAATCCATTTCTAATTTTTGGCTGCAAGACATCTCAGCTTGTTGATCAAGCTTGTTTTGGGACCCACACTTGCTTGGGTCTTGCAATGACATTAATGTTAGAATCTAACAATGAAGATTTTAGAATCCAAAGTGATTTGGTTTTTGGATTTCTATTGTTTTGTGCAGTTTTCCTGTTCATAGATATATGAAATTTTTGATCTTTATGAACATGATGTTTATCCTTGTGTGTATGAACACATGGATTATTATGGAGCTTTGAAGCATGCACAGAATCATGTTTTTTATGCCAACAGTTCTTAGAAATATGACCAATTTTTTGACATGTGAAGCATTGGACTGGTTTGGCATGATTATGACATTGTTGACCTTTATTCCAGCATAATTTAGCAAGATGACCAGGCCTATTGCATTTAAAACAAATGGGTTGAGCATTTACCTGAAGCTTACCATAGTATGAATGCATTTGCTGGAATTTCTGAGGTCCTCTAGAATACCTTTGATCACCCTTGGGTTGAAAGGGTGGAGGTGGCACCCTTTGGTATCTCTTGGCATGGTATGCAACTTGAAAATGCCCTGAAGCCTTTTTGGCGGCTGAAGGAGATGTAGAGACATTGTGGAGTCCTGTTTTCTTTTCTTTTCTTTCTCTGGTTTTCAGTTGAAATAGGATTCTTCCTATTTGGAGCATTTTTGTTCAACTCAGAAATCTTCTTTTTAGGATTTGATTTTGTTTAAAAACCACTTCAAGTTCATTTGTCAATTTTTCCTTTTCAGCTTTCAATGCAACAATTTCTTTTTCAGAAGTTTGAAGTTGGTTTATCATGACATTCAGACCATTTCTCAATTTGTTCTTTTCAATTTCACTTTGAACAATTTGATTTTCCAAGTCAGCAATTTTCTTCTTAGCATTGTTCCATTCATCATTTAATGGTCTGTTATGATACAAGCCTTCAATCTTCTTTTTAGATGATTATTCTCCTCAAACAGTTGATTGCAATTTTCTTTTATTTGGTGATCATGAGCCATGTTGGAGATTTGTTTGTTCAATTGATCATTATCAAATTTGAGATTCTCATTATGATCAATCAATTTTTCATTTTCATTTTTCAAATTAGTATTATCGGATTCCATATGATCATGATCTTTTTTCAACTTAGAAAACTTGATTTCATAGTTTTTGACTTCATTTTCCAATTTTTCATTCTCCATTTTCAATTTTTCATTTTCTTCATAGAATGCTTGAGCATTATCAATTATCATTTCATTCTTCTCCAATTTTTCTTTTAACTTCTTCTTTTGAGATTTTACCTTCTTAAATTGATTGGACAAGTGCTCATAGCATTCTATCAATTCATCATAGGAAATATCATCTTCTGAATCAGAATTAGATATTGATGCGTCAAATGGGTCTGAATTAGATTTACCTGACCATTGAGAGTTTCTTGACTTCTCTAACAGATATGATCTTTCAGATTTGTCTGAACTAGGAGAACCTCTGGAGCTGCCAAGAGCCATGAAGCATTTGTCTTTGGCTTTATTTGCAATCTTGCTTGTCTTCTTAAAGGAGTCCTGTATTTTATCAACATGGTTATCAAACTCAATACACATTGGTCTATTTATGATACTCGAGAACTCAGACATATTTCTGTGTATGTTATAGATGAATAAACCAACAACCAAAGTAATCAGATCAGTTCAGAATCAATTATAAACTTGATCAGAGCAATTAATCACACATAAATAGATATGCCAAATCACAACCGATGAACAGAAAACCTGCTCTGATACCAATTGTTAGGATCGGATATTCGGTTATGGCAAAGCTAGAAGGGGGGGTTGAATAGATTTGCAGCGGAAACTTAAGCAATCTAAAAATTACATCGGATTAAAAGATCTACTCAATTAAAACCCCTTTGATCTGATGTAATATGTGTGAATAGATTAACAAGTAGTGTGTGAACGAAATCCCTAGGCATGCATCTAGCGCAACACAATACAAACCACAAGTCAAACCACAGTGCACAAGGGATTTTTTTAGGTGGTTCGGAGATCACACCACGTGACTCCTACGTCCACCCCCCACACAGTGAGAACACACTACTCAGAACTGAGTACAACACACACACGAGCACACCGGCTCAACCACACACACACACGCTAGATCAAGTTCACAAAAGATCAGATCCTCTAGCCTTGATCTGACCAACACACCACACACACATTGTCTGATGCAAACACGCAATCAGAACAACAATCCACACGTGGATCAAGCACAAGGAGCGATTGAACCACTACCACACACACAAAGATATGAAAGGTAGAATAAAAGAAGAGTTTTGAGTTGAAGATCAAATCCAAATGAAGAACTCTTCGTGGTGGTCTTCTAGAAGAACTTCGAGCTTTGTCTTGACAGGTATCAGTTGATGGAGAAGCTTGAAGGATGGACAAACCAACTTCAACTCTGCTCGTGAGATGGATCTTCCTCGTGTTGGATGAAGAGTTGAAGCAGAAAACAGGGGAACCTTCTTCTTCTTGTTCTTGGCTTAGGGTTTTTTGTGTGGAGGCTCCCTTGCTGCGAAAATAGCCTCATATGATCCATATATAGTGGTGTCCAAGCATAGAGAGTCGTGTTAAAAGGAAACACCAAAATATAGATCATATCCCGGCCATAAGATCTTCCCAAAACTCCGTCTGTCGACAGCCGACTTGCTACTGTCGACAGGTGCTGACAGGTTTGCAAAAACCAGAAGACCGGGCTTTCTGGAAATAGATTTCTGTGTGGAACTGTCGACAGGCAAAAATCATCTGTCGACAGATGCGACAGATGCACTATTCATCTGTTGACAGATGCACTGTCATCTGTTGACAGGTGCACTATTTCAGCAACTTGTCTTGTTCTTTTGCACTTGGATTTTGGGCTTTGTTTTGTGTACATTCACACCTACATTAAAAGACATAATTAGTGAGATATAATGAACATATAAAACATGTGTTTCATTTGCATCCAATTGTCATTCTCATCATGTTTCACACATTCATAACACATCAATTTTGTCTTGTTCATGAAATGTTCATCATCAAAAACAAACATAACATCAATTAGTATTGCTCATCATAAAAAACATTTAAGCACTTGTTGTAACCCAACATTCTCCAATATGAGAACCCAACAACCCCCCCCCCCCCCCGCTCGCCGCGCCACCGCACCGTCTGCCGCCGGGAGCCCGCGCACGGAGGATGCCGTGTGCAGTGCAGTCGCTCCATCGTTGCCCGTGAGAGAGCTCCGCGCCGTTCGTGCCACCTGCAGGTCCTACCGTCGAGGTAAGGACCCCTTTCTCCCTCTCCGGTGTCGACTTCCCCTTCCCAGCGCTACTTTCTCTCTCCTTCCCTCTTTCTCTCTCTACTGTGTTTTGCTCCGGGCCAGGGTTTTCCAGCGAGGGGAGGGCCGCTGGGGCCGTCGCGCCGTCCGGCGACCAGCCCCCTTGCCGCCGGCGCCGGTGCCGGCGCTGGCCGCCCGCCCGCCGCCCCCTTCCCTTCCCCCTACCCTCCCTGCGTTGCAAGGAAGGAATCACCTGGGATCTGGGTGGCGCACCACACCCTGCCACCCCGGCGCATTGCGCCGAGCGCTGGTTGGGGGCTCCCTTGCGGCGCATTGCGCCAGCAGACTGTTTTTGGGCCCATTTGAGCTCTGTTTTGGGCCAATTTCGCACCGTTTTCTATGTGTTGTTGCTCCGGCTATGCCAGTGGACTGGCCCGAGGTTGGTGGCCGTTTTTAGAGCCACGTGGTGGATGGGCCCACCCGGGTCGGCTCCGACCGGGCCGACAGGGCTGTTTGACTGGTTGACCCGAACAATCGTGCTTGGGTTTTCGGCACTCGTGGGGTGAGTTCCGAGGGCCGACCGACTATCTGAGGTGGTAATATAGGCTTTTCGGGGTTGACCGTCAGTCATGTACCTTAGTGTGTCCGCTTCCGCACTGCGTTTTCGCACTATACCTGTGTCGCTTGTGCTGACTCCCTAGCACTACGCCTTACTAGTCTTCGCCCGATGTTTGTGACACTTGAGGGCTTGTCCCAGCGCACGGTGCAGTTTTGGGTTGTTACCGTTCCCCGGGACCCCCATCCTCGTGGGCCCGTTGAGGGTGGTCTCTGTGCCACGAGTGCGTCCGTCGAGCGTTTCTTCGGACGCAGGGGAAAATGGTGTTGGATAGCGGCGTTGAGTCATTTGTTGAGCTCACTTAGTTGGTCTGGGTCCCGCGGAGTTTGGAGTGTCGCGGTGCGGGCCAGCTAGTCCGTTCTCACTACCTCACCTTACGCGGTTTCGGAGCCGTGTCGGGAGGACAGGTGTGGGACCGTAGTCCGGCCAGACTACGACTTGTAGTTGTGTTTGTCCACGCGTCTCACTCCGACGGGAGGGGAGACCTGGACTCGTGGTCGAGCGGTAAGACGCCGATGGGTGCAGCTGACCACTGACTAGTAGAGGCCGGGTTGTGGCTAGTGTGTGTTGTCCAGACAAGGGTTTTACCGTCTGCTTGTGCTGGCTTGTGGCTTTGTCCAGTTGAGGGTTTTTCCGTTTACTTGTTCAATTTTGTGGCATGCTTGGAGCACATTTACCGAGGTTGAGACTGTGCGTTGTTGTGCCGTATTGGCGGCACTCGTGGACTTGAGTACTTTCCGTTTATTTATTTTAGTACTTGTTCAGTTGCGTTATTATTTTTATTATATCACATGTTTAGTTAGTAGTCTTGTTGCTTGAGTTATCACCGCCCTTCCGCTTGGTGTAGTTAGCTTGTTTACTTTAGTAGCACTGCTCTTCTTGCCTAGTTTAGCTGTGTTGTTCTTGTTTCTGCTGTCGAACCGGTGAGGGGTTGGGTTCCCTACTGGGCTTCGTTCGCGAAGCTCACCCCCCTTACTTCCTTCCAGGTTTGAGCTCGAGGGAGCCGGTGTTCGTGTTCGGACGGTGTGCATTATGCCGCTTGTGGTCAGCAGCATTGGCAGTGGTTAGTATTTATTTTCTTTTGCACTTGAATTATTATCTGGGACATTGTGTATATATTTCTTCCGCTATTGTATTTCTTTATTTTGTTTAGCCATTGTAACTTGTTGTATATCTCACTAGACATATTTCTAACCCTTCGGGTCTTCGGATCTATGGGTGGCGGTCCAAGGGTCAAGTACTTGGAGGGTTCCGGGTATCAGATTCTTGGGTCGTTACAGTTGGTATCAGAGCAATGTCTTATGAGATTTACAATAGGTTAATGGCTATGGCTATCCCAAAAAATAGTTCAAGTGCATTGCTGGCACCGTTCGTGGTGCGTTAGTGTTAGGCTTGTGCCTCGATCATGTTTTGCAGGTGGATTGTTTTCAGCAACATTCGAGTGGTTGCTGCAGAAGGGTTGCTATTGTTGCAGTGTTGCATGCGTGGTGTGTGGCCTCCAATTGGCTCGTGTCGTTGGTGTTGTTGATGATTAACTCGCTAGTGGAGGTCTTCCTATGTGGAGGACAGTTGCAGGCAAGTCCAGTACGGTGCTCTTGGTCGTCGTAGGCTGCACTTTCGGCTACATGTGTTTTCGCTGTGGCTGAGGGAGCTTGCTTGCTTGGTGTGGCCTTCACCAGTGCAGGCTTGTTGTCTGCGGGTTTGGTGGAAGGCGTTCTTTTGTTTTTCTAGTGTGGCTTCCTCTTGGCTGTGTTGTACAATGGTTGCTTGGGCATGTTGCCTCACCTGTTAGGTGAGTTGTGAGTGCCCTGTGTTCCGTTGAGTTGGCATTGTTGCTCGGACTTAGCAAATGCTCTGTGTGTGCTTGTGATGTCATTGGTTGTGTGTTGTGTCACTTATTGTGTTTTCTTGGTGGTCCTGTGCTAATTGGTTGTGGGTTCTGGTAAGGTGTTCCCAGAGTTCTTCCTTGCTCGTTCTGATGGTGGTTTCTCCCAGAACTTCTTCGTGCTCGTTTCTATTTTGTTGCCCTCAGGGTTGAGGTGCATTGTTGGTTGGCTTTGTGTTCTGGTGAGGTGTTCCCAGAGCTCTTCCTTGCTTGTTCTGGCGGTGGTTTCTCCCAGAACTTCTTCGTGCTCGTTTCTGTTTTGTTGCCCTCAGGGTTGAGTTGCATTGTTGGTTGGCTTTATGTTCTGGTGAGGTTTCCTAGAACTATTTGTTGTTGTCTTGGTGAGGGTTTCTCCCAGGACTGTTCTGTGCTTGTTTCTAGTTGTTGTCGTGCTATCTCAGGGTTGAGGTGTGTTGTTGGTTGATTGCGTTCTAGTGGGTTCTCCCAGAACGATGCCTTGGTCGTTCTGGTGGAGGCTTCTCCCAGGACTGTCTTATATTGCTTTTGCTTGCTACTGTGCTCTCTCTGAAGGTCTGTGTGGATTGGTTGTTTGGGCTGTTTGTTTTGGTGGAGCTCTACTTGGACAACTCTCTCTCTCTCTCTCTCTCTCTCTCTCTCTCTCTCTCTCTATAGAGATTAGCTGTCATGGTTGCCACTTGGATTGTCGGTGTTACAGTCTCCTCGGGCATTGTCGGTCAAGGTGCGGTACCTTTGATGTGTGTCTGGTTGTTGCGTCGACTAGTTTGCCTTGTTATTTGTTTTCAATTTTCTCGGCTGCATTGGTGGGACTGCGCGTGTCCCCGTGGCTCGGATGGTTCTGCTTCATTTTCCTGTGCCCAACATGCTCTTGCAGTTGGCGGTGTGGTGTGAGCCGTGGCCATGTAGCTAGCGGTACTTCTTGTAGAGGTACTGGTTTTGTGCTTCGTTCCCTCTTTTGCATGCAGAAGAGGCCTGTTGTGCATTTTCGTCCTCCATTTTTTTGGGTCGCTCAGGGTGGTGGTGCTCCGCTTATGTGCATTGGTGCTGTGGTGCGTGCCGTTGTGGCCTTCTTGGTGAAGGTCCTTTACCTCGAGTTGTTTTAGGGTTGAGCGGGTTGCTCCCCTCGTGTCGTTGTTTCCATTTGGTGTTGTAGGTTGGTGAACCTACTGGTCTACTGCGTTTTGTTGTGAGGGTTTTTGTGTTGCCTAACTAGTCAATGTGGGACAATGTGTTTGCATGTGATCAGTGCTAGGTAACCCCGGTTCTCTCGCCTAGCTTGCTCGTATTGGTGTAGTTAGCTTGTTTACTTTAGTAGCACTGCTCTTCTTGGCTAGTTTAGCTGTGTTGTTCTTGCTTCCGCTGTCGAACCGGTGAGGGGTTGGGTTCCCTGCTGGGCTTCGTTCGCTAAGCTCACCCCCCCTTACTTTCTTATAGGTTTGAGCTCGAGGGAGCCGGTGTTCGTGTTTGGACGGTGTGCATTGTGCCGCTTCTGGTCAGCAGCGTTGGCAGTGGTTAGTATTTATTTTCTTTTGCACTTGAATTATTATCTGGGATATTGTGTATATATTTCTTCCGCTATTGTATTTCTTTATTTTCTTTAGCCATTGTAACTTGTTGTATATCTCACTAGACATATTTCTAACCCTTTCGGGTCTTCGGATCCGTGGGTGGCGGTCCAAGGGTCAAGTACTTGGAGGGTTCCGGGTATCGGATTCTTGGGTCGTTATAAAGATATTCCCCGTCTCTACCCATTCTCATCAGGTACTATATGTATGATCCATAACGTAAGTTCTGGTGTCACTTAAACCTAGAACTTAAATATTCCTATTGTTTCCTAGGCTCTGATACCACTAAACTGCCACATCTCGAGAATTACACAACAGAAATATTTAGAGGATTAAAGTCAATATTCCAAGACGTGAGCAGTCGGCAATTAAGTCTCTAGCTAGCAAGTACTAATTGTGTATCAACACAAATATAATAATAGGGCTCGAGTAATGAACACCACTAAGCTGGTATTCAAATCTCAAAATAGTACCAACACATACTATTTCATTGTTGAATTACAGGACTAGACTCCATAAAGGGAAAATTACAAATAACCTCGCTACCTACTACATTCATCTATCTCTCAAAAGAAACTAACTATGGACGCTAAGGTTGGAACACACTCATCACTCTGACGTATTCCCATCAAAGTCTTGGCCTTCAGCTTCCTCATCAATTTCACCTATGATGTTGAAAACTAGGGAATGAGAAAACTAGCCCAGTAGGATTTATATCTCAATGTGCGGGCAATGATATAAGTGATTAGCAATTTGGAACTAGGCAGACATGATCAACTAGATATGCATATACGATAAATCCATATAAACACGATACACGAACAAGATAGATTGGACATTAGTGATTGAACAAGATCTAGAATGGTGTAACAAGATAGCACTAGCAGTATGTACAAGCATGCAAGATATCACTTAATTGTAAGAACGCGAGATGTCAATAGTTTGCAAGAATGCAGAATGTCACTTATTTGCAATAAATGCAGGATGACCATTATCACGCAAGCAAGCACGCATGAACATGAGCTTGAAACACTTAACACTTAACCAAGCACGAGGACACTAATGTGCACTAAGTATCTATGCCACCTTGGAATGCACACTAGACACGTGTATGTGGTTATTGTATATAACATTCAACACAACACTATTTCCTAGTGCAGATGCAATGCTAGTAATCATTATACCCCATGGTTAACAATATATTTATGAATCTCCGTCATTAGGGCTAGATTGGAGCCCTTGGACACTCACCGTGCCCAGTCAGCATCTCACAAATTTTAAATGTAGATACCCACAGTCATTCATGGCCAATAACACGTGTTTCAAGAAGTATATAATTCAATATCACATCCATGATGATTTCAAGGGAACAAGTCATGTGAACATGATTTCATGATAACAATAGTCAAGAGAGAATTTCGACAGCATAATGACGCAATTTACACTTTTAGTTAACTCTTTACATTAATGGCTTAAGTCCATGATTATAAATCCACACTCACAAGAACGAGACGAGAGAGGGAGTGCACGCTACCTCCAAGGAACTTCAATGGTACAACCAACTCGATCTCCATGAGGGAATCTACAGAGTACGGAGATTTACGAAGGTCTTAAAGGAAAGGTCACTAGTCTTCCGATATGGAATTTGTAACGACCCTCCTTATATCGGTACGGTTACACAAACCCACATCGGTATAATGAACGCCGCTACAGTGGGACATTTACCCAACAAAATCAATAGACTGAAATGTACGCAAATTTAACACATAACAGTGGAAAAGAAAGAGCCAAATGTAATTCCTTATTCCATCATCCACATTTTATTCACCGTCCATATAGAAGAAAAGAAAACTAAACATTTAATAACTGAGAGATGAAAATTAATACATTGTCCACATTGTCTAAACTAAATTACAATTTTTTCTTTATTACATACTATGAAAAAAAATAAAAGGTACAATGCCGAAACTCCACAAGATCTCCTACTCCCGCTCCGAGTCACTCCTGACTATCTTCTCGGATGAAGTAGAAATCTCTGCACCTGTACGCCGAAGCAAGAGTGAGTCCAAAAGACTCAGCAAGTAACATCCACTCACATTAAACATACACATGTCACATGGGTTATTCACAGTTTCATATCACACGAGTATCATATAAGCATGAACTTGAATAAACTTTTAAAGAAAACCTAAACATGATTTCTACAACTTACCACACATGATAAATAACTTGTAACAAAATTTCAACAATTTAAAAACTATCACATGCTCTCTACACATTCTTCTACATGCTAATCCAAGTCTCCCTTACTCACAATTATAATCTAAGACAATAGTTAACTTGAATATGGAGTTTACGTATATTACAAGAGATATTCCTAGCATGGATTCTATCATCATTTCCACATCTATACACATGAATAGCTTGCTGTTTGACATGGATATGACATGTTCATATAATGAATTTTCATTTTTACATGCTATTACATTGATTCATATTTCTACATGACCATTCACACGATTATAAAATTAACCTATCCACTTCTCACATAAACACACATTCACATTTTATTATATGCCATGACACATAGTCCAAACCACCTCTAGAAGGACACACACTTGTCACATCACACACATATCTATCATCTAGGCAACACAATGATAGACCTTAGTTACTACGCAGAATTGGGAGAAGCACTCTCCACCCTAACCAGCGGTACTTGTCCGCCTCCAGGATTTAATCCCAATGCCCATGGGATATCACACACTATGAACCTTCCCGTGGGGACTTTACCACAGTACAGTTCCTCAGCCCTCTAAGGTAGCAGTGTCACCCATTGACATAATTACACATTTTCCAATTAAACACACAATTCCACACCATTTTAACATGTTATTCTCATATTCACATTTATGCACATGGTTCAGGTTCCCTAACATGGTACTACTGTTACAAGAACTAATCAGTCACAACTAACATAAATCATGCTCTAATTATTTAACTTAATCAATAATTACAATAATTTTGCACAAATTTGGTCATTCTTCGTAAAATAACAAATCAGTACCTACGGTTATCCAATTCACATGATATTTTAACCACTGACTGTTTACGACATCATGCATACCAAATTTCATATTTTTCTGAAATATACACTAATTAAGGAAATTCAAACAGTGGTATTATATAAGGTAAGAATAGTCAATTTGGCATGGATTTTCATTGTTCAGACCCACTACTTATTTTACACATGTACTCTGACAGTCCTAAACATATGCTAATTTCAAGGAATTTAAATTTTTTTATACTATTTAATTAAATTCTGACACTAATAAAACATGCATACTATTCTACAGTTCAGAAAATGTAATTAATTGTACAGATATCAGAAAAATCCCAAATTTCTATAGCATGAATTTGAACACACAATCAATGCACAGAAAGTTTATGACAGTTAAATCCCACATAGATTTCATCAACGGAATTTTGCAAGATTAAAAACCTGTTGGCCAAACAATTCAAAAATTTCTAATAATCAAGCATTCCACAAAATTTCATAAAATTTCACAACATACTCCCTTAAAGGTATTTACATTTCTTATAAATTTTACCATATATCCTCATGCGAAAAATCTCGAAAATTAGGTCATATAGATCAGACATGCACATTGTGGCAGTCTGGTAAACTTGACGGCATGCATGTGTCCGACTACCAGTTAACGGCAACAAAGGGCGCCGCTAACTCAAGATCTTAACAGCAAGAGATCATGCCGTTAAGTTCCTGTCTGTGCAAAACATAGACTGCACGCAAGAACTAGGTGAAATTGGGGGTTTTAGGACTCGAATAAAAATCAGAAAATACCTAGGACCTACTAGACGTATGTAGGCATGATGTGAAAGGGGTACTTGCCTTTAGAAAATTCCTCAATCGATGATTAGGGTTGAAGAAGCCCTCCTCGGCCTGAGCCAAAGAGCCTTCAAAACTCCCTCGATCCGAGTTTTGTGTTGATGCAGAGCGCAAATAGGTGTCGTAGAAGTCTTCTCCAATGTTTAGACTCTCCTCCAGTCGTTGTAGAACGCCGGATGAAGCCTCCAGTCGCCGGATTTCAGAACTCAAAGATTGGGGTTTCGCACAAAGAACTAGGGTTTTGACTCAAGAGCCAAAAAGGGTTAGATCTGGCCGGGGATGGGGTGTTTTATAGAGCTAGGGTCGGAGACGTACTTGGGTAAGGCTGGGTTACCATTGGAGAATGGTTACCATAACAAGGGGCAAAAATCTCGGGGGCGTTTTTGGATCTGCAACCTCAACAGATCTGGGAGGTTAACGTCAACATCATGGCCACCTATTCTGAGTTGGCGTCCATCGTTGTGGCCGCTGACTCCCTATAGACGTCAACTCATGTTGACGCCAACAGGTCGTCTGCACGAAACTTAAAACTATTCAAACAGGCACACTTATACACATTCTCACACCATACATGATCAATATACAATTTACATATAATGTATATTTTAAATGCAATACTACTCATACCATACAAATAGAATATACACATATATAATAGGTATACATTCATATATTTAGAACAATACAGCAATTAGTTATATATATATATATACATACATATATCCGTACACACTAGCATTCGTTTTCACACAATTAAACACGTACACAAGAGAGGAAATTCTAGGGCCTTACACCCTCTCCCCCTTAATGAAACTTCATCCTCGAAGTTAGACCGACACTACTCAAATAACTGAGGATACTTCTTCTTCATTGCATCCTCAAGCTCCCAAGTAGCCTCCTCTCACGAGAAGTTGCGCCATAACACTTTCAACGATGCAATGCTCTTGTTCCGGAGATGCTGAACCTTCCGGTCAACAATAGCCACTGGTTGCTCCACATAAGAAAGATCTGGCTGGATCTCCACTGGCTCGTGGCTAATAACATGAGATGGATCTCTGACATACCTCCTGAGCATAGATACGTGGAAAACGAGATGGACACTAGCTAATGCTGGGGGTAAAGCTAGCTTATACGCCACGTTGCCCAATCGTCTGAGAATCTCATACCGGCCAATGAATCTAGGACTTAGCTTACTATGCCTACCGAATCTAACTACACCACGAGTAGGCGAAATCTTTAAAAAGACATGCTCACCTACCGCGAACTCCAAATCTTTCCTCCTGTTGTCGGCATAACTCTTCTGCCTATCTTGTGCCGCAACAAGCCTCTTCCTAATCAATTGGACCTTATCCAAAGTCTCCTGTACTAACTCTAGACCAATCAGCTGCCTATCGCCTGCCTCCTTCCAACACAAAGGAGATCTACAAGGCCTACCATACAACGCCTCAAATGGAGCCATACCAATACTCGCTTGAAAACTGTTGTTGTATGCGAACTCCACTAGAGGTAAATGGCGCTCCCAATCATCCTTCCAATCCAGAATACACACTTTCAACATATCCTCGAGCGTCTGGATAGTCCTCTCGGACTGTCCATCTGTCTGGGGATGAAACACTGAACTAAGCTTCAACTCTGAACCTAACGCAACCTGAAGACCCTTCCACAACCTCGAAGTGAATCTCGGATCTCAATCAGAAATGATCAACTTCGGCACACCATGCAATCTAATAATGCTACTAATATACAATCTAGCTAAACTCTCTACTGACTGCTTCTTCTTCATGGGCAAGAAATGCGTAGACTTCGAGAATCTATCTACTACTACCCAAATCGAGTCATTACCCCGTCTAGATCGAGGCAAACCCGTAACAAAATCCATAGTGATAGCTTCCCACTTCCATACTGGGATCTCCATCTTCTACATAAGCCCAGATGGTCGTTGCCGCTTGGCCTTCACTTGCTGGCAAACTAAACATCTAGACACATACTCCGCTACATCCTTCTTCATGCCAGACCACCAAAAAGATCTCTTCAAATCCTGGTACATCTTAGTGTTACCCGGATGAATAGAGAATCTCGACTTATGAGCCTCCGCTAAAACATGCTCACGAACATCTACAATGTCTGGAACACAGACACGGTGATGAAATCTAATCACACCATCCTCATCATGAGCAATGCCCACCTTGCCCATCAACTCTTGAAGTCTAGGGTCGGCTTTCTGCTGCTCGATCACCTCATCCAACACCGAAGACCTAATGGACAATTGAGCTACAAAATCCTGGCACA
Source organism: Colocasia esculenta (assembly GCA_014218235.1). NCBI lineage: Eukaryota > Viridiplantae > Streptophyta > Magnoliopsida > Alismatales > Araceae > Colocasia > Colocasia esculenta. The sequence goes on along the minus strand of CM024762.1, from coordinate 87,473,049 downwards.
ACAATGGCTCTAACTCAGTCATTGCACATGGTGCATCCTCCAATATCTTCCAATCCTGTTGGAGAGACGACCTCTTCCTACTAAGGGCATCTGCTATGACATTCGCCTTTCCAGGATGATACTGGAGGTCGAAGTCATAGTCCTTTAGGAACTCAATCCATCTTCTCTGCCTAAGGTTTAATTCTTTTTGGGAGAAAAGATACCTTAATCTCTTATGGTCAGTGAACACCTCAAATCTGACACTATAAAGATAGTGTCTCCAGATCTTCAGTGCATGAACTACTGCCGCAAGCTCAAGATCAAGAGTTGGATAGTTTCGCTCAGGCTCCTTCAATTGACGAGAAGCATACGCCACTACCCTTCCTTGCTACATTAATACACAGCCAAGGCCAATCCAAGATGCATCCGTGTAGATAGCAAAGCCCTCTACACCACTCGGCAAAACTAACACAGGAGCCGATGTGAGCTTTGTCTTCAATAATTGAAAACTACTCTCATAGTCCTCAGACCAGACAAACTTTACTCCCTTCTTGGTTAGCTGAGTCAATGGGGCGGCGATGGATGAAAATCCCTCAATAAATCGCCGATAATAACCCGCCAAACCAAGAAAACTCCGAATCTCCGAAGGAGTCTTGGGACTCTCCCAATCCATGACAGCTTGTACCTTTGCTGGATCAACTGCTACACCAGCACCGGAGATTACATGCCCAAGGAAATGAACCTCGTGCAACCAAAAATCGCACTTGCTGAATTTTGCATACAGCTTGTGCTCACGGAGAACCTCTAATACTACCCTCAAATGCTGACGGTGTGTAGCCTCATCCTAAGAATAGACTAACACATCATCAATGAAAACTACAACGAAACTATCTAGATACGGTCTAAACACCCTATTCATGAGATCCATGAACACTGCAGGGGCGTTGGTCAGACCAAAAACTCATAATGTCCATAACGGTTCTAAAAGCCGTCTTGGACACATCCTCACTCCTAATCCTCAACTGATGATTACCAGACCACAAATCAATCTTAGAAAAGACTGATGCATCTTGTAGTTGGTCAAATAGATCATCAATTTGAGGCAAGGGATACCTGTTCTTCACCGTCACTTGGTTTAGCTTCCTGTAATCGATGCATAACCTAAGTGACCCATCCTTCTTCTTCACAAATAAGACAGGTGCGCCCCAAGGGGAAACACTAGGGCGAATGAATCCCTTATCTAACAAATTTTTCAACTGCTTCCTTAGCTCAGCTAATTCTGCAGGGGCCATTCGATAAGGTGCCTTCGAGATAGGAGAGGTGCCTGGAAGCAACTCTAGAGTGAATTCTCTCTCTAGCTGGTGGAAAACCAGACAAATCATCAGAAAAGACATCTGGAAACTCTCGCACTACATCTATCTCCGCAAGAGTAGGTGACTCATCAGCCTTGGGTATTAATACCACGCTGGCAAGAAAAGCGTCACAACCCTTGTTCACCATTCTCATCGCCCTCATGGCAGAGATGACAAACTTCCCTGCCAAGTTTCTTGGCAAAGGATGAGAAAATTCATCTTCACCAGGCATGCAGAAAACGATCTTCTTCCCACGACAATCCACTAACGCATAGTGTTCCTCTAGCCAATCCAGACCAAGAATAGCATCATAGTCCTTCATCTTAAGCAAGAAGAAGCACCCTTCTAGGACTCTATCCTCAATGTACACCGGTAAAGATGGAATACACTTCCTAGTCGATACTGTGCCCGTAGGGGTGTGTACAGACAAAGGGACTTCTAACTCCTCAGACTCTAATCCTGACTCTAATGCTAATTGCCTAGCAAAATGCTAAAAAATGAACGAGTGAGTGGCACCCGTATCAAATAGAACTCGAGCGTGCACACCCATGAAAGAACTGTACCTTCGGTGACATGCTCCGCCTGCTCGGCGTCCTCACGAGCTAACGCAAACACTCGAGTTGGGGCTCGAGGTCTCTGTGGTCGTCCTGTCGCTGGCGCTGTTGCTACTGCTGCTGTGACGACCCTCATTATACCGGTATGGTTATACCAACCCACGTCGGTATAGTAAAGGTTATCACAGTGGGACATTTACCCAACACTATCACATGATTGAGATATACACAAATATAGATACAGAGTCGCGGAAGTAAAGGACTAACTGTCATCACATTCCATCATCCACATTTATCATACATGATCCATATAACAAAATAAAAGACTAAACTTTCATAATTGAAATTAAACCAAGCTACATTGTCCACAAAATTAAAGTTCTACATTTAATACATAGTTCGCCCACAATTACACAATGATAACTCTAATACAAGCTACAATTCACATACTATGAAACAAAAAGGGACACTACGTCAGCTTCACCAGCTAATCCCCACGCTCGGAGTCGCTCTCCACTGTCTCCTCCAAAGGTGTGTCACCAACTACACCTGTACGCCGAAGCAAGGAGTGAGTCTAAAGGACTCAGCAAGTAGCTCCATACACATCATTCATGCATACATCATAGTAGGGTCTACTATTTCAATTTGCAAGGCAACAAATAGCATGCTTGAACATTTATGAGAGACAACCTATCATGGTATTTCTACAAAATCAAAACACATGGTACATGGTTTAAGATGTTTCAAATAACACTTCTTATCACATGCTTTCTACTCCTTTAATCACATGAAGACTACACTTCCAATTTGACTATAACATGATAGCAGTTTATATGGGATTAGAAATATCATAGCATGAATTTACGTAACATATTCTAACACATTCACTTCACATGGTTACACATTCCCATATTTCACATGGTTCATTTTTCAAGCATTTCACATGTGCATATGTTCACATTCTAACATAAATGGTTCACATGATTTCACATTTCACATTTGCATGCTCACATATATATACACAATTTACACATGTTCACATATACACATTTCACAATTTATTTGCCGTGACACATAGTCCAAACCACCACTAGAAGGACACATCACATACACATAACACATAGCACATCACCTAGGCAATACAGTGATGACTCTTGGCACTGCGCAGACCGGGAGAACACGTCTCCACCCTAACCAGTGGTACTTGTCCACCTCCAGGATTTCATCCTAATGCCCTTAGGATATCTTAACACATTGAACCTTCTCATGGGGACTTTTCCATGATACAGTTCCACAGCCCTCTATGGAAGCAGTGTCACACACGGCACATTTTACACATTACACATTCCGATTTAACACATGTTTCACATATGATTTTTTTTACACTTTCTTGGTTATGCACATGGTTCCGTTCATCCCTAGCATGATGCTACTAATAACAAAATTCAAGCATTTAGTAGCTCTCATGGATTAATTGGAACACACCTTATCTAACCTTAATCATGATACATGTATTTATACTCATTTTCACATGAAAATCTCATAGTGTAGGCTACTGTTATCAAATTTTCCAGAAAATTTTACCACATGCTGTTTTCGGGTATAATAACACACATACAAATTTTCACATTTTTCTGAATTCACATGCATTTATAGAATTTAAAACATTCAGTTTCATGCCATTCTTAAACTAAGTCCACATAGAACATGACATGGATTTCAGATTTGATCATGCACAGTCATGAACCACACATACATGTTAGCACAGAAATTTTTCCCGAATTTATTTCCCCACATATGATTTACTAAAATTTTCACAAGGTCTACACATGCTTTCTATTTCTCATTTTAGGAATTATAAGAATTCACACGGATGTGGGAAAAATTCCTAAATTTGTAGGGCATGGACTGATACATATAAACATGGTTCATAAAATTCTACAGCATTTAACTGCTCAGAAATCATGGAAAACAAATTAACCAAGCATGACCTCTTTCCTACACATGCTTTTCAATAATTCTAATAAATTATGCCATCTACAGAAAAATACAGTAAATTCCACACACATCACATTACCTATTTTACATAACATATAAAATTTACATTATATCCTCATGCGTAGAAACCCGGAAATTAAAGATATAGGGCAAAACAGTTCACTGCTCTGTCAAGAAGAACTAAACGGCATACTACGGACGTTTACAAGAGTTGGCGGCAACATCGTTGGCCGCTGACTCAAGATCTCAACGTCAATGGATCTTGCCGTCAAGTTCGGACCTGTGTAAAAACACAGTCCGAGCTCTGAATAATGGTGAATGTAGGGGATCCAGGACACGAGGAAAATCTATAAAAATGATAAAAACCTCCTAGACACATACATGGACAATGTGAAAGGGGTACTTGCCTTTGGAAAAACTCCTAAAGGGATCAAATTAGTTGGAGAAGCTCTCCTTGGGCAGTCCCAAGAAGCCTCCAAGACGCCTCCACTCCGGCTTCTGTGATGCTCCCCTCTGAAATACAGGGCCGGGGATGTGTAGCCGGTTATGTTGTCTTCCTCCTTGTCGAAGTAGATCTCCAGAAGAAGCCTTGGATCGCCGGATCAGAGCCTCCCAACTTCAGGTTTTCTCACAGGAAGCTCTAGGGTTTTCTCTCCTCTTCTCTCTTCTTGCAAGTGTGAAAAAGGGTAGTGGGGAGAGGCCATTTCGGGTTCAGGAAGTAGGGAAAGCCTTCACCCACTCACCATGCCGACCTGACAGCTTTGGAGCCGTTGGGGGACATCCCCCCAATGGTTGCCATGCCTTGCTTCAGAAGACAGCAGCTCTGCTGCGCATGCAGGGCAGAGAAGTTGACGTCCAGATCGCTGGACGCCGGAGTGAGTGTTGGCGTCCATGGTTGGACGTTGACACCACCTCAGCGGCCAGGGGTTGACGCCAATAAGGCCTTCGGCCAGAACCCTAATTATGCAGAAAACCATGCACACCAAGCTTCTATACATGCAATATGTACATGGTATTATATTCATACTATCACCATGCAATACATACCTTATTTATGTTTAATATAACCACATGTACACGTAATTATACTATTTTAATACCTACGTAAGTACGTACATACATACACAAGCACAATATACACACATAAATACGAAAGAAATACTACGGAAATTCGAGGGTCTTACAGCTACTGCCGCTGGAGCCGCTCCACGCTGGACTCCCTGCTGAAGTCTGGGGCAATCCTTGATCTTGTGCTCACTGCTCCCGCACTTCAGACACTTCCCCACCATCTTCCAGCATTCTGAACCACCATGTGTCCTCTCGCAATGAGGATACTCCTTCTTGCCACTAGGGGAACGTTGAGAAGATACCTGACTGCTTCCCGATGCCACGGGATGCTACGGTGACTGAAAAGCCGCCTTCTTCCTATCCTGCCTCTGAAAAGGAGCCGCGGGCCTCTTCTGAGAAGCCTTCTTCTCCTCCAGGTACTGCTCCATCTCTCCCTCCTGTCGACATGCCGCGCTGAGCGCCTGCTCGAGGGTACGATGGTCGAAAGCCACCAACCTTGGCCTCAGTGATGGTCTTAGACCCATCACGAATTTCTTCGCCTTCCTATGCTCATCAGCTACAATATGAGGGGCATACTTCGATAGCTCGGCAAACTTGGCCTCGTACTCCAGCACGGTCATGGAACCCTGAGTCAACGAGAGAAACTCCTGCTCCATCTTGTCCTGGATGTGCTCTGGAAAAAACTTGGCTTGGAAAAGCCTCACGAACTCATTCCAAGCAATCTCCACAGCACCATCCTCGAACTTGGTACGTAACAATGAGGACCACCACACGTCGGCTCGCTCCTGCCAAAACCACCCGTAAGGAAGAACCCAACTTAATCCATACTTAAAGAAATAACCACCGAATTAATTTACACATACCTGTAGCATATAGGTGGCTAAAGTGACTTTGTCATCCTCAGCGCACCTAATAGCCCGGAAGATCTTCTCGATCTCCCTCATCCAGCTCTCAGCAAGTAACGGATCGCCCTCCCCCTTAAAAGAGGGTGGCGACATCCTCTTGAACCGTTCCATGATGGAGGGTCCACCATAGTCAGCCTGGGGAGCTGGCACCTGATCCTGCTATAATAAACAACATAAGCAACACATATAGCATAGCAACATAATAAACAGATCATCAAGTAAAAAATACTACTTTATCTATCATTCTAACCTGAGCCTGCTGAGCCTCCAGCTGAGCCTGGAGTGCAGCCTGGGTGTGGGCCTGCGTCTGCATGGCCTGCACTAAACCCTGCATGAACACTCCATAGTCTACTGGTGGCGGTGAAGGAAGCACAGGACCCTGGGTGCTGGGGCCTGCTGCTCACCCTGATCCTCACGCCGAGGATCATCTCTCCTCTGCTCACCCTCACGAGCAGGAACACCATGCCTACCACACGAAGCCATATCCTGCAAAATGATTTAGTTCATCATTTAGTTCTATGCTATCAAATTCCTAACTATTTACCTAGCTATGTGGACAATCTACACAGACTTAGCATATGATGAAGATGATGGTATGTGCATATTTATGTACAATTTCAGCTTGTATCTCTGATACCATTTGTGACGACCCAACCATCAAACTGGCCCAGCAACCGTGCTAGTTGATAGACTTCCTAGGAAGGTCACCCATCCTTGGACTACTCCCAACTGAGCACACTTAACTTCAGAGTTCTTTTCCTTCTCGAGCTCTGAAAATGACTAGTCCGAGTTGTTGGTAGTTTGGTGATTTAGTCCATTTAACATATTCTTACATGGGATGTTACAATCTACCCTTCTTATATAAGCGACGTCCTCGTCGCTGTTCAGATATAGCACACAATCAATCCCCAGACATGCAGGCCTCTAGAGGTGGCCCCCATAGGCTCAAGAGGTGGCTCCCACTATGTAGCACTTTGCGCCATTATGGCCTCAAGAGGTGGCTCCCATAGCGTAGCACTTTGCCTTGTGTGGCACTTAGCTCCCACACTTCCGACTGGGGTATGGCTCTGATACCAATCTCTGTAACGACCCTCCTTATACCGATACGGTTACACCAACCCACATCAGTATAATGAACGCCGCTACAGTGGGACATTTACTCAACACAATCAATAGACTGAAATGTATGCAAATATAACACATAACAGCGGAAAAGAAAGAGCAAAATGTAATTCCTTATTCCATCATCCACATTTTATTCACAGTCCATATAAATAAAAAGAAAACTAAACATTTAATAACTTAGAGATGAAAATAAATACATTGTCCACATTGTCTAAACTGAATTACAAAATTTTCCTTTATTACATACTATGAAAAAAAATAAAAGGTACAATGCTGAAACTCCACAAGATCTCCTACTCCCGCTCCTAGTCACTCCTGACTATCTCCTCGGATGAAGTAGAAATCTCTGCACCTGTACGCCAAAGCAAGAGTGAGTCAAAAAGACTCAGCAAGTAACATCCACTTACATTAAACATACACACGTCACATGGGTTATTCACATTTTCATATCACACGAGTATCATATAAGCATGAACTTGAATAAACTTTTAAAGAAAACCTAAACATGATTTCTACAACTTACCACACATGATAAATAACTTGTAACAAAATTTCAACAATTTAAAATCTATCACATGCTCTCTACACATTCTTCTACATGCTAATCCAAGTCTCCCTTACTCACAATTATAATCTAAGACAATAGTTGACTTGAATATGGAGTTTACGTATATTACAAGAGATATTCCTAGCATGGATTCTATCATCATTTCCACATCTATACACATGAATAGCTTGCTGTTTGACATGGGTATGACACGTTCATATAATGAATTTTCATTTTTACATGCTATTCCATTGATTCATATTTCCACATGACCATTCACACGATTATAAAATTAACATATCCACTTCTCACATAAACACAAATTCACACTTTATTATATGCCATGACACATAGTCCAAACCACCTCTAGAAGGACACACACTTGTCACATCACACACATATCTATCTTCTAGGCAACACAATGATAGACCTTAGTTACAGCGCAGAACCGGGAGAAGCACTCTCCACCCTAACCAGCGGTACTTGTCCGCCTCCAGGATTTAATCCCAATGTCCATGGGATATCACACACTATGAACCTTCCCGTGGGGACTTTACCATAGTACAGTTCCTCAGCCCTCTAAGGTAGCAGTGTCACCCATTGGCACAATTACACATTTTCCAATTAAACACACACAATTCCACACCCTTTTAACACGTTATTCTCATATTCACATTTATGCACATGGTTCAAGTTCCCTAACATGGTACTACTGTTACAAGAACTAATCAGTCACAACCAACATAAATCATGCTGTAATTATTTGACTTAATTAATAATTACAATAATTTTGCACAAATTTGGTCATTCTTTGTAAAATAACAAATCAGTACCTATGGTTTTCCAATTCACATGATATTTTAACCACTGACTATTTACGGGTCATAATCATGCATACCAAATTTCATATTTTTATGAAATATACACTAATTAAGGAAATTCAAACAGTGGTATTATATAAGGTAAAAATAGTCAATTTGATATGGATTTTCATTGTTCAGACCCAAAACTTATTTTACACATGTACTCTAACAGTCCTAAACATATGCTAATTTCTATGAATTTAACTATTTTTATACTATTTAATTAAATTCTGACACTAATAAAACATGCTTACTGTTCTATAGTTCAGAAAATGTAATTAATTGTACAGATATCAGAAAAACCCCAAATTTATATAGCATGAATTTGAACACACAATCAATGCACAAAAATTTTATGGCAGTTAAATCCCACTTAGATTTCATCAACAGAATTTTGCAAGATTAAAAACATGTTGGCCAAACAATTCAAAAATTTCTAATAATCAAGCATTCCACAAAATTTCATAAAATTTCACAACATACTCCCTTAAAGGTATTTACATATCTGATATATTTTACCATATATCCTCATGCGAAAAATCTCGAAAATTAGGTCATATAGATCAGACATGCACATTGTGGCAGTCTGGTAAACTTGACAGCATGCATGTGGCCATCTACCAGTTAACGGCAACAAAGGGCGCCGCTAACTCAAGATCTTAACTGCAAGAGATCATGCCGTTAAGTTCCTGTTTGTGCAAAACACAGACTGCACGCATGAACTAGGTGAAATTGGGGGTTCCAGGACTCGAATAAAAATCCAGAAAATACCTAGGACCTACTAGACGTATGTAGGAATGATGTGAAAGGGGTACTTGCCTTTAGAAAATTCCTCAATCGATGATTAGGGTTGAAGAAGCCCTCCTCGGCCTGAGCTAAAGAGCCTTCAAAACTCCCTCGATCCGAGTTTTGTGTTGATGCAGAGCGCAAATAGGTGTCGTAGAAGTCTTCTCCAATGTTTAGACTCTCCTCCAGTCATTGTAGAACTCCAGATGAAGCCTCCAGTCGCCGGATTTCAGAGCTCAAAGATTGGGGTTTCGCACAAAGAACTAGGGTTTTGACTCAAGAGCCAAAAAGGGTTAGATCTGGCCGGGGATGGGGTGTTTTATAGAGCTAGGGTCGGAGACGTACTTGGGTAAGGTTGGGTTACCATTGGAGAATAGTTACCATAACAAGGGGCGAAAATCTCGGGGGCATTTCTGGATCTGCAACCTTAACAGATCTGGGAGGTTAACGTCAGCATCATGGGCCGCCTATTCTGAGTTGGCGTCCATCGATGTGGCCGCTGACTCCCTATAGACGTCAACTCATGTTGACGCCAACAGGTCGTCTGCACAAAACTTAAAACTGCTCAAACAGGCACACTTATACACATTCTCACACCATACATGATCAATATACATCTTACATATAATGTATACCTTAAATGCAATACTACTCATACCATACAAATAGAATATACACATATAATAGGTATACATTCATATATTTACAACAATACAACAATTAGTTATATATATATATACATACATATATCCGTACACACTAGCATCCGTTTTCACACAATTAAACACGTACACAGGAGAGGAAATTCTAGGGCCTCACAGAATTACCGGCCGAGAGTTTCCAATCCCCCAAGAAAGGGCTACCTATAAGTGTAAGAGTGCAGTGTAGAACATGTCTCAATCCATAATCCTCCAGTTTAAAACAAAGCGGAAAGCAAGTATCTTGATGATGTAATATAGAATCAAGCATTTATAACAACATGCCTTTCTGTATTTTAGCAAGATATTCATTCACTTTAACAAGCTAAATCAGTAAGATAAACATACGAATCTCAAGAAAAATAGATCAAGCATTTAAGAATGATTAGAATAGTTTTCAGGTTGTTATGACTTATGTTGTGTTGAGTGTGTATTGGAATTTCTTAATGATGATATTTTTAATGATGACCAATTAACATCACTCACATTTTGATTTTGATGATGACATAGTGAATATATGGTACATATTGAATATATTACAATAATGCTCAAACAACATGTTCCTGATACTTAATATATCATATTCTATTGTTTATGACATGTTTTGATGGTTTACTTATTGTTTGTACAGGTTTACAGAGTTTTGGTAAAAGTAGGTCGACTCTAGTTGACAGACAGGTCGACTCTACAAGACTGCCCAGCAAACGCCTGAAGAAAAAGTATTAGTGGTGTCGACTCCAGCTCACAGTTAGGTTGACACACACTGTCTATCCAGCAAGCTTCTGAAGTTTAAAGTGATAGTTGTGTCAACACAAGCTCATAGACAGGTCGACACACAAAGTATGCTTAACAAGTTTTTGAAGAATAAATGTCAGCAGTGTCGACTCTAGTTGGACATGAGGTCGACACTAGCATTCATCCAGTGAACCAGTTTTGGAGGTATTCACAGGAGTACATGTTGATCAGGTCGACACGAGTGGCATGACAGGTCGACACTAGTGTTCTGCCAGTGAGATGCTTTTGAAGATTGGTCAGTAGGTCGACTCTCTTGGAGACTAGAGTCGACTCACTTGTGTATACAACCTAGAATCGCACAAAGTATCATATCCAACGACTGTGATGTGTCTCTAAGAACTTTATGGAAGATTCCATAATTACCATAATGCCATCTCATCCAAGTGGCAATATGGTAAAGCACTTTTTGGACATGTGGCAGCCCAGGGAGTAGTCTAGGTTCCGTGCGCATCCTTTTCACGTAATATGGACTGCGCAGTGGCTATATAAACCTAGATCTGATCGAAAGCAGGAAAAGGAGTATGGTGAGCGGGAAAAAGGCCTCTACATCTAGAAGGGGAGCAGAGCAGTGCCGCCAAGAAGAACGGAATGAAAGGAGGGAAAAGAGAAAAGCGGGAAAAGGGGATCTGCATCTAGGAAGGGAGTAGAGCATCGCCGCCAGGAAGAAGAAGAAGGAGAAGAAGAGGAGGAGTTCGTGCTTCATGAAGTTCGTGATGAAGACTGATCTGAAAAGCGTGGAATCATCTCTGAGTCTGTAATTCATCTTATTTTCACTGTAATTGGGTGATGTGTGTATGCGTCCTACACAGATCATCAAATTCTGTCTATTCTATTTTCTTTAATTGTACTGAGATAGATTGCGCTAGAGGATCTACTCTCTGATTGAGCTTGTTCTAGTAGGACTTGGATCCTTCGTTGTCCAAAGGTTTTGAGTACTGTGTACTCTGGTTTGGAGCCGTAGTGCTCTGGTGTTTGAGCCATCGTGCTCAAGTGCTTGTGAATTGTAGAATTCACAAGTGGTCTATGGAGTAGGTCGTTGTGCCTATCTCCTGGGTTTTCTTTGAGTCGTCGCACTCAAAGGTGTTTGGAGTCGTCGTGCTCCAGGTTGTACTACTCGAGTTAGTGTTTCCTCCATCGTGGGGAGGTGGACGTAGGAGACACAAGTTGTGTTCTCCGAACCACCTTAAAATTCTCTGTGCACTGCAGTTTCTTTGTGGTTTACTGTCTGATTTCACTCTATACTCACACACCACAACATGATCTAATTGAATTGTGTGTGTCACTCGTTTTAATTCCGCTGCCATACACGCACATTCATAATTAACTTTGATTCAGTCACCTATCCGATCCCAACAATTGGTATCAGAGAGGGTCAGAGTTAATTCTATACTTTGAGGTGCTTTGTGATTCATCTGTGTTTTTGGTTTTTGATTTACTCGAGTACTTGCTCAAGTTGTGCTGTTAGTTTGAGTTGATTGTCTTTATCATGGATTCAAGAGGTTTTGTTGCAGAAGGTCATTCAATCAATAGACCTCCATTTTTTGATGGTACTGATTACCCTTATTAGAAGAACAGAATGATGGTGTTTCTTCGAGCGTAGAACTATGAATTCTGGAGGATTGTTGAGAAAGGACCAGTAGAAATCACTGGAGATGAAGATACATGGACAAGGGAGCAGATCAGAAAGGCTACCGTGAACTACAACGCCATGAACATGCTGCAATGTGCCATCCATCCGAAGGAGTATTCCAGAATCTCCATGTGTAAGTCTGCTAAGGAGATGTGGGATAAATTAGAATTTCTATATGAGGGCAAATCTCAAGTTGGAGAAACTAAAGCAAACATGTTAGTTTCTGATTATGAATTGTTTATCATGAAATCTGTTGAAACCATATCTGAGATGTTTGGTAGGTTTATGGTTATCATCAATGGACTTCGAGCTTTGGGTAAGGAATACTCAAATGAAGATTTAGTAAGAAAAATTTTACGTTCTTTATCTCCTGTATGGCACACTAAGGCCACAGTCATTGAGGACTCAAGAGATTTATCCAAAATAACATTGGATGAACTCATTGGATCCATAATGACTTATGAGCTAAATCTTAAGAGATCTGAAGAACACATGCTGAAAACAAAACCCATTGCTCTTAAAGCTTTCTCAAGTAGTAAAGGAAAATCTAAAGAAATTTTTTATTCTGAAAAATCAGAATCTAATGATGATAATCTTACTTTGATCACTAGTCAATTTAGGGCATTTTTGAAATCCAAGAAGAAGAATTTTGATAATAAGCAAAATGTCATGTCTGGTAAAAAGAAACACTTTTCACATATTGATCACAAGAAGAATGATGAAATTCCTGTGTGTTACAAGTGCAACAAATCTGGACACATGAAGGCTGAATGTCCAGAGGCTAAGAAGGATAAGCACAAAAACCACAAGAAGGAGTTTCACAGAAAGAAGAACAAGGCCATGGTTGCTACATGGTCAGATGAGGATCAAAGCTTAGACAACAATGGAGAATCCTCTAGTTCAGAAGAAAATGAAGTTTGCTTCATGGCTGGAAGCAGTGAAGAACATGTAGATATATCTTTCGAACTATTTACCATTGAAGATTGGCAAGAAGCATATGGTAATTTGGTTGAAAATCTGTCTTAAGTTAGAAAAGAAAATAAATATTTGAAAAGAAAAATTGACAACATTCTTCATGACACTTCATCATCTGGAAAAATTTCTAAATTGAAAGCTCAAATTTCATACAAAATCAAAGAAAATGATGAATTGTTAATTTTTGTTGATGATCTAAAACAGAGAATTCAAAAATTGAACAAAGAAATTATCAATTCTGTCAAAAACTTTGAAGAAAAAGATAAGTAAAATCAAGAAAATTTAAATCAAATTGAAAAACTCAATCATTGCCTTAAAGAAAAAGAAGACATCATCAAGAACTTCACACAAGGCAAAGATAATCTGAATGCACTACTGGGAATGAAGATGAATTCAAACAAACATGGTTTAGGTTTTGAACCACAAAATTCAAAGAAAGCTGAATCATCTCCAAAGAAAACAAAATCATCAAAAATTCCTCTAATAAAATTTGTCAAGGCAGGTTCATCTAAAAGAAAAAGAAATATGCAAAAACAAAAAGAACCTGTGAGGTTGACACACACTCTGTCCAGGTCGACCTATCCCATTCATAGGTCGACACAAACCCTGCATAGGTTGACCTACCCCACTTATAAAAATCAGAAAAACTTCAAACCAATAAAGAATCATCTTTCTCATGGAAATTGGAATATTTACACATCTTACAATTCAAGATGACATAATTCTTGGAACCAAAGGTACAATGGTAACCAATGGTTCAATCCTTATTTTTATCACTCACATTTTCCTGCTCATCAACAGCATTACTTGCCAAGATTTTCACAGTGGAATAAACTAGATAAGAGGTATACTGTTCAGAAATTTGAAAAATAAAAAACTTAGTCTTTTGTTCCAAAGAACACTATGAAGAAAAATACTCAAATATGGTTTAGACAGGATTTACTTTCTCTTCTGACTCAGGATGTTGGTACCAATCACATCTGGGTACCAAAAACTTTTCTTGTCTAATTTGTTGTGTGCAGGAAAGCCGTGCATCCAATTAAAACATTTGGATTCTTGACAGTGGATGCCCTCGGCACATGACGGGAGACAAAACTAAATTTTCCTGCTTGATTGAAAGGGAAGGTGGATCAGTCACCTTCAGAGGTAAGAATAAAGGCAAAATAATTGGCAAATGAAAAATTGGTAGGTCTTGCATAACCTTGAGTGATGATGTTTGGTTAGTTGAAGTCTTGAATTACAACTTGCTAAGCATTAGTCAATTGTGTGACAATGGTCACAAAATTCTTTTTGAAACTGATTCATGCAAAATCAAAGAACTCTTTTGAACTCCACTTCATTGACATAGAAAAATAAATTGCAGACATTTTCTCTAAGCCTCTTGCAGAACCTAGATTCACTTCTCTTAGAAGCGAATTTGGTTTGTGCAAGTTTTCACTTGTCTGATATCTTCATCTCATCTCTTTGTGTAAATAAAAGCCTTCTGTCCTTGCAAATAAATTCCTACTTTTTAGTTGCATTGGAATTCTTGGTATATCAAATAGTGATTTGAAGAAAGGCAAGTCAGGCTTGTCTAGACACTTTCACTCTGCGTGAGTATATATCTCCGCCACGTATCAAGATCCTTTTATGCAGTTGTTGAGGGGGAGTATTTGTCTTTCAATAAAACTCTCTTGTTCATTTTGCCCTCACTTCATTCAATTCCTATTTCTTTCATAATATTCTTGTTCACATTGTGAGGGAGAGCTACTTGATAAGGGGAGTCATTGTCCTATTCTTCACTCATTTCTCTTGACAATTGTTGTCTATTTTGAGCCCCAATTATCAGAATTTTTGAGTCCTTGTGCTATTTTCATGTGAGAGACTTAAAACATTGCAAATAAACTCAATGTGCATTTAGTTTAATTTCAAAGATTCACTTTCATATCAAGGTTGTGCAATCTTAATACTGAATGTTTTTAAAGTGATTTGCAAAACACTTGTAGGCATATGAGTGACTTTAATGTTTAACTTGTGCATGTTTAAGCTTCATTTTTACCACATGTTAAGAATAATATCTCTACATTTATATTCATGACTTTTCTGGTCAAAGCAAACATATTCCTGCAAAGTATCAAAAGAAAATAAACAATAATCTAGAAGGATACAGACAGAGCAATGCAAACTAGTATATTACTGAGTAACCGGGCCATCTACCTAACCATGTGATTTGTCTCGCGTCAAAAAGTGGTCAACCGTTTATCATCCCTGTGCAAGGTAATGAAAGTTAAACCACTAAGTAATCAGGAGATCTTGCATTTGGTAAATGTGATCTCTTGCACTGAAAAGTGAGATTTAACCAATTTATTCATGTATTTCTTTTCCAGTAAAAATGTAAGATATTCAAAATAGCCAAGACAAAAAAGCTTAAGACCTAAATAAGGTTCATGTATACTGAGTCTAGACATATTATTCTACATTGTGTTAAACTTCAAGCTCATAACATCCTTGTTAAATATTTTTGCTTACTCATATAGGTCACATTTCTTCACATTTGCATCTTCATTTTCACTACATTTAGACCATTATGTCTTGCTATGCTTTGTGTTGAGTGGGTCTTTGTGATTAAAATTTGTTGTACAATAACAAAAACACAATAATTATCTCATTTGACAATATCACTTTGCCTCACTTATTTTGATTATCTCTGACCATTCATTTCCTTAATTTCATTTCTTGATCTCCTACTATCTTTGTTTCTCTCTCTTATTTATCTTTTTTATGTTGTCAAAAAGGGGGAGAAAGTTCTTTATAGGGGAGAAAATGCAGGGATAGGGGAGTTATTGTAGTCAGGGGGAGAATGGGGGAGAATGAAACTTTGTAAGGCTTTTGGGAGATTGTGCATGAAGAGACCATGTTTGAGTATTTGTTTTGTCATCATCAAAAATGGGGAGAATGTTGCGTTGAGTGTGTATTGGAATTTCTTAATGATGATGTTTTTAATGATGACCAATTAACATCACTCACATTTTGATTTTGATGATGACACAGTGAATATATTGTACATATTGAATATATTACAATAATGCTCAAACAACATGTTCCTGATACTTAATATATCATATTCTATTGTTTATGACATGTTTTGATGGTTTACTCTTTGTTTGTACAGGTTTATAGAGTTTTGGTAAAAGTAGGTCGACTCTAGTTGATAGACAGGTCGACTCTACAAGACTGCCCAGCAAACTCCTAAAGAAAAATTATTAGTGGTGTCGACACCAGCTCACAGTCAGGTTGACATACACTGTCTATCCAGCAAGCTTCTGAAGTTTAAAGTAATAGCTGTGTCGACACAAGCTCACAGTCAGGTCGACACACATAGTATGCTTAACAAGTTCCTGAAGAATAAATGTCAGTAGTGTCGACTCTAGTTGGACATGAGGTCGACACTAGCATTCATCCAATGAACTAGTTTTAGAGGTATTCATAGGAGGTCGACTCTGCCTGTTGATCAGCTCGACTCTATATGTTGATCAAGTCAACACGAGTGGCAAGACAGGTCGACACTAGTGTTCTGCCAGTAAGATGCTTTTGGAGATTGGTTAGTAGGTCGACTCTCTTGGAGACTTGAGTCGACTCACTTGTGTATACAACCCAGAATCGCACAGAGCATCATATCCAATGGCTGTGATGTATCTCTAAGAACTTTATGGAAGATTCCATAATTACCATAATGCCATCTCATCTAAGTGGCAATATGGTAAATCACTTTTTGGACACGTGGCAGCCTAGGGAGCAGTCTAGGTTCCGTGCACATCCTTTTCACACAATATGGATTGCGCAGTGGCTATATAATCCTGGATCTGATCGAAAGCAGTAAAAGGAGTTTAGTGAGCAGGAAAAAGGGCTCTACACCTAGAGGGGGAGCAGAGCAGTGCCACCAAGAAGAAGGGAAGAAAAGTAGGGAAAAGTGAAAAGCGGGAAAAAGGGGATCTGCATCCAAGAAGGGAGCAGAGCATCGCTGCCAGGAAGAAGAAGAAGGAGAAGTAGAGGAGGAGTTTGTGCTTGATGAAGTTCGTGATGAAGACAGATCTGAAAAGCTTGGAATCATCTCAGAGTTTGTAATTCATCTTGTTTTCACTATAATTGGGTGATCTGTGTATGCATTCTACACAGATCATCAAAATTTGTCTATTCTATTTTCTTCAATTGTACTGAGATACATCGCACTAGAGGATCTACTCTCTGATTGAGCTTGGTCTAGCAGGACTTGGATCCTTCGTGGTCCAAAGGTTTTGAGTACTGAGTACTCTGGTTTGGAGCCGTAGTGCTCTGGTGTTTGAGCCGTCATGCTTAAGTGCTTGTGAATTGTAGAATTCATAAGTGGTCTGTGGGGTAGGTCGTTGTGCCTATCTCTTGGGTTTTATTTGAGTTGTCGCACTCAAAGGTGTTTGGAGTCGTCGTGCTCCAGGTTGTACTACTCGAGTTAGTGTTTCCTCCGTCGTAGGGAGGTGGACGTAGGAGACACAAGTTGTGTTCTCCAAACTACCTTAAAATTCTCTGTGCAATGTGGTTCTTTATGGTTCACTGTCTGATTTCACTCTATACTCACACACAACTTGATCTAATTGAATTGTGTGTGTCACTCATTTTAATTGTGCTTCCATACACACACATTCATAATTAACTTTGATTCAGTCACCTATCTAATTCCAACAACTTATTCATGGGTTAACAGATTTTAAGCCACTAGATAGACTGTACACGCTTACTATAACCATAACATGAAATCCTTACACTCTACACTTAGTAAAATACGTCTCGGGTAGGCTTACAAATACGCCACAGTCATAGTCGTCGCCTATTACAAAGGCTTAAATAGTTAAAACAAATGTACAATCGATCTTTTAAATTGTGACGGGGTTGCCTGTTGCGTTCAAATCATGACGGGTTAGTCAGACGCATTCAAGACAATCGATGTTCAGAATCATTTACTGAACAGAAACGCGACGGGTATGGTCCACATGTTCATGCAACATTCTACAAATAAAAAATAAACACATAAACCATGGGCAGAGAAAACAGACCAAATCGCGACGGGTTGCATTGTCGCGGTTCACAAATGACCGAAAACTGAAATAGCATGCAAAATAAAGTATATGGGGGTTAGGGTCAACCTATAAGTCATGTTTGGTCAACTAAAAATCATAAAAAACATGTCAAATTCGTGACAGACACAGTCATCGTGATTTAAGTCACTGAATCGCGACTACTAGACTGGTCACGATTCGAACAGGCAGACAGATCATGGACTGGGTTGCGCGATCTCATGTTTTGGCTCGAAACTCAAGGTTCTAGGGATTTTCAGATGAAATGCTCAACATGAAACTTGTTGAAAACTTGGAGAGGAAGAACCTTGTCTCTTTGGTTTCACCTAATGTGACCTAGGGTGCATGAATCATGAGATTAACAAGAGAAGTCCTAAAACTACGCGACAATGGTGAAACACTTAACACTCTTAACATAGGCAATGAAAATTGGGAAAAATAGGGGAAAATGAAAGTAGACTTGAAGAGCATTCAAATGGTATATGCCATGTTACGTTTGAGCCTGAGATCACCTACCTTTGATCGATGTTTAGAAGAGTCTTCTACAGGTCGATGCAGAGAAGTAGCTGGGGAAGAGAGCTCTGGTTGGTGGCGATCTCCATCTCCTATGGTGTCCAAGCTCTACTCTACACGATTCCAGCTTAGGTAAACTCATCTCAAAGGGTTTTATGAAGAGTATTTAAATGGTTAGGGTTGTTTAGTAGTCCTATTGTGTCTAGGAAAGAGAAATTCCGAGTTTTGATTAGACCATTCCCAAGTTTGAGGATTCCCATCCCAATTAGAGTGGAATGGATATTAGGAAACCTCCTAGTATGGTTAGGCACGAATTTGGGTTGCTAAGTATGACTAATTTCCATTGGATTTGCCCTAATTGCCCATTTCTATTTTCTGCTCAATTAGGGTTACGAATTTTCATGGTATTTTCTTACTTAATTTTATTCATGGGCCAGAAGTTGCCCACTGGTCCAAATCCTATGATGGGATGTTAACACACTCTGTTTGGAGTCCACCCATACATTTGTTTTAATTTATGATTCACTTTCTACACATGATAATGAGTTTTCTGACTTATTTCTTAATTACGATAATAAGTCACAATAATTTTTAAACCTAGCCCAAATGATTTTTATTGACCCAAATTTCTTAATGGGTTATTAGAGGATATTATTTGAAGTCCATCTATGATTTTTATTTAATTTTTTAACTCATCTAAGTGCGTGTGATAATGATTTTTCGACTTATTAATGACTTACAATAATAAATCACAAAATGCTTTAAACTTGGGTAATCAGGGTTTTCTTCACGTGAATCTCTTCATGAGTCATTTAAAATATTATTTAGAGTTGAACTATAATTTTTAAAAAATTTCCCGATGTGTTTTCGTGTATATGATAATGGTGCGTATGTTATTACTACTTTTAGATTATCAAATTGTCAAATTTCTAATTTATCCATAAATTTAAATTACAAAAAATTTTGGGTGCTACACTCTCTGTGTTCTTTCTGCAAAGCACCTTCTGAGTGAAAGAGATAGATCTATCTCAGAGCAAGGTCCAACCATTGTTTATCTTGGGCTTGGTCTAGGGACCTTTGCATCTCCTTGAAATTTACTGTTGTTCCTCTTCTTGTGAGAAGAGAAGACCAGCCTATGAGCTGGGTGTCTTTGCCCCTTGTTTAAGGGAAGACCAGCTTGTGATCTGGGTGTGTATGCCCCTTACTTAAGGGAAGACCAGCCTGTGAGCTGGGTGGTTGTTCCTCTTCTTGGAAGAGAAGACTTGCTTGAGCAAGTGTTGTATGCCCCTTGTTTAAAGGGAAGACCAAGTTGTCTTGGTGGTTTAGTGAAATCCCAAGAGTGTGTTGTGTGTTTGGGGACTGGTCATAGGACTTCTATTTGGAAGGACCGAACTAAGATAAATCTGTGTGTCTTTTGTGTGATTACTTTTATTTGTTTCCGTTGCACACTAACAAAGAATTCCAACAGTCTCGTTTAGTGTTTATGTTTTAGATTTCAGAAAAAGCACTAATCAGTCCATTCACCCCCCTTTGGGCTTACCATCTGGGCCAACAAGTGGTATCAAAGCGGATCTCTTAAGAAATCAAAAGATCTAAGGGTCTGAAGAGAAAAGATCAATGGCAATACAAGGATAGTCTGAAGGGCAATCTATCAATATGCAACCTTTGTTCGATGGTGAATACTACAATTATTGGAAGATAAGGATGAAGTTCTTCAAAGATATGACTATCATTTGCGGACCATCATCGAAGGAAGAGATCTGATAGTTCTAAACTTAAGAGAAGAATGGATAGACAATGACAGAAAGATGCTATCACAGAACAGCAAGGCCAAGAATCACATTTGTTCGTGCTCTGTCTATAAGAGAGTTCAACAGAATCTCAACTTGCACGTCTGCCAAAGAGATGTGGGACAAGTTGAAACTCACATACGAAGGGACTAACAAGGTGAAGGAAACTATGATAGATATCCTAGTCATTCAATATAAAAAGTTTTAGAGGCAATGAGGAGAGACCATCACTCAGATGTACAGTAGGTTTACTGACATCACAAATGGTCCAATCAGATTGGGAAAGGCATACAACACTAGGGACATGGTAAGAAAAATTCTCAGATCTCTACCAAACCAGTGGACCGCAAAAGTCACTGCAATAGAAGAAGCCAATGACCTTACCTCAGTGTCATTAGAAAAACTCATTGGATCTCTTATGGCCTATGAAATAAATATTGAAAGACTAGGAGAAAGCACTTCAAAGAAAAAGATCAGTATGGCCTTGAAGACAGAAGAGCCAAACACCAATGAAGCCACAACTAGTGAGAGCAGTGATGTAGACAGTGAAGACGAAGTTTTTCTATCAAGACGTCTGCAAAGGATTTTGGCTAAGAAGAAGGATCTGTCAGGTAGAAGGTATTTCAAAAAGGATAAAACAATCAAGAAAATTGAACCTATCTGTTATGATTGCAAGCAACATGAGCACTTGAAGACAGACTGCCCCAAGCTAAAGAAAAAGGAATACAAAAAGGAGCCTTCAATGAAAATTAAGAAGCACAAGAAGAAGGCTATGGCAGGTGCTTGGAATAATGAAGATAGCTCATCTGAAGACTCAAGCTCAGATGAACAACAATAAGAAATGGCTCATCTTGCCTTTTATGGCAAATCTTGATGATAAGGTAAATTCTGACACCTCTTTTGATTCATTTTCAGATTCTGATTATGACAATCTAGAAGATGCTATTAATGAACTATATGAAAAATATAAATATGTATCTAAACAATTAAAGTTATCAAAGAAAAATTTCACATGTTTAGAAAACATTGATTCAGATCTAAAGTCTGAAACTAAACAATTTGAAAAACAAATTGAAGAATTAAAACATAGGAATAATCTGTTATGTGAGGATCTATAGGAGAAAACTAATAAAATAGTGCATCTAGAAAATAATAATATAACAAAATTAAATGAAGAAATGAAGACTCTAACAGAAAATAATAAATACTTAAACTCTACAATAGATAGACTAACAAATGGAAAATCCTCTTTAATTCTACAAGGAGCAAGAAGAAGTGGTAAAAAGAAATTTGGTATAGGTTATACACCATTAGAAAATGTAGAAACAAAAATATATCTTGAAATAAATCCAATGCCAAAATTTATACTTGAAGGGAAGTATGTTAACAAAGACATGAGAAAGCAATCTTCTAAAAACAGGAGTAAAATGATTGATCAAAATAATATGGCATATTGTTCTCATTGCAACAAGCTTAATCACACAATCAAAAACTGCCCAACAAAGCACCTGAAATGGATTCCAAAGAAAACTTATTATGAATGTCACATCCCGAGAATTATGCAGCAGAAATATTTAGAGGATTAAAGTCGATATCCTG
This sequence comes from Colocasia esculenta, assembly GCA_014218235.1. Taxonomy (NCBI): domain Eukaryota; kingdom Viridiplantae; phylum Streptophyta; class Magnoliopsida; order Alismatales; family Araceae; genus Colocasia; species Colocasia esculenta. The sequence continues at coordinate 87,450,785 of CM024762.1, read as the reverse complement.
AGACGTGAGCGGTCAGCAAATAAGCCTCTAGCAAGCAAGCACTAATTATGTATCAAACATAATACTAGGGCCCAAATGATGAACTCAACTAAGCTTGTATTCAAATCCCAAACACTTTGTTTCATTTCACAACAACTAATACAAAAATCTCTCATTGTTGTACAACATGACTGTGACTCAATAAAAGGCAAATTACATTTAACCTCACTACCTACTATATGTAACTACTCTCAAAATAAACTATGGATGAACATATATGTTGGAACGCTCATCACTCGGATGCATTCCCTTCATAGTCTTGTCCTTCCGCCTCTTCCTCAATGTCACCTATGATGTGGAAAAGTTGGGAATGAGCAAACTAGCTCAAAAGGATTTATATCTCAATGTTCGGACAATGATATAAGTGATTAACATTTTAGAACTAGGCAAGCACGATTGACTAGATATGCATGTACGATAAATCAACATGAACTCGACATATGAACAAGATAGGTTGAGCGATAGTAATTGAATAGGATCTAGAATGAGGCAACAAGATAGCACTAGCAATATGTACAAGTATGCAAGATATCACTTAATTGCAAGAACGCAAGATGTCAATAGTTTGCAAGAACGCAAGATATCACTAATTTGCAATAAATGCAGGATGGCCATATCACGTAAGCAAGCACACACGAGCATGGACTTTATCACTTATCACTTAATCAGGTACGAAGACACTAATGTGCACTAAGGATCTATGCCACCATGGAATGCACACTAGGACACGTTTATGTGGTTATTGTATCTAGGATTCAAAACGACACTATTTCCCAGCACAGATGCTGTTGCCCAGTTGACGAGCCCAGAGGGGGGGTGAATGGGTCTTTAAAAATTAATCTAGAAGATACCTGTAACTAAAAACATTCACACAAACGTTCTTCGAAGTAGGTTAGTGACAGTTAGTTGAAATAACAAACACACAAAGAAGACAATCACACAACACAAGGTTTATCCTTGTTCGGACCTCCTTTCCTTAGGAGTCCTACGTCCAGTCCCTGAACAACAACTCAAGATTTCACTAACTAGGGTACAGTCCCCCTAAGGACGCTACAACACCCAGCTCAGCTGGTCTTCCTTCACACCCGAAGGGAACAACACCCTGGATACCACACCAGGTCTTCCTTCACAACCGAAGGGAACAGCACCCTGGATACCACCAGGTCTTCCTTCACAACCGAAGGGAACAACACAAAGAGAGTAAATGAAATTTAAGCCCCTAGATCAAGCTTTTGATAAGCAAGGATCTGAAGCAACTAGAACTGAGAGCAAAGAGATTTTAAGCAAGGCACACTCTCAGAACTATACAGCCTCTCTCAAGATTTTCACAAACTAGTGGAGAGCAAAAGAGCAAAAGAGCTAAGCTAAGTGGAATGAAGGTTCTTTTTTCTCTGGACTTTCTTTTGAAGAATTTGAATGCTTGAATGCACGATCTATGTTCTTCTGTTCTTCTGACTTGAATTTATATCTTCAATTTGAAATGTAGACGTTGATGTGTCCGTTGTCTCTCTTTTGAGTAGTCGTTAGACTGAATGACATCTGGAGTCTTGGAAGCTTCCAGTCCACAGTCTTTTGATTGCTTGAACACGCAAAGAGATGAGATCTTCAAAGATATCCGTTGGCTTCTATTTGTTTAACGTTGTACCGTGAACCTGGATCAGAGGTCTGCACAAATGTCAAACTCAAATAGCAGACAGCTAAGCTGTCTCTGATGTCAGTCAACGTCAGTAGCAATAGACATGAAAATAGTAATGCCAAATATCTTAAGTCTAAAGGACGTTATCAGAGTAGGCACGATAAAGGATGATATGGTCTGCATGCATGTAGAGATATGTTCAGATCTCATAAATGCAAAAGCGTCAGAGAGATGTCTACGTGGACTTTGACTAGTCAACAAAGATCATATCATGTTAATATGAAATCGATGACTATATGACTTATGAAATCGTTATGAATAAGTCAGGTTGACCAAGTCGTTATGAGACAGAAGAAATCGTTGTGAAATGCTTAACAAATCGTTATACAAAGCAAATCGTTGTGAACACTTATCAAATCGTTATAAACTCTAAAGAAATCGTTATGGTAATATGAAGTCGTTACAATAAGCAAGTCGTTGCGAGTTCTAACGAAATCGGTATGATAACTTATGAAATCGTTGTGCAAGACAAATCGTTGTAAACATAAAAGAAATCGATGTGATTACTTACCAAATCATTACTGTAAGCAAATTGTTATGAACAATATAGAAATCGTTATGAATTCTACAGAAATCGTTACGACGAGCAAATCGTTATGAATCAATATAGAAGTCGTTATGAATTCTACAAAAATCGTTACGATAACATGAAGTCGTTACAATAAGCAAGTCGTTGCGAGTTCTAAAGAAATCGTTACGACAACTTATAGAGTCGTTGCGACAGGCAAGTCGTTACGAGCTCTAAAGAAATCGTTACGGTAACTTATAGAGTCGTTGTGACGAGCAAGTCGTTACGAGTTCTAAAGAAATCGTTACGACAACTTATAGAGTCGTTGCGACAGGCAAGTCGTTACGGGCTCTAAAGAAATCGTTACGGTAACTTATAGAGTCGTTGTGACGAGCAAGTCGTTACGAGCTCTAAAGAGGTCGTTACGGTGAATTATAGAGTCGTTGTGACGTGCACGTCGTTACGGGCTCTAAAGAAATCGTTACGGTAACTTATAGAGTCGTTGTGACGAGCAAGTCGTTACGAGTTCTAAAGAAATCGTTACGACATCGATTTGATTGAAACAACATGACTTTTCAACCAGAAGGGAAATCGTTATGATAATTCTATTGAAATCGATATGCTTATAAGGAAATCGTTCTGGACTTAGAGAAATAATATGTTGAAGAGATTGAAGCTTCAGAGAAGTAATGCATACCTTTTGTGGGCTTGTTTGACCTTGGTATTTGTCCTGTACTTAAGACTTATGAAATATTCATTAGTTATAATTTATAAACTCTTGTTTGGTTTTGTTAATTATCAAAAAATATATATAGAAATATAATTAGTTAAAATTACATGGAGACAGACTGATCATCAATCTCCCCCTTTTTGATGATGACAAAACTGAACAATAAGCATGGATAAAAGGTATCTAAAATTTGTTCTAAAGAAATGACATGCTAGTTTTTCTTCCTTTAAAACTAGTGGATGAATATGTCAGACATGCTAAGTATTTTCTCCCCCTTTTTGTCATTAAGCAAAAAGCGAACTGAGACAAAGAAAAGAAGAGAAAGGTTGGATCAAAGAGATTCTATTAAGTCTGTGGAGGTACAGGCAAGTAGAAAGCAGGAGACAAAAGAGAGGCAAAATGGGAGATGGTTTCCCATGTCTGTGCTTCCTGTTCTTCAAAATGGGTTTTAAAAACTCCAAAAGGTATAGAGTAGGATTGTCCCATAGTGGAAGCCATCCGTTTGAGATGAAGATCTAGGTGCTGGTAGAGAAGATCAACATATGCATCCTTGTCCATGTTCATCTTGAGGAAACGTCGAGTCCCAAAGCTGGCACAGGAGAGGAATTGGTCCATTGTTACAGGATAGTGGTTGTGGTTATCTCTGAGAGCCTTGTGAAGAGCCACATAGACTTTGTATCTTTCCTCCCAGATCTTGAAGGGGTCATCAACAAGATGAATGGAGTTCATAACTAGGAAAGTAGCTGGAGAAATAGCGGATTTGCCTTCCCTGGCCTGAGCTTCATTGATGTCAAACAGCTGCTGAGCTGACAGGGGGTAGAACTTGGACCACTCAGAAGATGTGAGTCTTTCACATTCAGACAGAATAGGGGCTAGAACTGCAGCACTTACATGCCCCTGGTGATATTCCCTAAATAGGAATCTAGGAAAAGCAACCAGGCAGCCTTTCTGCACTTTAATTCTGCCCATTACTCTGGCAAACCATTCAAAGATAATGGATCCTACAGAGGACTCCATGACAAGGAAATGGATTTGCGGAAGAGCTATTTCTTCTGGTACTTGAAGGGTAGCAAAATCTACCTGGACATCTGAAGTATGAGAGACATCTGGAGAGAGAGCTGAAATGGCCCTTTTGAACTGACAAAGCTGAACTTTAGGAAGACGATGGACATATCTGTAGTTGTTGAACAACACATAGTGCCTGACCATCTTAATTTCCGTTTGAATGAAGGGAGCCCAAAGCTCTTGGTGATACATCCTGAACCACTCAGATAGGGTCAGGGAGTGGTCCCTTGGAGGAAATCTAGCAGATTTGGCAAGACTGAATTTCTTTAGGAGATCCTTGTGACCTTTGCCCCACTGCTCTTCAGATTTGGAGTGGGCTAGTGAGAAGATTTTAGATTTTTCGGATTTGGAAAGAGAAGTGTAGGATAGGATAGTGTGCAAATGATCTGTGAGATTTTGAAAGGGAAGGTTGATGATGGTGGCAAAAACAACTTTGGAAAGGTATTCCCTATACAGTGGGGTATGTTTGTTGTCCACTGTGAGAGAAAACCACAAAGGTGGGTATTTGGGGTCCGAGGAAGAGGAGGAAGTAGAAGTAAGTTTCCTTTTCTTGGGGGCAGGACTAGAAGGGTCTGCCCTGTGAATCTGTTCCCCAACTTTCAACACAGATCTGAGGATCCCTTCCTCAAACTCATCCTTTATCTTTTCCATAAAGGGAGAGTTGAGTTGAGCTCTTTCAGGTATGATAGTGATGAAAGAGGGTGGAGGAGTAGGATGAAGAAAGGAGTGAGAAGAAGTAGGGAGGTCATCAACTGGTCCAAGGGAGGGACCAGAGGAGGAGGAGGATGCTCCAGCTGAGGATGCTGGAGGGGCCTCAGGTATAGGAGAAGGAGAAGGAATGGAAGTAGAGGAGGCAGGAGTTGAGGTAGATTGAGAAGGAAATGGAGTTGGAGAAGAAATAGGTCTAGATTGGGGCTTCTTGAAGGTCTGAGGAGCAGGAGGAGCTGTAGGAGCTGAAGGTGGTGATGGTGGAATGGGTGTGAGAGAGGGAGAAGAGGGAGCTGGGGGCTTGGGCGCCAAGAACTCTTCTGCCTCTATCTGCACAGACTCACTTACCAACGGCCCTGATGGCCCTGACCCTTGCTCAGATGGCCCTGGAGGCCCTGCAACTTGATCAGCTGGCACTTCTGGCCATACCTCTTCTGGTTCTGCTGCTGCTGCTGCTGCTGCTTCTGGTGCTGGCCCTGATGGCCCTGATTCTTGGGCTTGGTCAGCAGGAGGAGGAGGAGGAATGTGATCTCCAACCACCTTCAGAATTTTCTCTAGCATCTCCTTTATGGTACCCATTTCTTTATTAAACCACTTCATGGCATTTCTCACACTAGCCAATTCCTTGGAGGCTGAAGCTTGGCTCATGAAGATTGAATTGGTGTCTGCCTGAAGAGAACATAAGATTTGTCCTTGAGCATCAAGTCTCTCTATTACAGGCTTCAGGTTTATTATAATTTTCTGCTTTACTGGCCTTTCAAAGGGAGCATTTGACAACATTGGAAATTCAGATTCTACTTCTTTCCCTTTACTCTGAGCCTCTGAAGCTGGAGAAGGCTCATCATCATCTGAACTGGAGGAGCTGGCTGTCTCCCCTTCTCTGACATCTTCTGAGCCACGAGGGATATTAACATTTTCTGGTGCAGAGCCCACTGGTTGATCAAGGTGATCTCCTTCTTCTGCTTCATTGTCCTTTGACTGCTCCCCCTGAGCAGGAGCTTCTTCTTCATTTGATACCTGCTCTCCCTGAATGGGAGCTTCTTCTTCATTTGATGCCTGCTCCCCCTGAATGGGAGCATCCACCAGCACAGAGTCACCCTGACCATCTGGGTGCTCTAACTCTACTGGTACATCTTCCATTTGAACATCAAAGTGGCCTGATGCCACAGCCTCTTCAGCAACACTCCCACAAGCTTCAAGAGCATTTGAGGTGAAAGGAATCGAATCAATAATGTCTGAAAGAATAGATGCAACTGCAGTTGAGGGTAGTGGGTCCTCAACTGGAACAATGTCCTCTGGGAGAATATCCTCAATTCTCCTCTCTGCAAAGATTTGAACTGATTCTTCTAGAAATTCTGAAGTTGCTACAGACACTCTTTCTTCTTCTACTGCACTTTCAGACTGGACTTCTGCTATAGAGGGGCCTGAAGATTCTGCTGCTCCAACTGCTGGAGCTGAAATTGATTCCACTGGCAAATCTGGAATCATATCCGTTGATCCCATCTCCTGATGAACAACTGAGGTGTCGTCGATGATGGCTTCCCCTTCAGCAACAGAAGCCTTGGACCAGACACCATTTTCCTCAGAGAAACCACTCTTCTTTAGGTTCCTGGACCTGATTGCTTGGCCCATTTTCTCTACGACTGCCCCAGAAAGATCAACACCGAAGTGTTTGAAGATCTTGGTAAGTAAGTGGGCATAAGGCAGGGGCACATTGAACTTACTCTTGGTGTCCCAAATCTGATCTCTGGAAAATTTCATTCTTTCCATTATCACTGCGGCCATATTTATCTCCTTATTTTGAATGGCCCAGTACATCATGTCTGAGTCGGCCTTTGTGCAAGATGAAAAAGTTGCACTTCTGGGAACTAAGATTTGACAGACAATAAAATGGAGGCGATTGAAGGCAGATAGTTGATTTATATCGATCTTGCCGTCCCTCAGCTTGAATCCTGGCCCGATAATTCCCAAACCTTTCACTTGGGCATCCACCGTGTGAACCCCACTAAATCCGGAAGTCTTCACATTAAACAACACCTTCAGCAACTCAGGGTCTATCCTAATCATGATTCCCTTCACTGAAGAAACTAGAGACCCATCTTCCTCTATTTTCGTACACACGAAGAAAGCTTTTACCAAGTCCGGATAACTGACCTCTAAAAAGGTGGTAATTTCTGTCCACTGCATCTGATTGATCAAATCTACCACGTTGCTCATTCCACTTTTCCTCAGATTAGCGACATCGACCTCTTTATTTCCACAGAGCTTTGTCTTCACAAAGCTAAACCTCTCCTGCTGCTCAGGGGTGAGAAATTCGGCGCTGTAGCTACCCAAACTGCCGGCGATGACTGGTGCGGCCATGGATTCAGGTGGGAAAGGCGCTGGAGGGTTGAGACGGAAGGTGAGGAGAGGGAACCCTCAAGAAATTTTGCGGGAAGGAGGATGAAGGTTCAAATTTGCAGAGGGTTAAAATAGGAGTTGCTAGGGCATCGGCTCATGCGACAAGATAAAAAGGGGGAAAAGGTAGACGATGAGATACGAATCGTTCTGCCATTGATTTTATGAATAAATTAATGCGATGTGGAAAGTGAGGCGCCAAAAGGCGGTGGAAAAGGACAAAAGGTGTTGACTATTCAAACCGACTTCAATGAGAGAGCGGTTACAAAAGATAATTTGAATTTCTTTTGCTTAACGCCATGGAGAGAGAAATTACTTTGATTCTGAAATTTAATGTGCCATTTGTAAGCAGACTTTTATCACAAATTGCACATGCCTAATTCCCTTCTAAGAGATGTAAATCTCTCTTCAGGTAAGGCTTTTGTGAAAATGTCTGCTAATTGGCCATTTGTGTCAATAAAGGATATTTCAATATTTCCATTTGCAACATGATCATGAATAAAATGATATCTAACCTCAATATGTTTGGTCCTTGAGTGCTGAACTGGATTCTTGGTGAGATTTATGGCACTGGTGTTGTCACACAGCAGTGGGATGGATTTAATGTTTAATCCAAAGTCTTCAAGTTGTTGCTTTATCCATAAGAGTTGTGTACAGTAATTTCCAGCAGCTACGTACTCAGCTTCAGTAGTGGATAGTGCTACTGAATTTTGTTTCTTTGAAGACCAAGATATTAAACATCCTGCAAGAAATTGACAACCACCACTGGTGCTTTTTCTATCTAATTTACATCCAGCATAGTCAGCATCAGAGTAACCTACTAAGTTAATTTCACAGTGTTTTGGATACCATAGACCTAAGTCATGAGATCTTGCTAAATATCTAAATATTCTTTTCACCGAAATTAAATGTGATTCTTTAGGATCAGCTTGATATCTAGCACACATGCATACACTAAATAGTATATATGGTCTACTAGCTGTTAAATAAAGTAGTGAACCAATCATACCTCTGTAGATCTTTTGATCTACTTTCTTACCATCTTTGTCACTATCCATCCTTGTTGATGTGCTCATTGGTGTTGACAGTGGCTTGGTATTTTCGAATCCAAATTTCTTTAAGAGTTCTTTTGTGTACTTTGCTTGACAGATGTGAGTTCCTTCCTTTCCTTGTTTGATTTGTAATACAAGGAAGTAATTAAGTTCTCCCATCATGCTCATTTCAAATTCTCCCTGCATCAACTTTTCAAAGTACTTGCAGAGGGATTCATCAGTAGATCCAAAGATAATATCATCTACATAAATTTGGACTAATAGGATGTGTTTGACCTTTGACTTTATCAAAAGAGTGCTATCTACCTGACCTCTACTGAAACCATGGTTTAAAAGAAAAGAACTAAGCCTTTCATACCAGGCTCTAGGTGCTTGCTTTAAACTATATAATGCCTTGTGAAGTTTGAAAACATGATTGGGAAATTCTGTGTCATCAAAACCGGAGGTTGTTCCACATAAACTTCCTCTTTTATGAAACCATTCAAAAATGCAGATTTAACATCCATTTGAAATAATGTTAAATTCAAAGCAGATGCATATGCAAGTAATATTCTAATGGCCTCAAGTCTAGCTACAGGTGCATAGGTTTCATCGAAATCAATGCCTTCCTCTTGAGAATAGCCTTGAGCTACCAATCTGGCCTTGTTTCTTAAGATTGCATCAGTTTCATCTAGTTTATTTCTGAACACCCATTTGATGCCAATGACTGGATGGTCTAGGAACAAGTGACCATACTTGGTTTCTCTTGAATTGATTTAATTCATCTTGCATGGCTACTATCCAAGATTCATCAGAAAGAGCTTCATTGACTGTCCTAGGCTCTATTTGAGAAACAAAAGCTAGGTAATCACAAGGAATAACATTACCTCTTGTTCTTACCCCTATGGATGGATCACCAATAATATTCTCAAGTGGGTGATCTTTCTTGTATCTCCATTCCTTTGGAAGGTTTTCATGAGTAACTTCTTCTTGTTGCAATTCTTCCAGAGGTGGATCATCCTTGTCCTCAATTGATGTATCTTTTAGTTTCTTAGACAATTCATCTGCATCATCATTGTCACTATCTACTTCCTTTCTCAAGGAAGGGTTAGTTTCATCAAAAATAATGTGCACAGATTGTTCAATCAATAAGGTACGTTTATTAAACACTCTATAGCCTTTGGGTTTAGAAGTGTACCCCATGAAGATGCCTTCATCTGATTTGGCATCCAACTTACCAATGTCCCTTTTTCCATTGTTGTGAATGAAGCAAGGGCACCCAAATGTTCTGAAATGGCTGATCTTTGGCTTACTTCCTTTGAACAGTTCATAAGCAGTCTTCTTCAGGATTGGCCTGATCATCACTCGGTTGACAATGCAGCTTTCTGTGTTGACTGCTTCAGCCCAAAAATATCTTGGCAGATCATATTCTGAGAGCATAGTTCTTGCCATATCCAATAGGGTTCTGTTCTTCCTCTCAGCAATACCGTTTTGCTGTGGTGTCCTTGGTGCTGAGAAATTATGCTCAATTCCCTGATCATCACAGAATCTAGCAAACCTTTCATTTTGAAATTCACCACCATGATCTGATCGGATAGACACAATGCTGAACTTCTGATCTTTCTGCACCTTCTTGCTGAAACTAACAAAGTTTTCAAAAGTGTCATCTTTATGTTCTAGAAATGATACCCACGTAAATCTTGAATAGTCATCAACTATGACAAATCCAAAGTTCTTTCCTCCAAGACTGGTAGTCCTCATTGGCCCAAATAGATCCATATGTAGGAGCTCTAAGGGTTTTGAGGTGGTCACCACCGTTTTTGACTTGAAGGAGCTTTTAGTGTGCTTTCCCTTAGCACAGGGTCCGCATACACCTTCCATTTTTGCACTGACCTTTGGCAGACCTTCTACAAGATTTTTCTTTAGCAATTTCCTCATGCCATCTAAACTGCAATGACCAAGTCGTCTGTGCCATAATTCAGTAGATTTGTCTTTACTTGCTGCCAGACAAACATTTTGCTCTTTGAGTTCTTCAAGATAGAGCACATACAAATTCTTTTCTCTATTTGCTTCAAAGATGACTGCTCCATCCTTCACTATGCTGCACTTTGACTCTTGAAACTTGATCTGATGGCCTCTGTCACACAGTGGCTGATGCTGATGAGATTGTGCTTCAATCCCTTGACTAATAACACATCTTCTATGACAGTTTTTCCTTTGTTATTCACAGACCCACTGCCTATCACTGTTCCTTTCCCATTATCTCCATAAGTGACTGTTCCTTCTTCAACATGGAGATGAGAGAATAATTTCTGGTTACCTGACATGTGTCTTGAGCACCCACTATCCAAGTACCATTTGGATGCTCGAGGGTTAACTGAAATAAAAACATCAAGCTTTAGGTACCCAAATTCTTTTGGGTCCTGATTGGTTAGTATCATTAATTTTACCTTTTATTATCCATTTTTTATGTCTTGTTGGGCATGTTGTTACGATATGTCCTAATTTGTTGCAGTGATCACAGCAGGATAATTTTGTTACCTTTTCTATATACTTGAAATCAGATTTATATGCTATATCTTGTTCAGGTACAAATTTTGGTATTGGGTATGTTTTGGGGTAGATTATGGTTTCTTCATTATCTAGGGGTGTATATCCTAACCCATTTTTCTTCTTACCTGATCTTCTAGCACCTTTTAATATTAGAGAGTTTTTACCATTAGTAAATTTCTCTAGTGTGCTTGATAGTTTATTATTTTCTTCATTTAAGTTTTTAATTTCCCTTTTTAATTCATCTGTGCTTTCCTGTTTTTCCAATTTTTTTATTTGTTCATTCTTAGCTTTTAGGTCTTCACATAACAATTCATTTCTTCTTTTAAGTTCAGTTATTTGTTTTTCTAATTCTTCATTTTCTGTTTTTAAATCAGAATTAGTGTTTTCTAAACAGGTGTTATTTTTCTTACTTGCTTTTAATAGTTTAGTTACTTCTTTGTACTTATTATACAATTCATTAATGCTTCCTCTAAGTTATCAGAATCAGAATCATTACATGAATCGAAGGAGGAGTCAGAGGTTACCTTTTCATCAACATCTGCCATGAAGGCCAAGTTGGCTTCTTCTTCATCGCTGCATGCACTTGAATCACTGTCTGAGTCACTATTGTTCTCCCATGCTGCTGTCATTGCCTTCTTCTTGTACTTTCTGAATTTCTTGGAGCTCTCTTTCTTCCTGAAATCTGGTTTCTTGAATTTAGGACAATCAGCTTTGATGTGTCCAGGCTTTTTACATTCGTAGCAGATGGTTTCTCCTTTCTTCATTTCCTTACCATCTGATCTTTTGAAGTCCTTGTTTTTCTTAAAGTGCCTTCTGCCAGATTGAAACTTTTTCTTTTTGGCCAAGATTCGTTGCAATCTTCTAGAGAGCATTGCTTCTTCATTCTCACTGTCCTCATCGCTTTCATTTTCACTTGAGCTGGCTTCTGGTGAGTCTTCTTCTGCTTTCAAGGCATTTGAGTGCTTCTTTCTACTAGATGACTCTCCTAGCCTTTCCATGTTGATCTCATGGGCCATGAGGGACCCAATGAGCTTTTCCACTGACATTCTTTTCAAGTCATTAGCTTCTTCTATAGCTGTGACCTTAGGTGTCCACGAGGATGGCAAGGATCTGAGAATTTCCTTACCATATCTGCAATCTCATATGTCTTCCCTAGGCTGGCTAAACCATTGGTAATATCAGTGAATCGGCTAAACATTTGAGTGATTGACTCACCTGACTGCATCTGAAATCTTTCATACTGAGTGACAAGAATGTCGATTCTTGTCTCCTTTACCTTGTCTGTACCTTCATAAGTAATCCTGAGCTTTTCCCACATTTCCATCGAGGATTTGCAGGCTGAAACTCGGTTGAATTCCTTCTTACTTAGAGCACAACATAGGATGCTCTTTGCTTTACAATTCAGGGAAATCTTCTTCCTGTCATCATCTGTCCATTGAGCTTTCTCATTTGTGACTAACAGATCACCTTCTTCTACTATGGACCAAATTTGATAGTCGTGCCCTTGTAGAAAGTATTCCATTCTGGTCTTCTAGTAAGGATAATCCTCACCATCGAAGAGAGGAGGTCGGTTGACAGACTGACCTTCAAAGTTACTTTGGGCTGCCATGGATCTTTACTCTTCAGATCGTTGGATCCTTTCTTTGTCGAAGAGACTCGCTTGATACCACTTGTTGCCCAGTTGACGAGCCCAGAGGGGGGGGGGGTGGGTCTTTAAAAATTAATCTAGAAGATACCTGTAACTAAAAACATTCACACAAACGTTCTTCGAAGTAGGTTAGTGACAGTTAGTTGAAATAACAAACACACAAAGAAGACAATCACACAACACAAGGTTTATCCTGGTTCGGACCTCCTTTCCTTAGGAGTCCTACGTCCAGTCCCTGAACAACAACTCAATATTCACTAACTAGGGTACAGTCCCCCTAAGGACGCTACAACACCCAGCTCAGCTGGTCTTCCTTCACACCCGAAGGGAACAACACCCTGGATACCACACCAGGTCTTCCTTCACAACCGAAGGGAACAACACCCTGGATACCACCAGGTCTTCCTTCACAACCGAAGGGAACAACACAAAGAGAGTAAATGAAATTTAAGCCCCTAGATCAAGCTTTTGATAAGCAAGGATCTGAAGCAACTAGAACTGAGAGCAAAGAGATTTTAAGCAAGGCACACTCTCAGAACTATACAGGCTCTCTCAAGATTTTCACAGACTAGTGGAGAGCAAAAGAGCAAAAGCTAAGTGGAATGAAGGTTCTTTTTGCTCTGGACTTTCTTCTGAAGAATTTGAATGCTTGAATGCACGATCTATGTTCTTTTGTTCTTCTGACTTGAATTTATATCTTCAATTTGAAATGTAGACGTTGAAGTGTCCGTTGTCTCTCTTTTGAGTAGTCGTTAGACTGAATGACATCTGGAGTCTTGGAAGCTTCCAGTCCACAGTCTTTTGATTGATTGAACACGCAAAGAGATGAGATCTTCAAAGATATCCGTTGGCTTCTATTTGTTTAACGTTGTACCGTGAAGCTGGATCAGAGGTCTGCACAAATGTCAAACTCAAATAGCAGACAGCTAAGCTGTCTCTGATGTCAGTCAACGTCAGTAGCAATAGACATGAAAATAGTAGTGCCAAATATCTTAAGTCTAAAGGACGTTATCAGAGTAGGCATGATAAAGGATGATATGGTCTGTATGCATGCAGAGATATGTTCAGATCTCATAAATGCAAAAGCATCAGAGAGATGTCTACGTGAACTTTGACTAGTCAACAAAGATCATATCACGTTAATATGAAATCGATGACTATATGACTTATCAAATTGTTATGAATAAGTCAGGTTGACCAAGTCGTTATGAGACAGAAGAAATCGTTGTGAAATGCTTAACAAATCGTTATACAAAGCAAATCGTTGTGAACACTTATCAAATCGTTATAAACTCTAAAGAAATCGTTATGGTAATATGAAGTCGTTACAATAAGCAAGTCGTTGCGAGTTCTAACGAAATCGTTATGATAACTTATGAAATCGTTGTGCAAGACAAATCGTTGTAAACATAAAAGAAATCGATGTGATTACTTATCAAATCGTTACTGTAAGCAAATTGTTATGAAAAATATAGAAATCGTTATGAATTCTACAGAAATCGTTACGACGAGCAAATCGTTATGAATCAATATAGAAGTCGTTATGAATTCTACAGAAATCGTTACGATAACATGAAGTCGTTACAATAAGCAAGTCGTTGCGAGTTCTAAAGAAATCGTTACGACAACTTATAGAGTCGTTGCGACAGGCAAGTCGTTACGAGCTCTAAAGAAATCGTTACGGTAACTTATAGAGTCGTTGTGACGAGCAAGTCGTTACGAGTTCTAAAGAAATTGTTACGACAACTTATAGAGTCGTTGCGACAGGCAAGTCGTTACGGGCTCTAAAGAAATCGTTACGGTAACTTATAGAGTCGTTGTGACGAGCAAGTCGTTACGAGTTCTAAAGAAATGTTACGACAACTTATAGAGTCGTTGCGACAGGCAAGTCGTTACGGGCTCTAAAGAAATCGTTACGGTAACTTATAGAGTCGTTGTGACGAGCAAGTCGTTACGGGCTCTAAAGAGGTCGTTACGGTGACTTATAGAGTCGTTGTGACGTGCAAGTCGTTACGGGCTCTAAAGAAATCGTTACGGTAACTTATAAAGTCGTTGTGACGAGCAAGTCGTTACGAGTTCTAAAGAAATCGTTACGACATCGATTTGATTGAAACAACATGACTTTTCAGCCAGAAGGGAAATCGTTATGATAATTCTATTGAAATCGATATGCTTATAAGGAAATCGTTCTGGACTTAGAGAAATAATATGTTGAAGAGATTGAAGCTTCAGAGAAGTAATGCATACCTTTTGTGGGCTTGTTTGACCTTGGTATTTGTCCTGTACTTAAGACTTATGAAATATTCATTAGTTATAATTTATAAACTCTTGTTTGGTTTTGTTCATCATCAAAATATATATATAGAAATATAATTAGTTAAAATTACATGGGGACAGACTGATCATCAGATGCAATGCCAGTAATCATTATACCACATGGTTAACAGTATATTTATGACTCTCCGTCATTAGGGCTAGACTGGAGCCCTTGGACACTCGCCGTGCCTGATTAGCATCTCACTTAATTTTACCCACAATCATTAATGGCCAATAACAAGAGTTTCAAGATGTAAGCAATTGTAACGTCGTGTTCATGATAATGATGTCAAGAAATAGCAAGTCATGTGAACATGATTTCATCATAACAATAGTCAAGAGATAATTTCGGCAGCATAACGGCGCAATTTACACTTTTAGTTAAATCTCTACATTAATGGCGTAAGTCCATGATTATAAATCCACACTCACGAGAACGAGACAAGAGAGGAAATGCACGCTAACTCTAAGGATCTTTAATGGTACAACCAACTCGGTCTCCATGAGGGAATCCACGAAGTTCGGAGATTTACAGAGGTCTTAAAGGAAAGGTCACTAGTCTGCCGATACGGAATGATCGATCGAGAACTTCCAATCCCCCAAGAAAGGGCTGCCTATAAGTGCAAGAGTGTAGTGTAGAGCGTGTCTCGATCCATAATCCACCGGTTTAAAACAAAGTGGAAAGCAAGTAACTTGATGACGCAATAGAGAATCAAGCATTTATAACAACATGCCTTTCAGTATTTTAGCAAGATATTCATTCACTTTGACAAGCTAGATCAGTAAGATGAACATATCAATCTCAAGAGGAATAGATCAAGCAATTAAGAATGATTAGAATAGTTTTCAGATTGTTATGACTTATTCATGGGTTAACAGGTTTTAAGCCACTGGACAGACTGTACACGCTTACTATAATCATAATATGCAGACTCTAGACTGAGTAAAACAGGTCTTGGGTGGGCTTACAAATATGCGACAGGTTCAGTCGTCGCCTATTGCAAAGGCTTAAATAGTTAAAACAAATGTACAATCGATCTTCTAAATTGCAACGGGGTTGCCTGTCGCGTTCAAATCACGACGGGGTTAGTCAGACGCGTTCAAGACAATCGATGTTCAGAATCGATTACTGAACAGAAATGTGACGGTTATGGCCAACGCATTCATGCAACATTCTATAAATATGAAATAAACGCAAAAACCACGGGCGGGAAAAATAGACCAAATCGCGACGGGTTGCATCGTTGCAGTTCACAAATGACCGAAAACCAAAATAGCATGCAAAACGAAGTATATGGGGGTTAGGGTAAACCTATAAGTCATGATTGGTCAACTGGAAATCATCATAAACATGTCAAATTCATGACGGACACAGTCGTTGCGATTTAAGTCACTAAATCACGACCACTGGACTGGTCGCGATTCAAACAGGCTGATAGATCGTGGACTGGGTTGCACGATCTCGTGTTTTGGCTCGAAACTCAAGGTTCTAGAGGTTTTAGATGAAAATCTAAACATGAAACTTGTTGGAAACTTGGAGACGAAGAACCTTGTCACTTTGGTTTCACCTAATTTGACCTAGGGATGCGTGAATCATGAGATTAGCAAGGAAAGCCCTAAAATGACGCAATGATGGCAAAATGCTTAATACTCATAACAAGGGCCATGAAAATTGAGAAAAATAGGGGAAAATGAAAGTAGACTTAAAGAGCTTTCTGATGGTATATGCTATGTTAAGTTTGAGCTCGAGATCACCTACCTTTGATCAATGTTAAGAAGAGTCTTTTGTAGGTCGATGCAAAGAAGTAGCTGGGGAAGAGAGCTCTGGTTGGGGGTGATCTCCACCTCCTATGGTGTCTAAGCTCTGCTCCACACGACCCCAGACAAAGTAAACTCGTCCCCAAGGGTTTTAGGAATATTATTTAAATGGTTAGGGTTGTTTAGTAGTCCTATTATGTCTAGGAAAGAGAAATTTCGAGGTTTGGTTAGACCCTTCCCAAGTTTGTGGATTCCCATTCCAATTAGAGTGGAATGGCCATTAGGAAATCTCCTAGTATAGTTAGGCACGAATTTGGGTTGCTAAGTATGACTAATTGCCTTTAGATTTGCCCTAATTACCCCTTTCTATTTTCTGCTCAATTTGGGTTACGGATTTTCATGGTATTTTCTTACTTCATTTTTATTCATGGGCCAGAAGTTGCCTATTAGTCCAAATCCGATATTGGGCTATCAATCCATGTTGTTTAAAGTCTACCCATCATTTTTAATTTAGTTTATGATTACATTTTATACACATGATAATGAATTTTTGACTTATTCCCTAATTACGAAAATTAGTCAAAATAACTCTTAAACCTAGCCCAAATGATTTTTATTGACCCAAATTTCTTGATGGATCATTAGATGATATTATTTGAAGTCCATCTATGATTTTTATTTAATATTTTGACTCATCTAAGTACGTGTGATAATGATTTTTCGACTTATTTATGAATTATGATGCAAAACGCTTTAAACTTGGCTAATCAGGTTTTGCTTCACCCGAATATCTTCATGAGTCATTTAAAAATATTATTTAGAGTTGAACTATGATTTTTATGAAATTGTCCGACGTGTTTTCGTACACACAATAGTGGCACGTGTGTTGTTACTAATTCGATAATAATAAAATTATTATTTTTGATTTATTTCTAATTTTTCAATTACTGAATTTCCAGGGTGCTCTAATGAAACTAACCATCAAGGACCCAAAAGAGTTTAGGTACATAAATCTCAATGATTTTTATGCCGGTTAGCCTTAACGCATCCAAATGGTACTTAGACAGTGGATGCTCTAGGCACATGACAGGTGATAGAAGCCTATTCAAGACAATCAAATCAGAAGAAGGATCAGTCATCTATGGAGACAATGCTAAAGGGACTATTATTGGATGTGGCACAATAGGGAGCAAGAAGAACAACCTAATTGAAGAACTTCTTTGTGTTAGAGGATTGAAACATAATCTCATTAGTATAAGCCAACTCTGTGACAAAGGATATCAAGTCAAATTCAAAGAATCAAAAAGTCTAATCATCAAGGAGGGTGAAATAATTTTCACAACTCATAGAGAAAGAATTTATATGTTCTTCTTCTCAAAGATTTGAAAGATCAAGATGTATGTCTATAGCTAGTAAAAGCACTGATGCAGAATTATGAGACAGAAGATTGGGTCATGCTAGCTAGTAGAAGGATTGCCAAAGATCATCATTCAACATGACAAAGTTTGTGGACCTTGTGCAAAAGGGAAGCATGCCAAAACTTCTTTCAAGTCAAAGTCAATTGTTACCACCACCAAACCTTTAGAGTTACTTCACAAGGACTTATTTGGTCCAATGTCTACGACAAGCTTGGGAGGAAAGAATTATGGATTTATCATAGATGTTTACTTCTCTAGGTTTACATAGGTGTCATTCTTAGCCCATAAAGACGACACATTCGAAGCATGTATAAAATTTAGCAAATTGGTGCAGAAGGATCAGAAGTTCAACATAATTGGATTAAGGTGAGATCATGGAGGAGAATTTTAGAACCAAAAATTCATAAGTTTCTGTAATGACCAAGGAATAGAGCACAACTTTGCACACCAAGGACACCTCAACAAAATGAAGTTGCTAAAAGGAAGAACATAACACTATTGGACATGGCAAGAATAATGCTAGCTGAGTGCAACTTGCCAAAGTATTTTTGGGCAGAAGCAATTAGCACAACATACTACATAACAAACAGAGCAATGATCAGACTTATATTGAAGAAGACTGCATACGAACTATACAAGAACAAGAAACCAAATGTCAGTCATCTCAAACCAATCGGATGCACATGCTACATTCTTAACAATGGTAAGTTGGATGCAAAATCAAGTGAAGGTATATTTCTTGGTTACATCTCAAAACCTAAAGGTTATAGAGTATTTAATAGAAACACTTTATTGATTGGTCAAACCATTCATGTTATATTTGATCAGACTAACTCATCATTAAGGAAAGAAGATGATAGTGATAATGAAGAAATAGGGGAACTAGCAGAAAAGTTAAAGGACATCATCCTTAGAGAGGACAAGGAGGAGCCATGATTGGAAAATCTACTCCAAAATGAACCATCTCATGAAAATCTTCCAAGGGAGTGGAGATATCAGAAGAATCATCCTAAAGAAAATATCATAGGTGATCCAAGTCAAGGGGTAGGAGCAAGAGGTAATGTAATTTCTTGTGGTTATTTAGCTTTTGTCTCTCAATTGAGCCGAAGATAGTCAATGAGGCTCTGACTAATGAATCTTGGATTTTAGCCATACAAGATGAACTAAATCAATTCAGAAGAACCATGTCTGGACTTTTGTACTTAGACCATAAGACCATCTAATTATTGGCACTAAATGGGTGTTTAAAGAAAAAGTGGATGAGGCTGGTGTAATTACTAGGAATAAGGCTAGACTGGTAGCTCAGGGCTATTCCCAAGAGGAAGACATAGATTTTGATGAAACCTATGCGCCAGTAGCCATACTTGAGGTAATCAGAATTTTGTTGGCATATACATCAGCATTAGATTTAAAACTTTTTAAAATGGATGTAAAGGTTGTATTTCTAAATGATTTTATCAAAGAAGAAGTATATGTAAAACAACCGCCTGGTTTTAATGACCCTGATTTTTCTAATCATGTTTTCAAATTGCAAAAGGCACTTTATGGTCTGAAACAAGCACCTAGAGCTTGATATGAGAGGCTAAGTGCATTTCTTTTAAACCATGGTTTTACTAGAGGAAAGGTAGATAGCATATTATTCATTAAATCAAATTCACAGAGCACTTTAATTGTGTAAATTTATGTTGATGACATTATTTTCGGAACCACTAATGAATCTCTTTGCAAGTATTTTGAAAATTTGATGCAACGCGAATTTGAGATGAGCATGATGGAAGAATTGACCTGCTTCCTTGAACTTCAAATCAAACAAGACAAGGATCGAATTCACATCAACCAGACTAAGTACATCAAGGACCTACTCAAGAAATTTGGATTCGAGCGAGCAAAGCCTTTACCCACTCCCATCATCACTTCTACCAGGTTAGATAGTGATCCTCAAGGTAAGAGAGTGGATCAAAAATCTTGCAAAGGTATGATTGGTTCTTTGCTATATCTAATTGCCACTAGGTCTGATATCTTATTTAGTGTATGCATGTGTGGTAGATACCAAGTAGATCCCAAGGAATCCCATTTAACATCAGTCAAAAGAATTTTTAGATATTTAGCACATACATGTGAATTAGGACTATGGTATCCAAAGTCATGTAAGATGGACTTAATTGGTTATTCTGATGCTGATTATGCTGAATGCAAAGTAGATAGAAAAGGCACCAGTGGTTTCTGTTAGTTTCTTGCAGGGTGTTTGATCTTCTGGTCCTCAAAAAAGTAGAACTCAGCAGCCCTATCACAATTGAAGCAGAATATGTCATTGTTGGGAGCTTCTGCACTCAACTACTTTGGATCAAACAACAACTTAAGGATTATGGCATCAACATCAAGTCAGTACCCCTACTGTGACAACACGAGTGCAATCAATCTCATAAAGAATTCAGTACATCACTCAAGAACCAAGCAGATTGAGGTTAGGTATCATTTCCTTAGAGATCATGTAGCTCAAGGTAATATAGACATTTCCTTTGTAGACACATCACATCAGTTGGCAAACATCTTCACAAAAGCTCTACCAGAAGAGAGATTCACTTCTCTCAGAAGGGAACTGAGCATATGCAATTTGTAGAATGTTTGTCTCTGCAATAACTGAACAATATTAAATTCTTTAGAGTTCTTAGAAAGAATGCATGACTTCTATTCTATAATCCTTGGACTTCTCTCACCAATTGGCACTCATCTACTATTTGGTTTATACAGCTGGAACACAACCTTAAAAAGATTTCTATCATCTTTATGTTCACAGCCCTTATTCTCAAAACCATTGTATGTTTCCTCAAAAAATTGAAACACCATCCTTTTACCTCCAAATCCGAATCAGATACACCTTTTTTTGTTTCCTCTTAGAAATTGGCACTTCGTGTGACACCATAATTTTATATCAAATACGAAGTTATAAGTTTAGCATATCTGTATAAGGAAATTATTCAAAGATTTATATTGTTTCATGTTGGTACCATTTCCAAACATATGTATACCGATAAGGTGTCAATGGATTTTGGTAATGAAATTTAAGTTTGAAATTATCAAGAAAATATGTTAATTCCAAAAATATGAATATTGAGAATTTTTGAATGCATGATTAACAAGGTAAATCTGATTTATCTATTTTTAAGACAATTTGTACCAAATAAATGTTTATTTCATAAAATTATTATAAAACTTACCACGTTGTCATTAGACTATGGTTGAAATTTTATTTTGATCAGATGTCATTTAAATATCAAATTAATATTCTAAATAGACCTAACTAAATAACAATCTATTTACGTAACTTGTTTACGTAAGTTAATTATTCATTCACCTAGAAGTAACTTGCATCCAAGTGTGAACATGTGTAGGTAGTGGTAGGCACATGTAAGAGTGTACATATGCATTAGCGTAAACATATGTGTGTGTATATCAAAAGGAATGATAAAATAATAACAAGGAAAGGGATAAGTATTTCTGCATATACATACATATGTATAAGTGTGTGCTTGTTAGTGTAAGACATATGAGTGTGTGAGATGTTAAGAGAAAGTGGGTGCAATGATGAGAAAGTTACGTGTGAGAGTGTAGAAGTGTTTAGCATGCATGTGCAAGTATGTATATATATATATATATATATATATATATATATATATATATATATGTATAGTGTAAGGCCCTCAAATTCTGTGCATATAATATTTATTTAATTCTGTGCATATATGTTTGTTTGATGTTTTTATGTTCTGCCCGAAATCCGTATTTAACGTCAACATCACTTGACGTTAATTGCAGGTTGACGACAACTTTTGTGTCATTGACTGTATAGCCGGAGGATCTAGACGTTAATATCAATTGACGCATATTTCCTATTGACGGCAGCTAAGTGGCCGTTTACTTCTCCAGTTGTGTTTGGGATTCCATATCTGAAATGGCCCTGTTTTCTTCGGAATTTATTTAGGAAGCGTATCCCCCAACGGTCAGGACTCCTAATACTAGGTTCACCCCGACTCTTAGCCTATATAACCTAGACATCTTGTCTAGGAAAAACCCTTTGGTTCAGAAAGAGATTTCTAGGGTTTGGGTGAGAGAAAAGGTAGACTTCGAGAGGCTTATCCGGCGTCTGGAAGGCTTCTTCGGCAATCTTCTTCGACTGGAAGGTTCTTCTGGAGGTGAAGGAGCTCCCCTAACTCCGAGAGGTCATTTGTGCAAGCGTGAGGATCAGATTTAGGGCTGAAGGAATCACCTCTTTGGCTTGGCCGAGGAGGGCTTCAACGCCAAATTAGATCTTCTGATGTTTTTCTAAAGGCAAGTAACTTAGGGGTTTCATCCCTAGACATGTCCCCTAGAGTTTAGGTATTTTTACAAATTTTAAAATCGTGTCCTGGACCCCCAAATTTTATGTTTGTTTGTGGTCGGTCTGCACTTTTCTGCAGACAGGAGGTTGACGACAACCTTGTTGCCGCCAAGTTCCTGAGTTAACGACAATCGATTGTTTCGTTAACCCACCTTGACGACAAGACCCTTGCCACCAATTTTTTTTGGTTTTTACAAAATTGTGATTTTAATCTTTGTGATATGATTTTCGGATTTCTGGATGTTTGCACATGCTGTAAAAATTATGGATGTTCAAGTATTGTCTTAGGGTCAAACTATGAATTTATGTCGAATTTCTGATCATGCTTTCATTTAATATAAGTTTTGTTATGGAGAAATATGCATGATTTGACAAGATTAAATTCTGAATAAATAGAATTGATGCAGGAAATTGTTACAAAAATTTTCATGAACTTAGGGCTACTGTTTACATGCTTTAAAACTATGAGAACTGACTGTTTATTATCTATCATGTTAAAATGTAATATCTTGCTAAAATTGCATGAAATCTATATTAAATGTTAAAAATAGTTATACTATTATGAAATTTTTAAAAATTAGCCATCTGATATATTCCATGCATAGAGTTTGTAGTTCAAATTTGGAACTATTTTGATATCTGTAGGTACTGTTGCACTTATAAAGGTATTACAGCCATGTTAAGCATGTTTGATTAAGAGAATGTATTGTCAGTGAATTGCAGCATGTTTAGGTACAGTTATGAATGAGTTGATATTGTTATATAGTCAAGATAGGTTCTGTAAACTGAAGTATATATGTTTAAATAATTTGCATGTGAATGGACCAAATAGTGCATGTAAATGATGTTAATCATGTGATTAAGTGAGATAATATGCTTAAGTGAAATATGTGCCGAATTTGACACTACTACCATAGAAGGCTGTGGAGCCGTACTGTAGAAAAGTCCCTATGGGTAGGCTCAATGTGTATATGATATCCTGTGGGCATCAGGATGAAATCCTGGAGGTGGACAAGTACCACTGGTTAGGGTGGAGAGGGCTTCTCCCAGTTCTGTGCAGTTACCAAGATTCATCACTATATTGTCTAGGTGACGGGTATGTGTTATGTGATATGTGTGTCCTTCTTTATGGTGGTTTGAACTATGTGTCACGGAAAATAATGTGTAAAAGTGTGAAACATGTGTAAATGTGCAAAGTGTTCATGTGAAAGTGATGTGCAAATATGTTACTATGTGAAGTGATGTCAAACCATGTGAATATGTTTTAATTATGTTAAAACAGTAAGAAAAGATGTGATTATGTGATATAAAAGCATGTGAATAGTGTTAGATATCATGCTAGGTTTGTTAGTAAGCATGTGCTTAATTCCATGATCTATTTGTTTAGAAATATGAAATGATATGAATTGAAATTGACACCATGATTCAAGTTAAAGACCATGCGTAGAAAGCATGTTATAGGTTATCCATGTGTACTTGCTTATTGGACATAAACCATGTGCCATACTTCTCCTATTGTTTAGAAGATAGCATGAATGTGATATGTGTAAGGATGTGCCAATGGGTTGCTTGCTGGGTCTTTGTGAAGACTCATACTTGGTTTAACATACAAGTGAGATAGGTGTCCCCGTGCTAGAGGAGGACATTGTGAGGAGCGACTCCGAGCGAGAGGAGTAGTTGTGCTTGTGGAGATTACTTGCTTAGATTGCACTTTCTTTCATTTGTATGTGGACAATGATACTATGTTATGGACTTGTATAATTTTGGACAATGGTATAATTTCATTTCTACTATATAGACTGTGGAATGTGTGATTGATGATGGAATAAGAGTATCTTTTATTTCCGTTGTACTTTCTTTGTTATTTATGTACATCTCTACCTACTGTGTTATGTTGGGTACATGTCCCACTGTGACAGCTCACTTTATATCGATGTGGATTGTTAAAATCGTACCAGTATAAAGAGGGTCGTTACATAAAGATAGAAAGGGGTTGACAGTGGAAGCATTGGAAGAAGAAGAAACGCAAGGAAAGGAGTTTCGCAGAAGGAGTAAAGGCCAACTAGGTTCTGTTAGGAAGAAAGAAAAGAAGGAAGTAAAGTACAAGGTAGGTATCTTCACATTACCTATAAGATAGTAATATTTCCCTTGATCCTTAATCAAGTTTATAAATCAAGAATTTCAATTAATATAGATCAGAAACAAATATTTTATCTGAAGTTTCACTTTAAAGCCCATAATGTGATTTCTGGATTATTTATTTATTTATGTAATTTCTCTTGGTACCATCGCAGACCTCTGTAATTTCTTATGAAATTAGAATTCATTATTATTTTCTCAAAACTTGATATTGATATCTGTAGCATGTTCTTTGATAGTGGACATGAGGTTAAATTCTGTTAAGACCAATCTCTTTGATTAGTAGGTTCTAAAAGCCAGAATAGTGTCAACACATACCCTTCAGAGAGTCGACACTTATCCTGTAGAGAGTCGACACACCCTTCAGAGAATCGACGCTTATCCTGCAGAGAGTCGACACTTACCCTTCAGAGAATCGACACACCCTTATGAGAGTCGACACTTCTCCTACAGTGAGTCAACACATACCCTTCAGAGAGTCGACACATGCCCTTCAGAGAGTCGACACATGCCATTCAGTGTGTCAACACATCCTTCAGTGTGTCAACACACCCTTTCATCAGGTTGACACACACTGTATTCAGGTCAACCTAACCCTTATTTCCTATGACTCAGGTCTACACACTCAGTGTTTCAGGTCGACACACCATGTTAATCGAAGTTCTTTCTTGAAATAACTTTTACATGAATTATGGTATATTAAATTCCAGATGTACCTGAAATAATTATTAAGTTACTCCCTCTTCTAAAAGTGATTTATAAAGTATTCATGGATCAACTCTTACATGTTAGCTTGTCTCATATTTCTTGAAAATTCACTTGCAATGTCTAGAACTTGGGATCTCTAGATCACTCGTGGATTTACAATGCTGGAATGAGCCAATTAAAGGGCCATGACCTAGTCCTAAGAGAAGCACCCAAGTACTTGTGCCCATGGGAGTGTGAATAGTCTGGTGTGGTATTGCACCTAAAGGACATGTTAAATTTGCTAGACATCTAGTTTTAGATAGTGTACATGTGAGTACTTGATGCTCAATATCTAATTGTTCGAATACATGAAAAATTCTCACTTCCTGAGAACTTACCCTTATAAACTTGTTTTACTTGACTCTTCTTGTTTCTAATTCAATCCTTTTACTTGATAGTACATGCCTAACATCCTTACAATGACTTTCTTGCAACACATGATTCAAGGTGTTCTAATTAAGCTTGATATACTCTCTCATTACTATGTCAATTTTCAGTATACTTCTTCATCAAGTTTATGTTTCACTATTTTAATGTCTTAATCACTTAAACCCCGGGCAGTGTGAATTTACCTACTAGGAAATTAGCTCGTAATGTAATTACAACCTTTTTCCAGGTTCTAGTGAGACCGATAAGGAAGAGGGCTAGCAAGGGACTGAAGAGTAGACCAAAAGAACCACTTTTATACTTTTCTTTTTGTCTCTTATTGTATAGTTACTTGGTACCTACCAAGCAAATAACTATGACTGTGTGATATAAGGCTATCATATGTAAATATAATGTCATATTTTCCTTCTACCTACATGTTGTTACACTTAATTGAATGACATCTGTGTGCACCCGAGGTTTTCGCTGCACTCGGGGTATCACAAGTTGAGTGGTATCAGAGCAACGGTTTGGCAGGTAATCCATCCTAGGATTATCGCCTAAGGTCTTGTAAAAACCTGTGAGGTGGGATTAGAGCCAATGGGATTGTATGACAAACTAGGAGATTTTATAGATCTGATTTATATCTCCTAGTTTGTTATAGATCTGATTTATATAAATTCTTCTCTGTGACTGGTTGGTCCCCATATACTTTACTTCTTGCATTTATCATATATATTCGGCCCAGGTCCTTCCCTGGTGGAGTGGGTCCATTCTCCCCCCCCCCCCCCTGGGGGAGGGTGCACTCTCCCAGATCTAGAACCTGAGGATCGATTTTGATAAAAAAAAATTATATATATTCACATGTTCATTTATTTCAGCATAATGGCTTGACACGCTAGGGATCGATTGCTTGAGATTTTACAAGCATGGCGGTTGGATTGTTGTGTCACAGATTTTTATGATGCCATAAATTAAGTAAAAAGCCATAAACATTTGACACTTGGCATTTGTATCACAGGAACAACATATTTGAATCAAGTGAAGAAGTCAGTATTGTCCTTAAGGTCGACACTGCTCAAGAATCAGGTCGACACTAATGGTTCTTTCAGTGATGCGCTGAGGATAAATAACCAGATAAGGTCGACACTACTCGAAGATAAGGTCGACATTAGTGGCTTTCCCGTGTTGCACTAAAGTGAAGTAATCAGATAAGGTCGACACCAAATATGGATCAGGTCGACGCTATTCAGGCCTTCAGCCAGCTCTTTGAAGAGAAGTTTGAATAAGGTCGACACTATAAAGCTCTTAGGTCGACACTATTTCACAATGTTGGACAGAATGTCAGTGTTATGATTAAGGTCGACTCTGAAAGGATTGATAGTCGACTCTAATGGGAATATTTCTGGGCCACATGCTGTTCTTCAAGTATGTGTGTGTTGACACAGTATTATGGATGCATCGACACTTCAATACTTAGAATCTTTCAATAAAGTATCTGCCAACACATAAGTATTGGGCACGTGACCCTAGGCCGTCCGTTAGGACTTCGGGTACACGTCACTTGTTTCTGGAAGATGCCATCCTTTGGCGGCAAAACAATTCTCACAACTTTTGGGAATCTGTTGAGGGGCCCA
Source organism: Colocasia esculenta (assembly GCA_014218235.1). Taxonomy (NCBI): domain Eukaryota; kingdom Viridiplantae; phylum Streptophyta; class Magnoliopsida; order Alismatales; family Araceae; genus Colocasia; species Colocasia esculenta. The sequence goes on along the minus strand of CM024762.1, from coordinate 87,423,651 downwards.
CTGCAGAAGATTTCGGTGATCAGATCAAAAGAGGTGAAGTGTCCCAGTTGTTGAAGTGATCACGCACAGTTTGAAGAACTGAGAAGGGCAGATATCTATGTTCATGAAGAATAGGCGACTTCAGTATTGCATCAAATCAAAAGAAGGTGCTGCTTGTTTGACCAAATTTGCGACGTTGAAGAATTGTTGCTAAACACAGAGAACAGAGGATCGGAATTCTTCTTCGACTCAGAGGCGTATGATCCTTGTGCTGCAATCAGAAGAAGAATTCGTCTGAGGAGAAGTTCCAATCGAAGCTAGAGAATCCTCAAATCAAATCTAGCTATTGTGATGAGAGTTTGATCATCTCTAAACTTCTCTAGATATCTGTCTACTTTGATACTTTTTAATTTCTTGAAATTTGACTTTGGTTATCCATCTGCTTCTTTGTGAAGTAGACTAAGTTGATCCTTCTCTTGTTGTGAGTGGATCGTAAGAATTGAAGCTGTGAATCAGCGGGTTTTTCAAGCTATGAGTCAGCAGATTTGTGGAAGCTGTGAATCAGCAGTTGTGTGAGAGTCTCACACAGTTGTCCTCTTAGTGGAGCCTCACTGATTTGGTGAGGGGTGGATGTAGGTCTCCTCATTGGAGTCGAACCACCTTAAAATTTCTGCTCTCTCCTATATGGTGTGTGTTTTTCTATGTTGTGAGTCATTCTCGTAATCTGTTCTCAAATTCCACTGATCCTATTTTTCAAATTGGCATATAATTTTGAAGATTCTCTATTCACCCCCCTCTAGATAATCATTCTACACTTACCACGTGGTATCAGAGCCTGGTTCTCCAATTTATTTGGTTTCACAACCAGGAGAGATTTGTGTATTATGGAATCTAGGGGTTATATTGCTGAGGGTCACTCTGTAAACAGACCACCTTATTTCGATGGTACTAATTATGCATATTGGAAAACTCGTATGCAGGTTTTCTAGCGAGCACAAGACCATCAGATATGGAAGGTGGTGAGCAATGGACCTTATAAGCTGTCCGAGGATGAAGAGAAGTGGACTCCAGAAGAGATCAAGAAATTAAATGCCAACTGGAGTGCAATGAACATAATGCAGTGTTCACTGCATCCAACTGAATTCTCAAGAGTGTCATCATGCTCAAGTGCAAAAGAGATCTGGAATCGCCTCATGGTAATTTATGAAGGTACATCTGAGGTAAAAGAAACTAAAGCTAATATGTTAGTTTCTAAATATGAGGCTTTTAATATGAAGCATGATGAAACTATCTCTGAAATGTATGGTAGGTTGACCTTGTTAACAAATGGACTAAAGAACTTAGGTAAAGTCTATATGAGAAAGAACTGGTAGAAAAATTCTTAGATCCCAGACACCCATATGGCACACTAAAGCTACAGTAATTGAAGAGTCTAGAAATTTATCCACAACTAATGTAGATGAATTGATAGGTTCTTTAATGACCTATGGGTTGGGATTGAAAAGAAATGAAGAAGACGTGAAGAAGAAGAAGCCTCTTGCTCTCAAAGCAAGTCCTAGTACAAAAGAGGCTACTGAAGAAAGTGAATCATCTACATCTGAAGAGGATTCAAGTGAGTTTGCTTTGATAACCAGAAAGTTCAAAAAATTCTTGAGAAAAGAAGGTAAGGGCTTTCTGAAAAAGAAATCTCAATCAAACAATTTTTCAAAACCCAAATTGAATACAAATAAGAAATCTGATAGAATTGTTTGTTATAACTGCAGGAAACCAGGACATATGAAATCTGAATGTCCTGAAATTCAAAAGAAAACACAACCAAGATGGATCAAAAACAAACAGAAGGCCATGGTTGGAACTTGGAGCGAAGAAGAAGAAGATGAAGAAGAAGAAAGTTCTGATGCTGAAGATACACAATCAAAGGTGTGTTTGAAGGAGAAGAAGAAGAGGTAAGTTCTTCGTTTAAAGATTTCACCTTGGATGACTGGGAGCATGTTTACTTTGAGCTGTTGGACCAATATGATGAACTCAAAAAGGAAAATAAAATGCTCAAAAGAAAGATAAATCATTTGTTCAAGACACTTCAACAGAAGAAAAAGAAAAAGAACTCATTCAAGAAGTTAATGCTCTAAAAGAAACTGTAAATGAGCTAAAAACCCAAAATATTGAAAGCATCAATGAAATAGCTCTTACAGTTGAGAAGAATGGTGCCTTAAACAGTGTCAATATTGAAATGAAAAAGGAACTTGAAGTTCTGCAAAAAGAAGTAATAAAAAGATAAGAAGCTTTGGAAAGATTTGTAAGTGGTAAAAACAACCTTGAAGCTTTACTAGGAACAAAAGTGAACTTCAACAAAGAGGGGTTGGGATTTAATCCCTCAAAGAAGAAAGAGGTAGGACTGAAAACCATCACATTTACCTCTTCAAAAATTTCAGAAGCTTCCACTTTAACAAGACAAGTGAATGGGAGAAATGAACAAAAATCTAAAAAGGAAGAAACAACGAAAACTTTTTGCAATGAAAAATTAAATAAAAAGAATAAAATAAATGCTGGAAATGAACAAATGTTTCAGAAGAACAAAAACCTGAGATCATCTTTCTGAAAAGGTCGACACTATGCCTATGATAGGTCAACACAATCATACACAGAGTCACAAAATTTGAGAAAATGGACTCATGATAGGCCAACACCATCACGAATCTGGTCTCACACCAAGTGGGCATACAACAGGTCAAGACCTACTCACACAAACGTTCAATATAGGTCAAAATGGAATCATGTAGGTCGATACTATCCCTACAGAGTGTCGACGCAAGTCTATGATTTTGCTGGATTTAACAGAACTAGATATCCTAAAGGGTTTAGGAGTCAGACCAGGTTTTGGTCTTATTCTGGAAATGCTGATAAAAAGTTTGGTAAAAAATTCATGAATGGAAATGTTTCAAAACACCATGAAAACAGCAGGAAAAATGAAAACCGACATGAATTTAAAAACAAAAGCAACTCCACAACGAAGAAATAAATCTAGATTCCAAAGAATGTGCTTTCTTATATTCTTGATCTGGGTGATATGGAGGGACCCAAATGTACTAGGGTTCTAAAGAATTTTCTTTGATTGTGTGTGCAGGTATGTCTTACAGCCAAGAACAACATGTGGTACCTAGATAGTGGCTGTTCAAGACATATGATTGGATACAAAGACAAATTTTATTTTTGTCTGAAAAGAAGGCTGGACATGTTACCTTTGAAGGAAGTAACAAAGGTAAAATTATTGGCTCAGGTAAGGTAGGCAGAAATCTTTTAAACTCAATTGATGGTGTTCTTCTGGTGGAAGGTTTAGAGTACAATCTCCTGAGTATAAGCCAATTGTGTGACAAGGGTCACAAGGTAATTTTTGATTCTCTTGGCTGTAGAATCTTTGAACCAAATTCAAAATGTGTGAAATTCTCTGGAAAAAGAATAAACAATGTATACATGGTCGATCTTGATGAACCTGAAAACACCAACTTGTGTTTGGCTGCCAATAATAATGATCTTGCTTGCTTGTGGCATCGTAGACTAGGTCATGCTAGCTACAACATGCTATATAAGTTGGTAAAATTTAACATGGTTAAAGGCTTACCAGAAATTTCCTACAAACAAATTTTGAAAATCTGTGAAGAATACTCGCAAGGTAAGCAAACAAGGAAATCTTTTAAAAGTAGATCTGAAAGTCAATCCTCTAAACCTTTTGAGCTTATTCAAATGGATCTATTTGGTCCCACAAGGACAAATAACATAAATGGAAAAAGGGTTGGCTATGTTCTTGTTGATGACTTCTCAAGATTTACTTGGGTTTTCTTTCTTGCTCACAAAAATGATGCCTTCATAGAATTTCATGAGTTTTATAAGAAAATTGCTCAGGAAGGAAAATTCAAAATAATCCCAATCATGTCTGATCATGGTGGTGAATTTGAAAATACTAACTTTGAAAATCTTTGCAGGGAAGAAGGAATTTATCACAAGTTTTCATCACCAAGAACTCCTAAACAAAATGGAGTTGTAGAAAGAAGAAACCGAATTCTTGTGGAGATGGCAAAGACAATGCTGATTGAAAGTGGACTGCCAAGAAAGTTTTGGGCAGAAGCAGTAAACACTTCTTGTTACATCATAAATCGTGCAATGGTAAGGCCTCTTAGTAGAAAGACTCCTTATGAATTACTGAAAGGTAAGAAACCATCCATTGCTCATTTTAAAGTGTTTGGTGCTAAATGTTTCATTCTGAATAACAATAAACATGAATTGGATAAATTTGAGCCTAAAAGTGATTGAGGGATTGTTCTTGGATATTCTGATCATTCAAGAGCTTATAGAGTCTTTAATACAAAAGATCAAATTGTTGAAGAATCCCCACATATCACATTTGATGAATTTGATGCTGATTTGTGCAGAGAAAAGAAGATGGAAAGTTTCTGGAAGGAGAGGACGATAAAGACCAAGAGGAAAAGGAATCAACAACTAAGAAAAATTCAGATGGTTGTGATGTACAGGAGTCAGCAAATGTAGATAGAGAAGGAGATCAGCTGAACATAAGAATGCTAAGAGATCATCCTCAAGAAAGTATTGTTGGTAATTTACTTGACCCTCCTAGGACTAGATCTCATTTTAAGGCTATTTCTGAACTTGATCAAATGGCTCTTGTTTCACAAATTGAACCCAAGAATATTGAGGATGCTCTAAAAGATGCCTTCTGGATTAATGCCATGCATGAAGAATTAAATCAGCTTGAAAGGAATAAAGTTTGGCATTTGGTTTCAAGACCTTCTTCTCAAGGAGTTATTGGAACCAAATGGGTTTTTAGAAACAAAATTAGTGAAGAAGGCAAGGTAATTAGAAACAAATCTAGGCTTGTAGAAAAAGGCTATAATCAGGAATTTGGAATTGATTTAGAAGAGTCTTTTGCTCCAGTAGCTAGGCTAGAAGCAATTCGGATTTTGCTTTCTTTTGCATGTGCTCATGGTATTAAACTACAGCAAATGGATGTTAAAAGTGCATTTTTGAATGGTTTGATTAAGGAGGAAGTGTATGTTGAACAACCTCTTGGCTTTGAATGCACTAACCTTCCTAATCATGTGTTCAAGTTGGACAAAGCTTTATATGGTCTAAAACAAGCTCCTCGAGCATGGTATGATCGGTTGAGCTCATTCCTTACAAGTAAAGAGTATACAAGAGATAAGGTTGATCAAACACTCTTTACAAAAGTTCAAGGAAAGGATATCTTGCTGGTCCAAATTTTTGTTGATGTCATTATGTTTGGATCAACAAAATCCTCTTTATGTAAGGAATTTTCTGAATTGATGACCAATGAATTTGAAATGAGTTTAATGGGAGAACTCAAATTCTTTCTTGGACTGTAGGTTGTTCAAACAAAGGAAGGGACCTTTATAAATCAATCAAAATACATTCAAGACTTACTGAAAAAATACAAGATGGAAAATACCAAAGCTATGGCAACCACAATGAGCACCACTGTAAGCTTGGATGCTGATCTGAAAGGTAACCTTGTAGATCCAAAAATTTACAGAGGTATGATCGGATCTTTGCTCAGCATCTAGACCAGACATTCAATTTTTAGTGTTCATGTGTGCTAGATTTCAGGTTAGTCCTAGAGAATCCCACATGAGTGCTGCAAAAAGAATTTTCAAATACCTTGTAGGAACTCATGAGTTGGGATTGTGGTATCCTGCATTTAGTGAGTTTAACTTGATATCTTACTCAGATGCGGATTATGCTGGATGTAGGTTGGATAGAAAGAGTACTAGTGGCTATTGCCAATTTTTGGGAGGGTGTTTAGTCTCTTGGGCTTCCAAGAAACAACACTCGGTTGCTCTCTCTACTGCAGAAGCAGAGTATGTTGCTGTAAGGAGTTGTGGTACTCAAGTGTTATGGATTAAACATCAACTCCAAGACTACCAAGTAGATCTTGGATGTGTCCCAATTTTGTGTGATAACACTAGTGCAATTAGCTTGGCTAAAAATTCAATCCAGCATTCTAGGACAAAGCACATTGAAATAAGGCATCACTTTTTAAGAGATGAAGTAAGCAAAAATTATTTTGAATTGCATTTTGTTGAAACTTCAAAACAAATTGCTGATATCTTCACTAAACCCTTGTGCAATAAAAGATATTCTTGTTTGAGAAGAGAACTTGGACTTTGCTTGCTTGATTCATGATTGATTGTTTTGAAAATTGCTGTGAATGTTTGCTTATATGATTGTTTGTGGTGTAACAAAATTCTTGCTGTTGGTTGATAAATCCTCTTGAAGATTTCTGTCAAAATTTTAGGATGAAAATTGGTTGAAAGCTTATACTCAGTGGTTCAGTTGGTCAAATGAGTTGGATGAAATGTGCTCAGTTCCTGTGCAGTTTGTGAAGAAGAAACCTCTTAGTCCTTCTGTGTTGAATGTTCAGACTTAGGTTGACTTTTTGGCAAGAGAGTTGACACTATTCTTCTTATTCCAAGCTCTTTGCCACTCTTTTCAATCTATATATCTTCACTTCCTTTATGTAAATAAAAATCTTCCTGCTTCAGCAAATAAGCTCTTGATTTACACATTGCATTAGTCTTTTGGTATATCAAATGGTGACTTGAAGAAGGGCAAGTTAAGCTTGTCTAGAATCTTTCATCATGCGTGAGTATATGTCTCCGCCAAGTACCAAGGGTCTTATATGCAATTGTTGCGGGGAAGTTTTTATTTTCTTTCCTTCTTGTTTCAAAAAGTCAATTTTTGAGTGGGAGTAACTTCATTGTGAAAATTTGTACTTCTAGGCAAATTTCTCAGGGGGAGTTAAATTCATTTATACTTATTTTGAACTTCTCCATCTCTGATAGAAAAAGTTATGGTTTGTGAATTATCAATTTCTAGTTTAACCTTTAAAAATCTTTGAATAGTTCAAAATGTTAAATAACAGTGCAGAAATTAATTCATCAAGTGAGAATTACATTTTATCAAACCTTGAAAATCTTCATGTAATTTGGTTTATCTGGTTAGATTTTCAAAGCATCTGAGATTCTTTGTCTTGAATAATCTTCTTGATTCTGAAAAATTCTCATGAACTTTCAATTGTTAAAATCTTCTAAATGGCAGAACAATGACTAAGCTCTGAGAAACTACAATCTTCTGATAAAATCACTGGATTTATTGTATGTCATGAAGAGCTAGTTAATTCTGTTCAGGGTTGTTAAAATTTTGCTTATGCATTCTGAGTAACTAGGGATTCTTGTGTCTAACCAACATGTATCCTCACATGAAAAGATGCACACTTTCCCTAAAACAAGATGATTTCCCTACTTAAGTAATCAGAAGCTCTAGTGTGTAAAAATAAGGGCTCTTGCATGAAAAAGAAAGGAAAATTCAGATTATTCATTTGTGTTAATTAAAAAAATGATGATGAAAATATTCAAAAGTTCTGAAAGATTCAAGCTAGATGTTTTTGTCATTGTATCTTGGACTGTTTTGTTATTCCTCCAAGATTACCTTTTTACATAACTTAAGTAAGTGGTTTCATAATGCTGCAAATTCTAAATCTGAAGGATTTTTTTTTTCTCTTCTGTTGTTTACTCTCATGGATTTTTCAATGTTTTTAATTAATTTTTTTTTTTGTAAGAAGGTCACAGGATCAGCTAAGTGCACTTCTCCCCAGCGGGGAATAGTGTGATCACTCCCCTGGTGCGAATTCCTGGAACATGAAATTTTATAAATGAGATAAAACTTGATACAGAACCTTTGGGGCATACCCCTGTCAGAGAACCCATACAAGAAAGGAAGAACCCGAGTACCAACCCATCCAAAACCAAACTCATACAAGATCACACTAAATCCAATTAAACCTGACGGAAGCTAGGTAAACCCGCCTTATCAATCAGTATAGCTCCTCGAGATGACTAAGGAAGATAAGATAAGTCATAAAACACCGAGCTGGAAGCAGTATGGCATGCATGATTAGCTAAAGAGTCCGCTACTTGATTTCCTTCCCGATAAGTATGCACTAACCGTGGCTTCATCAGATCAACCAGAAGGAGCAGTCCGCGCCACCAAGGGAAGACAGCCCAGTGGGGAAAACGACCCGCTGAAATCGCTTGCAGAGTTGTATGAGAATCCGAGTACAAAATGGAGATGTTCAAGTTCCGTTGCTTTGCTAATCGTAGCCCATCATACATAGCTCGGACTTCAGCAACAGCACTACTACCCATGCCATAGTAGAAAGAGAAACCACATAGAAAAACTCCATGTTTATCTCTGATACAACCCCCACCACCACTCGGTCCTGGGTTACCTTTGGAAGCTCCATCAACATTCAAACAGTAGCCATTCAAAGGAGGGATCCAACTGACCAGGGAAGGAAGCTTGATGCTGACAGCGAGAGTAATATTGAACATTTGGAGAATGGCTGCATGGCTATGAGAAATAGAACCATAGAATTTAGTAGAAGCTATAGAAGAACGCACGGTCACAAGGATTTTCTTTTTAATAGACTCAATCTGAGAAAAGACACCCTCCATACGAGCCGTACATCTAAATTTCCAGATTTCCCATAGCATGGTAATAGACATCAATAATCCTACAACCTGTAAAGGAGAGCTCATAGAAGTACCCACATCAATACTCCAAAATCTGATGGAAACATGATCACTCCAGGACATGTTATTGCATAGGAGAGGAGCCACCCAGGACCAAAGATCTTTGGCAATCATACTGGAGACAAATAGGTGATCTAGGCTTTCCTGCTCATGAGAGGTACAGCACACACACTTGGAAGCGATAGGAATGCCACACTCCACAATCTGCGAATCCACTGCTACCGCTCTATGGATCAGTTTCCAACCGAACATGGCAACACGAGGAGGGATAAAGTGAGACCACAGCTTCATCCATGCACTACGGCCCACGCCAGAGGCTGAAGCTAAGAGATAAGCTGATTTCACAGAAAATTCACCATGGGGATTGGGACCCCAAATAAATTTATCAGGCTGGTCCGAAAGAAGCGATTGCCCATGCTGAGGAGATAAGCTGAGAGAAGACCAAATAGGGTTATCAACATCAAATAAGATATCTCTAACCGAAGCATGAGGACTAGTAATTGCACTCGAGTTCTGAAGGAGATGTAAGAGACTAGATTCGCCTATCCAAGTATCAAGGTAAAATTTCACAGTATTGCCATCCCCACCAATCCACCTTGTATGAGCCAAGAGCAATTCTTTAGCCTTTAAAAAAACTTTCTTAGAGATTCCAAAAGGAAAAGGAGAATGGACCTCCTGAAGGTGAGAAAGGGAGAGGAATCTAGATTTAGCATAAGACGACCAGAGAGAGTGACCATGAAGGATGTTCCAAAGATGCTTAGCCGCCATTGCCACTTGCAGAGTATTAAGATTTCGAAAATTCAGACCACCCTCATTAATCGGCTTTTGCAACGTAGACCAGGCTACCCAATGACGTCTATGCTGACCATCACCTCCTTGCCAAAAGAAATTCGCACAAAGGCGTTCCACTTGAAGAATAATAGATTGAGGGATAGTCATGGAACTTGCCAAATAGATCGGGATGCTCAAGAGCACAGAACGAATAAGCACATCCCGTCCCGCCTGGGACAAAATTTTGGCACGCCACCCAGAGAGTTTTCTAGTAACACATTCCACCAAGAACTTGTAGTCTTCAACCTTCAGCCTGCCCGCCTTCAAAGGGATGCCCAGGTATTTCATAGTACCGTGTTGAATAGTATACCCAGTTACAGCAGTAATGCGGGAAGCTAAAGCCAAAGGCGCCTTATGAGGAAGATAAAAGGAACTCTTGCTCGCATTAACTCTTTGATCCGAACTAGATTCATAGGTTTGCAGGAAACGCAGCAAATGTCTAACCCCTTGAATCCCTGCATTCATAAAAATCAGAGTATCATCCGCATACAGAAGATGGGACACATGAGGAACACCTCTGGGGCCTCTGAAATAATTGATAAGGCCGTTGCTAAACAAGTGAGAAAGGCCTCGGCTCAGCACCTCAGAGGCAATGATGAACAGGATTGGTGCCAATGGATCACCTTGACAGATGCCCCTGGTAGACTTGAAATAACCAGAAATATTGCCATTAAAGCTGATAGATGACCAGCAGTTAGAAAGAAGCATACCAACCAGCGAGGTGAACCTATTGGAAAAGCCAAACTTCTTCATAACAAGCAAGAGAAAGTCCCATTCCATACGATCATAGGCTTTAGCCATATCAAGTTTGAACATAATGTTATGACCTCGAACCTTACGGTTGATATCCCTCAAAATATGCCGGGCCAAAGACACATTATCAAAAATAGCTCTTCCCTGGATAAATGCACTCTGATTTTCCGAAATGATCAACGGGAGCAAAGGGGTTAGCCGAGCACATAGAATCCGAGATATAATTTTCAAAGCAAAATTTAACAAGGTGATGGGGCGAAAGTCACTGAAAGAGCGGGGCATATCCACTTTAAAAGTTTATAATTTTCAAACCATTAATCTCACTAATAATGAGGAGAGGAGAAAAAAGAGTATATATGTGTTAACATTCTAAAAAATTCCTAGAAGTTTAGTATGTCATGGTGATTTGTTCCTTTTTCAAAAAATTTCCAAATTCTGTCTTGTTTTCAAGTTCACAGAGTCGACACTCTTCATAATAGAGTCGACTCTACTTTGTCACCTGTCGCTGGAACTCGATATGCTTCACTGCTCCGCAGGTTCTCTACATTGCCTAGGGCAGGTCGACGCTTCAAGCCTCATGTCGCTTTAATAGACTCGACTCTAAGAGTCGTTTGATCTCACTTGCATTCATCTCTCTCACACATTCTTCAAAACCCCCTTCTGCAACTACAACTTCTTCCTTCTCCGATACTCTGTCCATCTGCATATGGCTCTGAAGATGCAACCCAGTCATGGAGGAAAGAGAAAGGAGGTTGATCTTCCAGTGTCAGAGCCGTGCACAAAGGCGTGCAATGATCCTGCCAAAGGTATTGAAATTCAACAGAAGAAGCCCGTAGTTCCATCCTTTTCAGGCCGGAGGTTTTCACATCCCCGCACTGCAAAGGAAAAAAACTTTTCTAAGGGCAAGAAGAAGCAGGAGTTCGTTGATTGAGCAGTTCAGATGAAGATGAGGCCAGCCAGCAAAGTTCTCAGAATGTTATATCGCAAAAGTTTCCTGACAGAAGCCCTAATCCCCAGGGTTCCAATAATGGGTCTAGCGGACAGAAAGTTCAAGAGCAGCAGTCATCTCAATCTGAAAACCCTAGTGTTAGTGAAGCAGAGCAGTCTGAAGAAGTCAACGATGACCAGTTACTAGTTGAGGATGACATTCTGAGCGCTCAAAATGATGGAGAGGAAGAGAACAACAGTGATGATGCTGCTATTCAGAGAACTGCTCAAGACTAAGAGGAACTTGTCAAGAAAGCTAGTTCTTAGGTGCCAGAGCAGAAATCTGACCAAGAAGAAGAAGAATCAGAATCTGAAGATGTCGAATCTGATGATGAAGAGTCACAGTTTCCCTCTTCGAAAGTGAGCAAAATGATAACTGGGAACAAGCCCATTCTGCATCCCATAATCATCAAAGTTTCTGATGAAGGTATGATCAATACTCTACCAGAAATTCTAGGTATGCTAAATTTCCAGGGGTGGACAAGTTTCGTAAGTGAGCATAGGATATATTATCCTATTTTGGTCGAAGAATTTTTTAGAAATTTGGTCAGTAAAAAGCATACTCTAGAGTGAAGTGTAAGGGGAGTTCCTATTATACTCACAAATGCCATTGTAAAAAGTTATGAGGACTCCTTTGGCCAAAAGATAATCATGCTAAAAGCTCTTTTCTCATAGCCAAAACTGCCGCCACTCACCTTGCTTCTAAAATTAATCGGCTTACTGGATTCCATCGTTAAAGTGGGACTATGAATTACCTTGGTGTGCCTCTTAAGCAGGGTAGAACCACTATTGTTGATTACAAGTCGTTGATGGACAGAATTCAAGCTAGAATTGACTCTTGGAAATCTAGATTTTTGTCCAAGGCTGCTAGGTTAACTTTGATAAATTCTGTGCTTTCTTCTATGCCAGTTTATTTAGCTACGACGTCAGTTATCCCGAAGACCGTCCTTCTGTATATTGAGCATCTCTGTGCTGGTTTTTTTTGGGCCGGTTCTGGTGGGGATAGGCGTCGTCACTGGGTGAGTTGGACTATCATTCAAAAACTGGTTATTGAAGGGGGTCTTGGCGTGAGGAGTCTTTACCATGTTCAGTTGTCTATGGTCATCAAGCTCCTTTGGAATATATCTCATGGTTCTTCTTTATGGGCTACATATGCTAGACAAAGGTACTTACATAATGGTTATATCACTTCTCACCCTCATGGCATTTCTAAGAAGCTTTTCTTCAGTGCTTATAACATTCTAAAACAGCAAACCAGATGGGTGCTGGGTGATGGCAGTAAAATCAGGTTCTTGGATGATGTTTGGTACGGGGACCGACCGATCAGAGAGCTCTCGCACACTTCTTTCCAGGAGGAGGTTTCCTCGACTATCCGAGAAGTATTTCTTGATCAACATCATCCTCTTCATTATCTTATCCCTCAGGATCTCTAGGAGGTCACTCTTGATTCGTATGAGGATTTCCCTATTTGGGAGGCAACGTCTTCTAGTTATTTCAACATTAAGAGTACCTATGATTTGGTTCGCCCTCATGGTATCAAGAGGTCGCCGCTTCTTCGCATCTGGCACGAGCATTTTAGTAGGCGGGCCTCACTGTTTGTTTGGTTGCTTCTTCATAGAGCGGTTCCTGTTGATTTTCGCATTGCTGAATGTGGCATTCCACTTCCTTCCAGATGTTGTTGTTGTATGTACCCTCAGATTGAGGATCTGAATCACCTATTGTGCATAGCGACCTTGCAAAATACTTATGGTCTTGGGTCGCTCCCCTTCTGCAGAATGGTACAGGTATTCATATGAATATTTCTATGAGGATGTGGGATATTATCAAGGCAAGTGATACCAACAACCCTCTTGGTTTTATCTCCATTTACTGCTCCATTCTTCTTATCTGGGAAATCTGGAAGATTAGATGTAAAATGAAGTTTGAGCAGGTTGGGTATTCTCCTAATCTTCTCACACAAAATATCCATGCAATGGTTACTATTGCGAATGGAAAAATGGTCTTTAAAGAAGCAGCTACTCCTGAGCAAATGGAAGTTATTAATGACTTCGGTTTTGTGGTTCACTCTACTGTCAAACTGTGCAAAATGTTCTCATGGATTCCCCCCTTACATGGTTACCTTCTTAATGTTGATGGTGCTTCTAAAGGAAATCCGGGCCCTTGTGGGGGAGGGGGTGTAGTTAGAAATTCTGCTGGCACTGTTGTTCTTGCTTTTTCACATTTTTATGGAGTTGGCAATAGTCTTCTTGCTGAAGTCCGAGCGATGGCTGATGGCATGCGTCTCGCAGCGGAAAATGGCATATTATTAAATTAGATAAACTCAGACTCCATGATTTTGGTTACCTCCATTCGCATGGGTACTGCTCCTTCTTGGACGTGTTATAGGTGGTGGAGAACGGTTTTTGATTTTGTTCAGCGGTGTGGTGTTTAGGTGAATCATGTTTATAGAGAAGCAAATCAGGTGGCAGATGCTTTGGCCTCTTTTGCTTCAACCAGTCGTTGTAATGGGGTGTTTACCTCCTCAACCCAGCTCTCGCGCCCTTGTTTCCCTGCTCTTATTGGGGACCGGTTGGGTCTTGCAAATCTGAGATTTTCTTAATACATTGGTTTCCTCCAAGACTGGTAGTCCTCATTGGCCCAAATAAATCCATATGTAAGAGCTCTAAGGGTTTGAGGTGGCCACTACCGTCTTTGACTTGAAGGAGCTTTTAGTGTGCTTTCCCTTAGCACAGGCTTTACAGACACCTTCCAATTTTCCACTGACTTTTGGCAAACCTTCCACAAGATTTTTCTTCTGCAATTTCCTCATGCCATCTAAACTGCAATGTCCAAGTCGTCTGTGCCATAATTCAGTAGATTTGTCTTTACTTGCTGCCAAACAAACATTTTGCTCTTTGAGTTCTTCAAGATAGAGCACATACAAATTCTTTTCTCTATTTGCTTCAAAGATGACTGCTCCATCCTTCACTATGCTGCACTTTGATTCTTGAAACTTGATCTGATGGCCTCTGTCACACAACTGGCTGATGCTAATGAGATTGTGCTTCAATCCCTTAACTAATAACACATCTTCTATGACTGTTTTTCCTTTGTTATTCACAGAGCCATTGCCTATCACGGTTCCTTTCCCATTATCTCCATAAGTAACTATTCCTTCTTCAGCTTGGAGATGCGAGAATAACTTCTGGTTACCTGACATGTGTCTTGAGCATCCACTATCTAAGTACCATTTGGATGCTCGAGGGTTAACCTTTTCATCAACATTTGCCATGAAGGCCAAGTTGACTTCTTCTTCATCGCCGCATGCGCTTGATTCACTGTCTGAGTCACTATTGTTCTCCATGCTACTGTCATTGCCTTCTTCTTGTACTTTCTGAACTTCTTGGAGCTCTCTTTCTTCCTGAAATCTGGTTTCTTGAATTTAGGACAATCAGCTTTGATGTGTCCAGGCTTTTTACATTCGTAGCTGATGGTTTCTCCTTTCTTCATTTCCTTACCATATGATCTTTTGAAGTTCTTGTTTTCTTAAAGTGCCTTCTGCCAGATTGAAACTTTTTCGTTTTGCCAAGATTCGTTGCAATCTCCTAGAGAGCATTGCTTCTTCATTCTCACTGTCCTCATCGCTTTCATTTTCACTTGAGCTGGCTTCTGGTGAGTCTTCTTCTGCTTTCAAGGCATTTGAGTGCTTCTTTCTACTAGATGACTCTCCTAGCCTTTCCATGTTGATCTCATGGGCCATGAGGGACCCAATGAGCTTTTCCACTGACATTCTTTTCAAGTCATTAGCTTCTTCTATAGTTGTGACCTTAGGTGTCCACGAGGATGGCAAGGATCTGAGAATTTTCCTTACCATATCTACAATCTCATATGTCTTCCCTAGGCTGGCTAAACCATTGGTGATATCAGTGAATCGGCTAAACATTTGAGTGATTGACTCACCTAACTGCATCTGAAATCTTTCATACTGAGTGACAAGAATGTCGATTCTTGTCTCCTTTACCTTGTCTGTACCTTCATAAGTAATCCTGAACTTTTCCCACATTTCCATCTAGGATTTGCAGGCTAAAACTTGGTTGAATTCCTTCTTACTTAGAGCACAACACAGGATGCTCTTTGCTTTGCAATTCAGAGAAATCTTCTTCCTGTCATCATCTGTCCATTGTGCTTTCTCATTTGTGACTAATAGATCACCTTCTTCTACTATGGACCAAATTTGATAGTCGTGCCCTTGTAGAAAGTATTCCATTCTGGTCTTCCAGTAAGGATAATCTTCACCATCGAAGAGAGGAGGTCGGTTGACAGACTGACCTTCAAAGTTACCTTGGGCTGCCATGGATCTTTACTCTTCAGATCATTGGATCCTTTCTTTGTCGACTCGCTCTGATACCACTTGTTTCCCAGTTGACGAGCCCAGAGGGGGGGGGGGTGAATGGGTCTTTAAAATTAATCTAGAAGATACCTGTAACTAAAAACATTCACACAAACGTTCTTCGAAGTGGGTTAGTGACAGTTAGTTGAAATAACAAACACACAAAGAAGACAATCACACAACACAAGGTTTATCCTGGTTCGGACCTCCTTTCCTTAGGAGTCCTACGTCCAGTCCCTGAGCAACAACTCAAGACTTCACTAACTAGGGTACAGTCCCCCTAAGGACACTACAACACCCAGCTCAGCTGGTTTTCCTTCACAACCGAAGGGAACAACACCCTGGATACCACACCAGGTCTTCCTTCACAACCAAAGGGAACAACACCCTGGATACCACCAGGTCTTCCTTCACAACCGAAGGGAACAACACCCTGGATACCACCAGGTCTTCCTTCACAACCGAAGGGAACAACACCCAGAGAGTGAATGAAATTCAAGCCCCTAGATCAAGCTTTTGACAAGCAAGGATCTGAAGCAAC